>OZ026600.1:14503322-14540822 GCA_964020085.1 Micromussa lordhowensis
TGTTTTCCATAATTTCTTCATCATGGTCTTCTAAGAGCTATCAGTGAACAAACGACGGAACATGTCATACATGTAACCTTGGAACTTAATTGACCAAAAAATTGAAAATTACTATTAAATCAAAGGTAGTTGCACATAATATTCAAATGTAAAGCTTGCTTAATGATCTCAGTTTTCATAATTTATAGAAATGTCACATAGTAGAGAACAACTACTTCCATAATTTGTTATGACATAGTTTGCACATTTCTTGGTGGTTTATCAGTTCAACAAGGATTTATTGCATGTCTTGTTCCAACAGAATGTGATGATCAATGCTGCGATTATTCCAACATTCCTCATGGTTACTTTACCTGATCAGCCATGATAGGAATCTGATTTAATTGACAAGTACAACAGTGAATAGCTACAAAGATCACTCTGACTGCATCCATCGTGCTTATAAACAATGGTTATCACATAAATAATTAGGATTTAGCTCAGTTCAATGATACTTACTCTTGATTGTGTTCTATGCTGGGCCTTGTTAGTGTTATGGACGGTATTGATGGTGGTGTGATGCTATTATGATTACTTGTTCCTTCAGATGAAGAATCTTCTTCCTGGTTGGTAAATTAACAAAATTACTGAAATTCATGCTACCATTAATGCTTAAAACCATGTTTGATGCATTTCACACCTGTGAAATCTGGCTGTTGACAGGCTTGTTAACTTACAAAAGATAATGATATCCATGACAATAAACATTTTACTGGAGTACTCTATCATGCCTTAATACACGTAAAGAAAATCAACTTTGGAAAAGATGAAGGGGCAGAGATGTGGATTGGGCCGCTAGTACTGTAAGAACCGACATTTTTCCAAGTTAGCCCAAAAAGGTTCTTACATATTTGGCATCTTTTGAGAATTTAGGCAGTTGAGGTTCATAAATAGTTTAGGTTTTTGTTTTCTAAGAGGGAAAGGTACCTGCTGCCAGCCAAACAACTAGTCTAGTGAATATGGTCCCTTCCTTATGCATAACAAACTTAAGGTGATTCCTCTGTGTTGCATTGCGCATCCCTGCTGTGCATGACTTTCGCATCAGCAGCAAACATGCATGTGCACATACCAAATGGAAGAGATTTCCCTGAAGCTAAGCTAGACAGTGAAATAATTGCTCATTTCTTCTTAAACGAACACAGTGACCCCAGCTTTTTGATACACGAATTAAAATAATACAAGGTTAGTTACAATATATCTTGATTTGAATAAAAGTTTAAAATTCTGCTTAAAAATATTTTGATTTTAATGCTGTAAAGAACATGTCTTAAGGTACATGTAGTGCTGGGTATGTGCGCATGCAGAGAATTCTTAAGTTTATAGTATAATCGTAACTCCTGTTTAACTAACATGGTTTAAAATGTAAGTTCAGGGTCTTTTTTGTTTAACGTCTCTAATAAATTAATCCAGTAAGTGCTTTTTCTTGGAATTTCTAGTGCCCCTTTCTGCTAACTAAGGTTAAGTAATGACAACCTCGTGGGTTACAAAATTGCTAAAAAGGCCATCCATGTTGTGTTGTGCTACTCCAAACCATTGTGCCAAATTTCTTTTTCAGCCAAATTAAAGTTCATCATTTACTTAGATAACAATTTCCAAAAAATGAAAATATAATATTAAAATGTGCACAAGTTACTGGGTAAAACAGTTTTTTTTAAATAAAAGTTAATAAACTGTCAAGGTGTTGTAATCCCAAAAAGGCATGGACTCCTCTGCAACCTTTTTGCAGCAAATGGCTTAATCCAGAGATCCTGTATCAAATATTTTCAATTTTAGATTTCATGCCTCCTTGTAATCACGCTTTGGAAATAGACATCATCTTTTTGTTTTGTTGCACATCACTTTTCCTTCTGTTTTGCCCATCATTGCTAACCTCGGCCTAACACATGTGTGCCTAAAATGTAACTGTAACACTATTGCTTTCCCAAGAAGCTCCAGTTTGAATACTTTTTTCTGAAGGACACCTGCAAAGGTTTGGAGTAACCTTAAGTGTACTGAATATTCCTGACCTCAGACTCCAATTCTTCAGACTCATCAGACACTGTCATGGTTTGTGGTTTTCTTTTATCTGATTTCTTTCTCTCTTTGTTCTGTACAGGAGCTTTTGGAGTCCTTTTTCTAAATACAAGCAAAGGATAATGTCCTAAATTATGAAACATACCATCTAAATCATCTTCTAAAGTTTGCATATGGCCAAATGGCTGTACAAATAATGACCAATAATGGTGATAAAAATAGCAACCTTTTCATCATATTATCATTCTGGGAAACAAAAATATGTTTGGTCTTAGGTTGTTATGGCAGAAGTGGTTTGCGTACCTTTTTGGTTTGGGTTCTCCATCTCTTTCTTCTTCATTTGAAGGTAGATCAGGAACATTAGCTACTAAGTCTTTCAAAAAGTCAAACTGGTTTTCAGATGTGATACATCTCTTTCTGTGGATACAAACAATAATGGAATAAAATAAGAAAATCTAAAACCTACTGGAACTACATAAATTTGTACTGTATTAAAATGCTGATAGATAAGCTGCAGTTAAGTTTTGACTTCACTTAATTTTTTATTTCAACAATATGTGGTTCATTTTCTTTTAGTTAGCTACTATTTTTTTAAAATAATTTACTCCTTAATTTATACATGTTGTCTTTCACACACACCTGGGCAACCACAGCAAAACAAGAAAAATTATCAAGAAAGAGCTGTGCAAAATATTTTGTGACAATGACTTGAAGATTACAGTCAAAACCAACACATCTGTTGTTAACTTCCTAGATGTCATGCTTGATCTAAGAAGTGGTAAATTCTACACTGGCTACACAAAGGAAGGAAACACTCCGCTCTAAATCCAACTGTCCACCATCATTTGCATAAAATGTTCAATCAGAACACTCTGAAATTAAGCTACAGCTGCACGAATAACATCAAATCCATTATATCCAGCCTCAACAAAGCCGTAATCAGCAAATCTATAAATCCTGTATCTGCCGGAAACCAGACACGTGCCCCATGGATGGTAACTGTAACATTGAAAGTAAAATATACCAGGCTGAAGTCACTACACAAACAACTAAAGAGAAACACATTCTCAATAGGAAGTAAACGGCTTGGACCAACTAATCCAGCTCTTTACTGTATGCGAAAGGTCATGTACAGAGTTTAGCATAAATTGAGCCTTTTTTATTTGTTACTTCATAGGCGCTTTAAGCAAATAGCAACTGTAGAAAGAAAAAAAAAACATCCCACAAAATTTTGCAAAAAGTTAAAAGTTGAAATCTTTGACTTTCCCAAAACTGTAATAAGCCTATCGATGCTGGCGTTCAGGATTTGCCTTTGACTGAATTAGTTGACCTAAATGGCAGTGGGACCATGGTAATGATAATACTGCTATTACTATTGGCAGAACTAACAATAGTTATTGCAGTATAGTTGTTGATGTTATTATTATTTTTTATTTCTTACTATAATTTAAAATGGAAACACTTAATCACAGCACAAAAGAAATAGAACATTAATGATTAATAAACATTGACAAAAACCATCCTGGATCTAGGTTACAAAAGATGTCTGTCTAGTTAAAATACAGCTTATGCTGGTATTGTTAATATAAATATTAGTCAATTCACAACTTTAAAATGTTAAAAAGGCTATAGAAATGTCTAACTGATGTAAATTGACTGGAATTAACAACGTGAAATCACTTCACCTACAACTGTCAGATTAATAAAAAACAAACCACAACAACACCCTCAAACGGTGAGCTGGCAAGGAAAACTGTACTCAGTTAATGAACGAGGGACACAAAAAATTTGTTCTGCTAAAGTAATACGAGCAGAAAACCTGCAATAACTTACAGATGCGACGTGGTCATGGTTTTCGCATTTCTCGCCCTGGTGTATTCGCTAGCCCTTTCTACAAGTGACTGTACAAACATCTCAAGAGCTTTGGCTACAGAATAAAGCTATTAAGGACAGAAACAAACATTGGATCAACTAGAAAAAATGAACTCCACAAAGATCATTATTATTTTGGAGATCAATCAGCCCAGCGCCTCCAAGGGAAAATATAAACATTAGACTTCAACAACATCATCGACCCTCACAAAGTTTACGAAAACATCGCCTAGATGCCATCATATCAAATAATTGATAAGTAGATTTTTCTACGTATATTGAGCTTTCTTCCTTCTTTTATCTGAAGTCAGGCCAGAATGAACTAACTTAAGCCTCATTAAATGTCCTTGTTGAAGGATACAAATTATAACAGGTACCGCCGCTGCAACCTTGCCGACGTCCTCGTCTGTTTGCATAATTTTCTTGATCCGAGCCTAGCGATAAAGAAATAGTAAATTAGTTTATGCAACTATCCGAGCCTTTTTAGTAGAAAGACAAATTTACCGGAGGAAATCGAGCATTGAATTTCTTCTTTTTGCTCGGCATTTCTGAAGCTTCCACTCTTCCTGATCTCTTCCTGTCCAACTCACTTTCGAGTCCACGGTACAAAACACAAACTGGTCAGAACTCTCTTGAGCAAGAGCATGAGCCAAGAAGTACATTGGTTCCTAGTCTCCCTCAGTCTCCCTCACCCTTCGAGGATTGGCGGGCTCATAGCGGGCTCATGTCAGGTGAACTTGTGGAAAAAAAGCGCCGGGTTGTTCGGACACCGGTAAACGCTAATAACCCATGATTAAAAGTTAACCTAATATAAATTTTTCTTGTATAAAATATTTTTTCACTGCTTTTTTTTTATTTTTTTTTTAAATTATTCAAACTCAAAACAGAAGGCCTAATAATATACAGAAAACCTCGCGGCAATTCTCGCTTATCATCGGGCTTTGAACAAGCCGGAGCTCCGCTTTTAGACTTGGCTAAATCTATTTATATTATTATATTAAATCTATATATATAATCTCATCTAAACACGAGCTCGAGGATGGTTGGAAGACTTCGAGACAGTTATGCAAACCCGAGACGAAATCGAGGGTTTGCATAACTTTCGAGAATTCTCCCAACCCTCCGAGTGTTTAGATGAGGCTATATAAACACGGAAAAAGTGCTCTATTGCTTTTATAAAATAATTCTCAAAAATACGCGCGAATCTAAAACGTCACAACCGTGTTTACATAGTCTCATCTAAACACGCCTATCGACCAATGAGCGCGGGCGTAGTGGCTCAATTATTTTATGAATTACCCTGGGTCCAGTTGTTCGAATATAACGCTATACAGTGGATAAGCGTTAACAAAAGAAACCACGCTATCCGCTGGATAGTGATTTATCTGGGCCGGGTTGTTCGAAAGCCGCCGGTTAACGCTAACCCAGGATTAAAAGTTAACCAACGTATTAATTTTTCTTGTTTAAAAATGTTTTTCAATGCTTATGCTTTGGTTTGTTTGAGACTATTCAAACTCAAAACCCAAGGATAAACAATATTATTATACATTGTAGTTACCATCTGTCTTCTCATTGGCTAAAAGCCTACTGTTAATTCTGGGGAACAGCGCAACCTACAGATTATTCACTAATCTGTACCTACAGATTAGTGAATAATCTGTAGGTTGCGCGCGCAATGCATGATTTCCAAGGGTAATCATGTCAACTTCGCGCGATCCGTGTTGCTTGCCGTCAGTGAAGAAGCAGAAACATGACTTCCAAGTTTTTGCGTTCGTTCAATGTATAATAAAATAATTATTAGATTCGGTTTTTGTGATATCCAGAATAATCAAGGTCTCGGTAAGGGTTATCAGCCTCAGCCTTCGACTTCGGCTGATAACTCTTACCTCGACCTTGATTATTCTGGATATCACAAAAACCTCATCCAATAATTGTTTATAAACAGAAAAACGCACCAAACAGTTGCAAATATAAACTCAAAATTCTCGCTAACCCTGGGTTAGCTTAACCGGGTTTTGAACAACTCGGCTGGTGGATAGCTTTTTTTCACCTTTCCAACAACCCGAGCCAGGTTATTAGACAGAGCTCTGAATTGAATAATAAAAGATGAAAGCGCCCCTTATTATTGGAAGAATACCTTTACTTGAGGTCTAGAGTCTTTTAAAGAAAAACAGATAAACTACGTGAACTTAAGCTACTCATCCCAGGGAAAGGAATCAGACAGCTTAGATGCCTTGGGTAGGGGAGGGAGGGGAGAGATCCTTGTCAGAAGTGCAAAGACATCCTGGATGGCTCAACCAGTGAGTTATGCTTATGATAAACATAAGCCACTTCTGGTGCCTTTACCCAGTCAAAAGCAAAACATGTCTGTAGATTATAAAGTTATGTTTAGTTAACTGAAATATTAGACAACTGGCAAATTATTTAGGCCTATTTGATTAAGTAATTGATTGATAGAGCGGTTTAAAAGTGAGTGTCGTAAAGCCAAATATAGCCAATCACAAAGGACATAGACAATACAGTGCGGAACCAATCATTTCACGCAGCTGATGCAAACTGAACCGCCAATGCAAGACTGAGGTATAAACAAAGAGTGCAAAATAAGAACTTAGATAAGAGAGTGAAGCCAAAAAAAGACTGCCATTCCTTAGAAATTTTATATCGTCTACTAAAGGAAAAAACGCTTACTTTTCACTTAGAGGTTTCTCAACTTTCTTAGCCGTTCCAGCGATTCCCGGGCAGCAGGTAATTTAAGAGCATACGCATTGAATCTTGTGGGCTTAATCATCAAGAAAACTAATGATAGAAGCTGTTGTATTTTCTCAGACGTTTCAAGCTGATAATTTGCGATTCTAAAACGTAAAAGGCTTTACTATAATTAAAACTAAAGAAAAATCTGGATTGCATTTTTCTTGTGAAAAACCAGGCTATTTTAACTAAACGTAAAACGTGTTTAAATAAATTGCAGATAAATTTGTGAAACGTTCAGTGTTTCATGAAGAGACATGCTGTCTTCTGTTAGTATCACAAAATTGAACTGGTTCAAGTGTATTTACTGTTCCCAGGTTACCGATTTCCCTTTCACAATAGCTCTTATCGCAGTTATCAGCGGTTTGACATGCAAACGAGGCGAAAGGGTCAATACTGCATTGTATTGACCCTTTAGCCTCGTTTGTGTGCCGCTCTAAACAAAGGAATATTTGACAGCGGGCTCAACTCCGATAACAGCTATTGGTAACGGCGATGTTCCAAACAATTACTGAGAAAGAAAGCCTGCAGGGAAATAAGCAGATTGAACATTTAACTCTAGATGCGATGAAAGAAACAGAGACTTCTTCGCTGAAGTCCTATTTGAGCGTCGCACACAGTTCCGTACAAACTCATAAAACGTGAGCCCTCTAATAAGTTTGTGATTTATTCATGTACGTTTTTTTCTTTTACAATTTGCTTAGACCAGCTGTTGGATCATTCGTGTTATTTTTGTTCACTATTTGTTTGTGGTAGTCGAGTTGTGCAATGATATATAAGCTGGCCAGGGTATAGTCGGTTTAGGTCGAACGCACTGCTGATATGGTGATGTATATACGAAGTAATTCATAAATGAACTGCAGTTGTTGATGAAAGTGAAGAATGATCATCGCAGTATATTTTCCAATTTAAGCTATTGGAAAGAAGAGGGCTGAAAAAAATCGGGGCTTCAACGGGATTCGAACCCGTAATCCCGTTGAAGCCCTGATTTTTTCAGGCTTCTTCTTTCCAATTGCTTAAGTTGGAAAATATACTGCGATGATCATTCTTCACTTGCATTGCTGATATGTTATATAAAGTATAATAACTTAGGAGATATTCCCCCTATGTTCATGGAAGCGATTTCATTAAAAGTCTTATAGAAAGACAGGAACCTTCTACACCCGGCTTCTGCATTCATTACGAATTCTATATGGCCCATCATTAACTTACTGCAATCGTAGCAATACAGCTGTGCATTGACTCGAGCATTAGTCAGAACGAAATAAATAGCCTGGCAAGCGTAATCAGTCAGCTTTAATGTGTCAAGTGAGCGGTGGAGGTGCGAGAGACCGGGCCTGAAATGCCTACCCTCTCATTTACTTGGTTAGTACTGCCGGCCGAGCATGGAATGATGGTCTGTAGGACACTGGAGCCGAGTCCTGTTTTCCCGCCAAAAGTACTCCTTTCTTTTCCGCGCACTAGCTACGTTTCATAAGCAAAAAACGAGGTCGCTTGTCAAGATCTATACTTTCACTGATATACCAGGGGAATTATCATCAGATTAATTAGGTTTCCGCACGTTTTATTCTTTTTGTTATTATTCAAATGTGTTCGTTTTTCAGGTTTTTTTTTAAATATGGGTTCAAACTTTGCTCCACAGCCATTACCATAAAAACCATTTGTTGACGCTTTACCGTCTTCACTTGTAAATCTTGCATCAGTGTCAGCCACCTGTGTACTGAGTCGTGTTTATGTTCGCGTTAAAACTGAAGCACCGCCAATGATGTGAATATAACTCTTGCGTGTCGAGCGTGTCCAGAAGAGAGCAACGAGGCTCATTCTGAAATCTCATTCTGAAATCTGATGGCGACGACTATGAAACACGACTGACTGAACTTAATTTAAAAACTCTTGAGCAAAGACGTTTCATTGTTGATGTTACTTTCTTGTATAGAGTTTTAAATGGTTATCTTTATTTAGATATTAGTAGTCTTTTAAGTTTTTCAGTACTTTCTTGAGGATCATTACACACTCAGAGGTTTTGATGGCTTGAAATCGAAGAAACATTATGTCTGGACAACTAGTTTTCAATTTTCATATATATTTTAACGGAATCGTAGATAGTTGGAATAGTTTACCGGGAGAACTGGTACGAGGTAGTTGTAATTAGCCTTCATTTAAATGTAACATTAAGAAATTTCTGGGCTAGATTAATTTGATTATTTTTACTTTGATCTTGTGGTGGTTCGTCTCGTATGGGGTCTATTGGTCTTTTGCGTACCTCCAACTGTTTTTCGCTTTTTTTTGCTTCTGTATTTTTATTCTTACTGCCGTAAATTGTAATAAATAAATAACAAATAAGTAAATAAAATGATGAACAAGAGTGTCTATTTCCGCGTGAGGTAATTTACTGTAATTTGATGTAGTGTTTTAGATATTCCTGGTTGGCTTCACCTCTGGTGCAAGAAATTGCGACATGACTCGATGAAATAGGTGAAGTGAAGGTTTCTGTCAGTTTACATAATATAACTACAATCAGCATAATCTGTTTGTTTTTAACAAAGTTAGTAAAACCGTCCAGTTCGAGTTGGAGAGCGTGCAGTTTGAGGCTAGTAAATGTTTATCTTAAACTGTTAACTTCATTTATCGTAGACAGTCTTAACGAGATGTTAAAATTTCAAAATTGATGCAAGATTGTAAATTGTGTGAAGTGTTGTTGTCTCGACTGGTAGATTAATTATTTGTAGTGTTAAACAGTGATATGAACTCTTTTGTTTGCCGTCGTAGTTAGCAATGGCTCCACTATCTATCATAGACGTGAATAATTACTTTCCACGCGCAATTCCCATGGCAACGCACCAAAAGTGGCATTAAAACGTTTACATAAGAAAAAGTTACGTCACATCTTTTGAAAGCAGTCTGTTTTTACTTAAGCCGAGCTATTGTTATTGTACAGAATTATTCTAGGTCGGCCTCTTGGGAGCTGGTGTTGCTTGGAGCTGATCGAAGTCGTTTGTTTGCACATTTAGTTGTTTGCTGTTTTGCGAGATTTCGTGGCCATGCACGGGCCGAACTACATATTTCGTTGAAAGCATTGCAATCAAAATGACAGTTGGTATAACGGAGTTGTTGGATCTAGCCATTAGTCCGCAAATCGGCCCTGTGAATTTCTTTCATTTACGGAATCTTCTACACACTATTGTAGAGCATTTTGGTATTGGCGAAGTAGAAGCACAGCAGGCAGAGGTCAGAGGCCCACAATCTTTCTCCGAAGCCTCCAGCAGCGTTGATTCTTCGGACAGCGAAGAAGATGAAGGTTGGTATTTTCAAGGATATGTTTCGTAGACAAGGGAGACAAGCGATCTTGAAGTGGATCTAAGAACTAATAACTCATTGCAGTTATCGCAGTTGTTATTTGTACAACATTTAACATAAATATATAACAACTATAAAGATCTTTCCAGTGTTACCTACCAATTTGTTTTCAAAGTAGAACGGTATAATTAACAGGAAAAACATGGCTTTTTTGTAATCGTGCATGTTCCAGTCGCTTGCCAGGCCAATGAATTATTTCTTTTGTTTGTATTCACGGCATGTTGAGTACAGTAATCAAAACTTAGATTGTGTGTTTGTCTTCGAAATAAATAGGATCTTTATTCTGTTTGTTTTGAATTAAGTATTTGCTGATCAACACGTTTTTCTCTGTGGCAACTCCAGTTTTATCCCGAGTTTTAGTTCTAGTTATAAAGTAATAGGAGTTGAAAAAGAGAAATAAACAAACTCTTATCACGTAGATAACTAATCTACCTTTGTACGGTCTAACGTAAATGCTGTGTACATGAATTGTCACCATCTTCAACTGAGAAAGGATCTACAAGGGATCTAGACAGCCTTATCATTTCGACGAGTGAAGTGCTCAGTAGGGGCTGAATGTTAGTCTCACAAATACACAGAGACGTTGACTTTAAGGGCTGAAACTAAAAGTCACCCGTGAGAGTTAAAACTGAGTTTACATCAGTCTGAACAGCTCTGCTCTTCCAGAATGTAACTGATAAGTTCAATAATACACGAGAATAAGCAAGGCTGATTACACAGTATAGGGATATATTTTCCAATATTTCGGAAGGCACGGCCTTCCTTCCTCAGGGTGTAACAGAGAATGACTCTAGTTTTAAACGTTACAAATTTAAAATATGGGAAATAAGATATAACTAGTGAAAAGATAAATGTAACAAAAGTTTGATAGACAGGGCTAAGTAATAAATAACGATGAAAAAAGTAACGTAAAAATTTAAAAATTTGAAATTTGAAAATATGGTAAAACGTTACAGCCTGAAAAGTAGCAATGAGCAGCTATAAATAGTGCAGGTGACCTAAACATAGAAAGCTAATACAAAAGAAACGTACTAAGTTTCATCTTTCTTATTGAGACCATGAGGTTCAAGGGTTTGACCTCTTTCAATGAGATATGCTTCTCTTGCTTTACGTACACCGTCACGATTAGATTTAACGAGTTCTAGGGGAATAAGTTGCCTGTCAGTAGCGTTATGATTGTTACATAAAAAAATGTTCGGATACCGTGGTGGGCTTAGAGCTGTTGGTTCGTTTGTCAACAGGTCTGCGATGTTCGTTGAAGCGGTCTTTAAGTCTACGTTTGGTTTCTCCTATGTATTGTTTGTGACAGTGGTTACATTGTACCATGTAGATAACGTTTTTGGAGTTGCAGTCAATGTGATGATTAATAAATCTAGTTTCTCCTGTAGAATTAAATGTATATTTAGTAAGTCCGTCGTTTATGTAATTGCATGTTAGGCAGTTGTTGCCACAACGGAAAGAGCCGCGAGGTTCGTTAGCAGTGGTAGACGGTTTATGAAGCTTAGCACTAACTAATATATTACTAAGGTTGTTAGATCGTCGGAAGGCAACAAAGGGTTTAGCTTTGAAAACGTTAGTGCAACGGGGAGATGAAGACAGAATGTTGAAGTGTTTGTTAATGATGGATGATACGTAGCGAAGAGCTGGATTATATGTTATGACGAGGGGTACCCGTTGCGGCTGATTAGTAGTGGGAGTGTCTTTGGGGGTGAGTGTTTGAGTACGAGTGATGTTATGTACGCGTGCTATTTCTTGATTAAGGAAAGGTAAATTATATCCGCGTTTGTTGAGGTAAGATTTGAGTTCGTTAGAACGTTGTTTGAAAGTCTCGTCAGAGGAACAGATACGACGAAGTCGAAGAGCTAAGCTGAATGGAATAGCTCTTTTGGTATGTTGAGGGTGGCATGAAGAATGTAGCAAGTATTGATGTTTGTCAGTGGCTTTGGTGTAAAGATCAGTCGTGATATTGCCGTTATTGACAGAAACGTTAACATCAAGAAAGGGTATAGAAGTAAATGAATAATTGGATGTGAACTTAATGGTGGGACGAATGTTGTTAAGGTAAGAGGTGAAAGCATGTAGTTCGTCAACAGAATGTGTCCATATCATGAAGATGTCGTCTATGTAACACCACCATGTAAACCATGGAAACCGTCAGTTTCTCGGTGACTAGAAAAGTGTGACTTGAATTGGACTTACAGGTTAAAATTAGGCTACTGTACACGTTCAACGTAGACATAAGCATCATCATCAGTGCTCATCGCGCAATCGGACGCATAAGGCCATAAGCATAAACCCCCCAAATTATCCGAGTTTTCATTGAACTTGAATGTTAGGTTTGATGCAAGGTGTGGGACTGAATGGCGAGACCTGAGTGGTGTCCAACAGAATCGTTGTTAAGTTTAAAAGATCGATGAAAAACCTTGTTTTAAATATAGGCAATAATCACCTCTTACTAATTACTTTCTGTAAAGTGCTCCGCGTGCGAACCGTACAAGCGAATATCCTCGGGCAAATTTTTCTTACGCAGCGGGTCATACAGTGATGTGTCCACACAGCTCTTGGCCCACCTACCTCCCTGGGCCGGCGAGCGATCAATAGCCACCACATTGTAATATGGTGAACTTGTCTCAGTTCTTGTTCAATGAAATCCTCCGCTAAAAAATTTTCACTTAATATTTTTCGAGTGTTCAAAGTCGTATTCCCCATTAAGGGGAGAACTGATCCAATTTTGGTTCGGTAAAAGAGGGTGAGGTCCGTGTTAAAGAATTAATCATACAAACGAAAGAGGTTACAATTGTCTTGTAACAGGATTGGGATCGAACCAGGATCAAACCAGTCCAACTTTTTTTTCTATGCATGAAAAGAAAAAGTTAATTAATGGCTAGTCGATGTTGACACGACTGTCAATATTTCCTTTTCTTAGAAAGCGAAGACGATTCTGCAGACGATGGTCACGTGAGCGAAGAAGAGGTGACGCAGACTATAATAGATGAAGACGGACATGAAAAGATTGTGACTGTCATGGTTCAAAAGCCACCTAAACCAAAGAAACGACAGTCTGAGCTCACCGACCAAGATGGCAACGACAAGGACGGCGAAGAAAAGAAGAAACGTAAGGACAAAGACAAATCAAGACATAAAGACAAAGACAGCTCAAGAGAGAAAGACAGAAAGCATTCAAAACACGAGAAAGAGGGTGAAGAGAAGGGCGACAAAAGGAAGAAGAGGGACAAAGATAAAAGTGGTTCATATGGCGGAGATTCTGTGTACGGCAAGAAAGATGATAAGAAAAAGGAACGTAAAATGACAATGGATGGATTATCTGAAGCCCCAGAATTGATCAACATTAACCGCAGGTTGGAGGCAGCGGAAACAGGGATTAAAGGTCTCAGGAATATCATTGACTCCATGGTAAATCAGGTGGACTTTGGAGATGAAGTGGGTGGAATGTTAAAAGCGCAACTTGACCAGGTTCAACAACAGCTTAATAAAGTCGAACTCGTGCCTGAGGGGGAAGCTGCAAAGAAGGAGAAGAAACGAAAAGGATCCAAAGCTAAGGGGCCCCAGGACATGCCTAAGGACGGAATCATCACTGAAGGATCTCAGCAAGGCCCGGGAGCTGTTGAGGGCCTGGATCAGCCAATGAACAGCTTCCCTGTTATTCCACCACCTGATAGGATATCCCAGGATATGCCCAATCTACAACCCGGTCGCCTGCCTTCAAGAAAAGACGAAAAACGCAAGATAAGCTTGCCAATGAGAGGGGAGCGGCCTCCCAGTCAGGGAGAGAAAGCGCCGCTAAGAAAGCGCACCACGATGGAAGATCTGAAGTTACGTAAGAAGGCACGAGAGGAAGGCGTGACCATAGAGGAGATAGAGGCGCGAGAAGCAGCTCAAGAAAGCAAGAAAGAGAAGAAAAGTAAAGAAAAGGAGAAGGAAAAGGGAAGAGAGGATGAGAAAGAAAAAGCAGACAAGAAGAAAGGAGAGGAAAGCGGTTCTGATGAGGAATCTATTGACTCAGAGGAAGAGAGAGAGGCAATGGAAGAAATGATAATGGAGGAGATAGAAGCAGCGCTGGAGAACACCGACGACCCAGAGGCTCAAGCTTATGCTTTGCGCCTCAGTATTGAACAAATGAATAACATGAAGAGAAACTTTACACAATCACAGGAAGAGTTCAAAAAAGAAATGGAGAAAAATAAGAGAGCGATTGAACTGATCGCTAAGGATTTGGCCGCCTTCCGCTCTGCGAGAAAAGCTCAGGTGAGTAGCTGAGTTTTTGTCTTTATTTTAGAAGTGTAGCAGTGCTGTACAGTGCTGATGCCGCAGATCATGACTTCTTGTTCATAGCAATCGCCAGTAATACTGTGGTTCTGAACAGGAAAATGCCGAGAGCTTATTAATGAGGTTACAACACGGAAATAAAATAAAATTTGGGTTTTGATCTGGTTACCTCTGTCGATCGATCAGAGAATCAGTCAGTAATTCCGTCTGTCAATTGGTCCGTCCTTCAATTAGTCAATCAATCTTAACGAAAACAAAACACCATAGGGCAATGTAGGTATTGAGTGACGCATTCTGTCAGTGCATGTATATATATGGGTTATTGACCAAGTGTGAGTTCAAGATGGCTGGATATTGGCCGAGTTCTTTTTTTTGCGTGTTTATGGACCGAGACGGAGTCGAGGTCCATAAACACGCAAAAAAAGAACGAGGCCAATATCAAGCCATCTTGACCGAACAAGCTTGGTCAATAAAGGATTTATTATATGGCTTTCGGGGAAAATTTTCTTGCGGGACAAGGCGGGTAGTCCCGAGCGGGCAAGATAGGTCTTTCTTGCCCGCTCACGAAGCTAGCCATATAACAAATAATTTGGTTTTATCAACTGGGTTGATAATGTGAATTGTCCACCGTAAAGAGATTCGGAAGCTGACGTTTCGAGCGTTAGCCCTTCGTCGGAACGAATCAAGGAATTGTGGGTTGTGTGTGGTTTATATACAGAAATGTGGAGCTACGCTATTGGTTGGTGCCTGGCAACGTGAAAAACAACAGGATGAATTAGTTGAATGAAAAGCGTTCGTTGATACCGTGAGGATTAAGAGTGCCGATTTGAAAAATAAATCTTTGTTCAAGAGTTTTGCGGCTTTCTGTGCTTCCTTGATGTAGGGAGAGGCCGCAGACTGTCATATGTTGCTTAGAATGATTCGGCAGATTAAAGTGTCTAGCAACCGGTTTAGAAGCGTCTTTATCGTCTTTCTCTACGTCGCGAAGGTGTTCTCAGAAACGGTTGCCTAGTCGTCTACCTGTTTCGCCGATATATACCTTTTTGCAAAGAGTGCAAGTTATACAGTAGATGACATTGGCTGAGGTACAGGTAAAATGATCTGTGATCTTTACGGTGGACAATTCACATTATCAACCCAGTTGATAAAACCAAATTATCTTGTAATACTCCCACCGACGCAGCACCACAGTTTCTTTAGAAACTTGCCCCCTTTATTCATATAACAAATATACGTACTGGTCAAAACTTCATTTTTCTAGAGTGTTCTTACAACTAGACCAGCAACGAATGAAGGTTGCTCCTATCTTTTCACTGCAACACCGAAGGCTTCAATATTGTAGATCACATGCAATTATTCCTTTGCTTTCACTACAGGACGCCGAGGGTTTCAATGCTGTACATCATGTACATAGCATGGTGCTTGAACTGCAGGCCAAACACGAAAAGCTTGTCCAGACTACCGCAGAGCTTGTGAACGAGTACAACAGGCGCGAAAAGAGCCTGGAAGACCTGTATGGTTCAATTGATAGGCTGGATCAAAACAAGGCTGATAAAAAACATGTCAGTCAAGAAATCGGCATTAAGGTAAGTCAACTACTCCTTGGTACTCCCTTATATGGGCTATATAGGTAAGTGCGACCCCGAAGGGTATGGTTTGTTAGCCGTTTTTGTCAGAAATAGGGCATCGATTTTGGTCATTTTAGTCTCAAATAGGGTATGGTTTTTGCACTTTAGCCTTGAATTGGGTATATTTTTAGAAGAAACTATCCCACCTAATAAAAGCGACATATAAGCATTGCCTTTGACGTAAGGGTCAGGTCTTAAATAGGATATCGACGTTTTGGTCAGGTCATAAATAGGGTAGGGAAAATTGCAAATTTTGGTCTTAAATAGGGTAAGGGATTTGGGAAGCTGGCCGCACACCTATGGATTAAGCCTTCCCATTCTCAACACTTGCTTGTTTATCAAATGCTACATTCACTGCCGAGTGATCTAAAGAAATTTATACCGAAAAGGATTTTTAAACACAAACTGAAACAGTTTTTACTTAACCTTAGTTAGTAAGAGTATTTTTAATCTTAGTCTAGTTTTTAATTTAAACCTTAGTTCTAGGCTTAAGTTTTTAGGTTTTATTCTGTATTTAGACATTTAATGTATATTTTAGACTTTTATTTTTTACAGAACCCTTCTGAAAACCACCTCAGCTGATTGGAGGCCTTATCTTAAAATATTAATTTATTATTATAATTTATTATTTACGCAAATTTCTAAGCCAAAGGACGGCATGACATTAAACATAACAAAATGTTTCTAGAGTATGGGGCATGGTTGCAGTTATTGTCACATGTTTGATAGCCGACATCAGAGGGTAAACGAAAGTTGCTAGGCAGTATAATCGGTTTAGCTGTCACATGATTTCATTACGTGTGTTTTATTTGTCGCTTCTCACAGGCTGACAGAGGAGACCTTGAGTCTAAAGTGAGTGTGAATCAATTTGATGAGAGCTTCAACCTGTTGGACCGCGGTCTCAGCGATGCGCTGGAGAAAATGGAGAGTCAAATGAGTATTGAAGATGCATTGAAAGAAACACTGCAAGAATTACAAAGCAAGTTGCATCTCAAACTCGACAGGCAGGAGCTGGATTCTCTCCGAGATAAGTTGGAATCACGTATCAGAGAAGTGCAAATTGTACGAGCTACTGTGAAGGACAAACCTGACGATGGCGAGCCAGCGGGATTTAGGAGGTAAGTGCTATCGTTTGAAGTCTTGTACAGATGACAGGACGACCTGTTATTCTGGCAAACTTTTGCAAAAGTGGAGCTTTCAACTTGTGATCTTTCCGTACAATAATTTATTAAACAAACCTGCAAGTGGCGTCTGTTTTTCTTAATCCAACCAAACTGGTACTATGGAGTTCGCTGGCGTTGACGTGAAATACAAAAGTGGTTTTAACTTAATCATTTGTTTTCTTTTCAGAAACAAGACAGAGAAAGTTCACTGTATATCATGTGACCGCCCGTTGGAGGTTCAACCGGGAGGAACTGGACCCAACATGCCAAAGATCCAAGGTTTGCCAGGACAGAAGTCTTCCAAACCCTACACAACATTTGAACTGGAACACATCCGCCAGCATCAAAAGATGAACATCGCTAAGAAGCCTCCCGTGATAGGGGCGGACCTTGGTTACCAGGCACAAAAGCTCAAGAATGAGGTGGCGGCCATGACAGGTGTTGTGGATCCGATAGAACTGCCAACGTCCCAAAGGTACTGTGGAGGCTCGCACACAATCATGCATCCATTCCGCCGATCTTTCAAGACAACGGGTTCTCATCTCAACCAATATGTCGTTATACGTGAGGACAGTGACGCCTCCGTCACATTACCACGCCGGGACTTCATAGTGCCGCGCGACAGCAATGTAAAGCGATACGTGAAACCTAAGCTACCCGCCATAGGGCAGTCCAATACTCGAGAAGCTTCTCCTCCTCCAGAGTACATGGCAGAGTATAATGATCGGCCCCTCAGTGCTCCGGCCACCCCTTCAGTGGGTCAAAGGCGAAAACTCAGCTCGCCCCAGGTGATTGATGAACCATCAAATTCTCCACCTCTGAACGAGGCTGGATCGCCCGTCGAAATGGATAGAATATCCGTTACAATTCCTTCCCCAGCTGAAGAAGCTTGACGTAACTGTTGCACAAGGTTTAAAGAAGCTAAGAAGAAGCAGCTAAGATTACGTTAATTGTGAACAATGAACTTGTAGTATACTATTAGTACATGTAGATTGGTTTGCAGTTCCCTGGAAGTGTGATTGTTCTGAAATATCGTACTGTGGGCGCTTTCCATCGGACGCACACATTTCGGACTTTTTGTAACGGGGGTAAGTGATCAGGAAATTTCCTGAAATCAAAAATTCCGGAAGTTCTGGGAACGAAGTAAAAAAGAGTTTTCCAAAATTTCGGTATACCTTGCGTTGTGGTCCGTTTTTCTGGAAACTCCAGAAGTTGCCGTTTCATTTGCATCGCTGGACATTTTAGGAAATTCAAGCTGGAATTCTCGTTCCGACGGAAAGCGCACAGAGCTGGAAAGTTTTCCCTCGACTTTCTCAAAAGTGTCGCAATCAAGGAAGCGTTGGGTTGTTAATGTAATCCGCAAAGGTGTGTGCAGTCTTCATTGCTTAGGAAGTACAACAGAGGTAACAAAATAAGCTGGTCAAAAGTCCCAATTGTAAATATTTTAATTTTCATTCTAATCCGACCGTTTAATCTGTATTTTATAAACCTCAATGCTCAGTTCTTGTGTATTTCTTGTAAAACAAAATCTGCTTCTATAAACCAACGATGACGCGCTTTAGCCTGGTTTTTGCTTTCGTTGTTAAGCCCACAGAAAAGAAAATTTGACGTCTCTTGATTGTCACGTATTCAATACTGACACTGCATTAAAACTATCTTAAATAATGTTTGACTGAGAATCTGAAGGATTCTTCTGTTGAAAAGAAATGAAAGTACAAGACCAACATCAGTGTGTGTTAATTGATTTATTATTAATGTTTTGTATTTTATATTTATTTATAAAATTGTTTTCTTGTAAAGAAATTAGTTTTTAATGACAAAGAGTTGGTTTAAAAATAAAGTTTGCCTTTCTCAAAGTTTCTAAACACCGGGTTAATTCTTCAAACACCCCACATATTCAACAATAGTCGACAACACTCGAGCAAAGGAAGCCAAGGGTCTCTTAAGAAGTCCATTAGTTCTCAGTGTCCTAACAATAGCCTCGATACGATGTCGATTCAGCAGAAGCCAGGCTGCGAACAATGCTGTGTAATTCCAGTTCCATCCACGTGCAAGCAGGACAACAAGGAAGATAGGCTACACGTCACCAGTGGATGAATCCCATTTGTACGGTCGCTAAATAAGGAATTGCTGAGTGGACCCATCTTGGTACCACCATACTGTGTTAAAAGCTTAATTGACAGGTGTCACGTCAACATGTCGTCACACCCTTACTTGATACGTCTTTGGCGGGCTGCACTGTTTGGTCCTGTCCTTTCGCCTGTTGGTGTTAAAATAAAACAGAACAGGAAATCAATTCTCTTCCTATCAAAGTCTGAATATGAGCCAAGTGGCCATCAGCCGGCGCTTACGTTCAGCTGTATCTCCGGCTTCTCCAGCATGAAGCAATTAGGAGTTAGCCTGCGAGCATGCTCTTAGTGGAGAAAGAAAGTAGGAAAGGAAAAAGGGAAGAAGAACATGCCCACATCACTTGGAATTCTGAATGACGCCCCCAAGAAACCCCGCTGATGCGACGCGGAGCGAGTTGTCAAGAACCAGTCAATGAACGCGCGGCACCGCATGTGGTTGTAAATATTATCAACAACTGCTGCGAAATTTCGGTGGAGCGAATTGTCTTTCAGGACATTCAGCGTTCATTGCTCGAGCACGACTGAATCAAAAATTAGCTGAAATTACGTCGACCTCGACTCCTCCTACGTTAAACCAGCAGTTGATGCAGCTGAAAACCCCATGTTTCTGGCTTCTGAAATCTAGTCATCGTTTATGCTCTCTAAAGGCCAGAGAATTTACGCGCCGTTCTATTTCAGCCGCAAAATCAAAGAGTTGGAAAATTAGATTTTTCTCGAGTCCTGTGGGTAAGACAGCAGGGAGCGGGGAGGCCACTGCATTGCGTTGCTTGACCTTCAAATTCAAATGAAATTAAATATTTTCAAATTTTGGCACAACCGGCTCTGAAATTCATCATTGCGGGCCATGCCATCAGTTTGCTTTTCTAAACAAAAGCCTATGACAGTTGGATAACGTCACCATGCCAACGTATTAATCTTAGCCAATCAGTATTTTGCGTCCAAATGTGGACGCTTGTTTCAAAATTCAAAGCGGTGCGTGCAGGCTCTTCTTCCCCTTTCCTTTCCTTCATTCTTGCCACGCAAAGAACCTGCTCGGAGTATTTCTACTCCCTCCTGGATGGCATTACCCCCAGCATACCTGGGTAGAGAGCAATCTCGTTCCTAGAGTCTCTCTTTTTCCCGCCCCCTGGAGAGAGACCCTGGGAACGAGGGCACTGGGAGAATAAAATGTGTCTTGGCCAAGAACATAACACAATGTCATCAGCCAGGCCGCACTATCTGTAAACGCGCACATTATCCATGAGGCCGTTCATGCAAACATTCTCTTTCTATTACACGATCTCGGCGGTGATGTTATCTTTAAAGGTAACCTCCACAAAAACGATTTGGCAAAGTTTATACATATATCGGATGCCTTTATAACAGAACTTCTACAAATCTGGCCAGAAATAGGCTATGACGGCAACAAAACTTCCTCCGAAAACTTGCTCTCTTTACCTCTGTGGCAAAATTCACTTATGAGAATTGGAAATAAACCTATTTACTACAAATCATGGTCTTCCAAAGGAATACAAAACGTCAGACATTTAATGAAAGACGCAGACAATTTCCTATCTTTCACTGGAACGCTTTGACGTCAAAACAAATTTTCTTGTTTATCTCGGCTTGGTGTCGTGCATAAAATTGTTAAGGAATGCTATAGAAAACCAAAATGAAAAAAATAGAAATTTCAGCGCTTTTGTGGACAACTTCATAAAAGCTCCTAAACCCAATAGACTGGCATACAAAAAGCTAGTCAGCGCTAAACAGAGTAGGCCCAGGAAAAACCAAGAGAAATGGTATTCAGTGTTCCAAAACAATCGATTGGGAGATGGCTTACAAACTCCCTTTCTGCAGCACTAAAGATACCAAAATAATTACTTTTCAGTTTAAACTACTTCACAGGCGTTTAGCAACAAACGATTATCTAAATAAAATAGGCATTAGAGATGATATTTGTACACTTTGTAGAACCGAGAAGGAGTCCCTTTTTCATTTATTTTGGTCGTGTAACGAGACGTCTTGGTTTTGGCAGGGCTTTATGAAATGGTTGGCCGAGAATCAAATAAAACTAAAATCCAACATTTTCACTCCCAATGTAATGATTGGCCTGAGATCAGACACCCTATCCAACACAAAGCAGTACTTTTACTTCCTTGTTGCCAGATATTACATATGGTCCTGCAAAACAAAGGAAGTGATCCCAAAAATAGAAAGATTTCCTAGTTTTCTATCTTCTTTAGTACCTCCTGATTCCTAAACCTCAAAATAAATAGATAAATAAATAAATTAAGACAAGTTCAATATAAACGTTTTAAAAGGAAGCCATGCATGCACGAGGATAATCTTATAATTTAGCTGAGAATTCGTAGTAATGACTTTTTCTTTTCTGTCTTCATAGCTTACTGAATACATGTATGCTAAGTAGCTCTGTAGAAGTCTGTTAGTAATGTAATGCATTGTACGTTGTTGTAAGTAACTGTTGTTACTTAAAAATGAAAAGAAAAGAAAGACAAAAACAAAAAAACATTCTCTTTCTGTAGTGTAACATAATCAATCGAGTATGGTGAATCAACTCGGCCCGTTACGAAATTTACTCGCAAATGTGATGCTGTTCGGCATCCAAGATGTACTGTATTTCCCTGAGAGAAAACGTTTTCAGTGTTTTCATAGTTATGATAACATATAAAATGCATGTTTGGGAGAAAGAAAAAATCGCAAGCCATAGGCGAGTTAGGATTGTCAGAGCTGTTTCGAGTCCTCTCAATGAACAGCATGTGACAGTACTGTCATCCCTGTTTTATATTTCAACATCAGTTCAAAACCCAGTAATTGATCAAGATTTATATAATAACCAAATCAATGCGCGCGCTCTGATTGGTCAATCAGCTATGGGTTATTGTCCCGGTAAACCCATGGGAAAATCGCGCGTCTTCTAAATTATTGTATAAAAGCAATAGACCACAAGTTTCTATGGGTTATAGGCTGATAAACCACTTGGGATGTTGGTAGAACACTCGAAGAATTCGTAAACCACTCGCCTGCGGCTCGTGATTTACAAATTCTTCTCGTGTTCTACCAACATCCCGCGTGGTTTATCAGCCTTTATTAAAAACTGGATCATTGGATAATGCAATTCGAGAGTTTTCATTGGCTTAGCCATCATGGTATATGAGCCATTATACCATTATCTACAAAAATGGGGAGCGTATGCGTGATTTTTTGGGCCTTTTTGTTTTTATTGTAGTCTAGTTTTCTATATTTTGGGGGCGTTTTTAATAAAACAATTATTCCACTCGCGCTTGTTGGATATGAGATGATCATAGCC
The DNA here is from genome assembly GCA_964020085.1 of Micromussa lordhowensis. Classification (NCBI taxonomy): domain Eukaryota; kingdom Metazoa; phylum Cnidaria; class Anthozoa; order Scleractinia; family Lobophylliidae; genus Micromussa; species Micromussa lordhowensis. The sequence continues at coordinate 14,525,866 of OZ026600.1, forward strand.
AACTCGGCGCTACGCGCCTCGTTGGCTATCTATCATCTCATATCCAACGCGCGCTCATGGAATAATTGTTAAATAACCCATAGAAACTTGTGGTCTATTGCTTAAATAATCTCCAAATGGAGGTGTCGCCACAAAAAATCTCCACTTACGGTGAAAGTTGCGTCGAGCCTCCTGTGGGGTTGTCAGGTTTCCTTGGTGAGCTGATATGGTACGGATGATACTGCAAAGAAAAAGTGTCCAAGTGCTTTTTATGTAATGAGATGAAAGCAAAGGAGGAAGAAAAACACTCAACAGACTACCCCGAGCTTGAAAGCACTTACAGGAGGTAAGCCGTGATTTTGGTGTCCATCTATTTCATAGTACAGTGTAACTTCAAAATCTAATTATTTTTTAGTTTCCTCAAATCCTCATTCTTCCCCAGTTCCTTCAAATCCACCCATTTCCTATTGCTTTTCCTCCTTGGTACAAATAAAAATTCTTAAAATTCAAGGTCTAGTGCTAAAAAGAGTGAGAAACGTAGAATTCAGGAGTAACGTCCCCATGAACATGTAATTACACAAACAAAGAATTACCTCAATGCTTATTTTAGGTTGTAGATGAAATGATTTAATGCAATGCCGTAAACTTCCGAAAGTAACGATCGTTTATGTACATGCACATTTTTATTCAGTTTGGTAAAATTGTCTTTTTTTTCTAGTCAATGATGAGATTAGTTAATCCAACACATGCCTATCCTTAAGTACCAGACAATGATCCAAAACGAGAATACTGTCAGACAAAGAATGTTAAATTACCGAGATTCTGATCTCTCTTGTAAACCTATCCAGAATGTTTTTCATTTCAAGTTGACTTGTCTTCAGAGGACTCAGCATTAGATACTACAAAATACACAAAGGAATAGTGGTATGAAAAAAGAGAACAACACAGGACTGACAGAATACATAATACTTATACACAGCAATCATTCTGCACATGTAACAATATCAGAATTCTAAGTAGATGTTTATGAGAACTTGAAAGTTGACACACATGTAGACATTGTACTTAACGTTTTCTTGAAGCGAGTAAAGGCTTTATGCCAGTCCTTCAAAACTTACTCCCCAGCATTTGGTCACCATCAGGTTGCCATCCAATTCAACTTTCAATCTCCCACTGTGGAGTGGGTACAGGATAATTTCTAAAGCCAATCATAATTTTCTACTTTTTAAGTTGTTAGGAAATGGCTTACCTTCCACTGAATTCTCTCACAGCTGTGGATATCATGAACTACAGGCAGACTTAGTTTGATTTTCTTCACAGTATGGAGGTCTGAAACAAATAAACTAGGTGGTGAATTTGAATTCACTAATTTTGGGCGGCAGCAAAACTTACCATTGCATAATACTGTGGGAAACTGATGAGAAAAAATAATTACATAACTTGTTTTATATTGTTGTCACTAATACATGATCTATCTCAGGCTTTTAACCAGATGGACGTCCAGGCATCCTGTAGACAGCAACTTATTAAATTGTTCATTTGAGCAGGCCCTATAGCACATGTTGGACGCCCACTTTTCAAATCCTGGCTAAAAGCCTGATCTGCCTTACTACCAATTTGCAATCAACCAATCAAAAGACTTGGCTGCAGCCTCAATATCCTGCATTGTAATACATCAACTGCTTGATCTATGCAATTGGTCTAAACATGTCACATGATGTATCCAAAACTTGGGGAATATCAGAAGATATCTTGCAGTTTTCAAAATTTGTCTTTTATGTTTGTATGTTCAGTTTTCAACCAAACCAAAATTGTTAAATTATTGATTAACACTAACTATTTTGACAAGCAGTATTTTGAAATTTAGAAGCCATCAGAGCCAAATTAAGTTAGCACAAGGTGCATTGCAGAACCAGATACTTGCAAACAGATATAACCTATTACGGATCCTTATGCTTCAATTAATTATCCCAAATTCAGAAATGTTTTTTGAGTTGCGTTTTTGAGACACCTAGAGGGTCTGGAATTTTCAGGTCTGAGGTCTGAGTTTTCAAGGTCTAAGTTTTCGAGACACCCTATAACAAATAAGCTGCCCCCCCCCCCCCCCCCAGGATATAAGACCCGCTCTACTTTGTGTACCTCTCTGGACGGTATTTGCCTTACTTGTGCCTTGATGTGACTGTAGTTCCAAAGAACATATAACATCTTTTTATACTGCTGGATGACGGCCTTATCAGCCTATATCAAAATGGTTATTTATGCCACTTATCACCCCTGAGGGGTTTCACCCCCCAGCCCCTGTTTAAAAACCCACCCAAAACCCCTTACAAAGTTGTATAAGCCCAGTGCTTATAAATGGAATTTTATGGTATGAGATTTGTGAATTTGGTCTCTCCATGGGTATTTTGGCTCCATGGTATCTCACTAAAATATAAACCATGGCTAGACACCAAGGTTGCCTGATATGCAGGTGCCAATGTGCACCATAAAGTTATGATGAGGTACAAACATGCTTGATTAACATTTTTGTATTGATAGGATAACAACATACATGTAAAATCTGATTTACTGCATGGATTGTTTTAGTCAGTTTACATACAATTGTTATATGACGTGGTAAAATCTTCTAGCAACTCCCAGAGGCTCTGTTGAAAGAAGAAAACTATCTTGAGCACTTAGTTTCTATAGCAATGTGGCGTGGCCTAGTTGTTAGGACACTGAGGATGAGGATAACTTTGAAAGGTCAAAACCCAAACAACATTTTCATAATTTGATGGAAACCTGATTTTGTTAAAATTACAAAATACATGCATTAAAGTCATAAAAAGGGGGTAAATGAGTTGTGTATGGACAAGGTTGTAAAGGCAAAAAATGAAAGCGCATCTGGCAGATAATTTCAAATTCTGTTGTTGTGTTTTAGAAAAGTTAGTGGAAACTCTCTTCCACAATTATTGAGTATCTTGGTGTTCTCGTGGAGCATTTCATGTATGAGCAAAGTTACTTACTCCTAATTTATCACTGCCTTGACCAAAAATGCAGCAAAATCACAGTGTATCAGTCACAATCAGCAGCTACATGAATTAGCAACATTCATCACCACCTTGCATTTGTTCACTTACTGGCTTTTGACTAAGGCCATTTTAGCCTGAAGAATTTTTCTGCCCTCCCTTAACCCCGAAAGAATTCAGGCTTAACGAAATTCAAACCCATGACCTATGACTGCTCTTAATTTCACAACTGCTTAAGTTGTGTATACTGGAAACTGCGATGATCAATCATGACTTCATATCTTTCTTCGCAGTTCAAATAATGTGATATTTCATACTTCACCATGTACAGGTATATAGACCATTTACAGTTGTTGGCAAAGTGACCTGGCCTCTGACTGGCAGCGAGGCTGGAGTTGACCTTGTTTTGATACAGACCTCTCTGCTTTTATTGTGCAAATCAAGTTGTTCTCATGCTAACTAGTTTACATTTACATGAGAAAAGCTTGAAGGTCTGTATCAAAGCAAGGTCACCTCCAACCTCGCTTGCATTCATGGCCAGGTAACTAAGCGCACATCTGTAAAATGGCCTATTACAAACTCACAATGAGACCAGCTCCCAGCTGGTAGAGCACTTCATCGGTATCACAGAGGTCATGGGTTTGAATCCTGTTCAAGCCTGAATTTTTTTCAGGCTTAATTTCAAAACTGCTTAAGTTGTGTGTAACTGCCATGTAACTGCGATAATCAATCATAACTTCATATCTTTCTCCGCAGTTCAATTACATATCTTATATATTTACTTATACAGCACTTGCTTATTGCTTTGGAAAATTGACTTTTCCCTAGTTATTAAACCATAGACTCCAACACTGACCAAAACAAGCTGCAACTGAGGATAGAGGTCCTCATGCTGATCACCACCAGCAAAAGGAATGTGCCCTCCTAATTATGAACATTGCCTTCAGCAACATCCATTTTGTTCATTTTCAGCATATCCATGAACTACATTAACCAATCCCGTAAGTTCCCAAATGAAAGGAATCACACGCGACTCATAATGTCCTTTAACCTACTTTAAACTTCAAAGGCTTGAACATCAGATCATCTCTTCTGCTTAGTCCCAATGTCCCAAATTTTCCATTGTGATGTACACCAAGAACCACATGTCTATGTGAACCACAAAAAAGAAACACAAAATGAGTTATTTATCATCAAATGAAAATCCTTCTGGAAATCAAACAATTAATCAGTTCTCCATTTTGATCAAGATTTTGTAACAGTATCTAGCTTTTGAATGCTCTCAACCTACCTACATGTTCTGAGCATAATTTTGTCATGATGATTGTGATGAACAGTATCAGTGTTAATGTTGAGTCAAAAGAGTGAGATTTAATCCTAAGGGTGCTAGGACATGCTTATGCCAGCAGCCTTTTATTTTTTCTTGTCTGTGGAGCATGATGTGATGAAAGGAATGATGGCCTTGCAAGGGAATGATTGTAGTTTAGAAGCAACTGTTCCCTGGAGGGGATCATCAGAGCCATTTATACAAACCAAATTTGTGTCAGTCTACCCCATAAATATACCTGAACTCGAGTCAGAGAGTGACACTGTGAGAGTTAAGTGTCTTGTCCAAGAACACAAGACTGTTAATGCAACTATTGCCTCACCATCCCTCCGAGAAAATCACATACTGCTGTTAAAACATCTATTCTTACAATTAATAGTACAGACACAGTTTTGTGCAAGAGTTATGCAGGGAATTTCTGTCTACTGTTAACCAAATCTGTATGGTCAGATTATTGTTCTTATAACTCACCCAACAGATATATTCAAATTTAATCATTTAAAAAAATCAAAGTGGCTGTGAGCCACTGAAGTTGGATAACGATTTATGAAAGGAAGAGATTTTAGTATTAATTAAATAATGCAAGTCCATTCATAGCTTATGTCCAAAAGTAGTCGTCCAAAATTAGATCAAGTTGTACAGTCTCCCACTACTCCAGCTCCATTGAGTTCATGACGAATGACACCACTGTCAAACATCATGTAAACAGATCCAAGAATGCATGAATGAGGAACATTTCCAGAAAACTCAGCAACGACTTATTTGAAGGATAAGCTGGAACCAGCCATAGACTTGTTCGACTTTCATGTGACTCTTTCTACTTGAGCCTGCTGTTGTAACAACCCAGCGTTTAAGAAGAAACGAATGCAATGAATAATTGTTTCACGGAATTTCTTTAGATGTGGATGTGGCGCAGTGTAATAGAAGGTCGACCGAAAAGCAAGAGGCTATGAGTTCAAATCAAGGGGGAGGGGGAAAAGTACTGTAAATATGTAAGACAGTATAACCAAGTGAGTAGTACATGTACCACTGAGTATATAAATGTTGAATTGTAACTGCAGTGTAAGTACCGTAAAGTAGGGAATGTAACATAATGTAAGTTGTATATTTCTTGTAACTATCTTAATGTAGGTAATCTAAGTATTGCATTTTATTATATAAAAGTCAGTGGTATAGCGAGTAGTAACAAATTCATAAAAACGATACGATATCCTCACATGTGAAGATATGATATCCTCACATGTGAAGATATCGATGATTTCAGTGGCATCAGGTTTGTCTCTTAAGGTGTCTCCATAGGGTTTTAAGAGCACGCGCACCGATGATGCGAGCTTTAGTAATGTGCGCACGCTAGCTGACGCAAGCTCATGCAAAGCAGCGAACAAGTCAACAATATAGCTCAAATTACAGCCCAGAAGAAGAAACAGAGAAACCATTTAAAAGAAAACGTAAAGGAAACGATTTGGACGGAAAGGTCTTGTGTGTATTTTGATGACACCGCCATTGTCGAGTCGCTTATCGAAAAAACCGCGTGGTTCGAAAACTTGCGCATGCTCACATAGCGATCTTGGCGAGTTCCTATTCTGATGACGTAATTCCCATTGAGGTGAAAAAATAGAAAAATCCTTATCAGATTTCTCGAATTTCCTTCGGTGAAATTCCTTAAGATTTGGCAGAGAAGTTATTCCTTATTAGCTTTTCTTGCTTTCAATTTATCAGAAAAATTTGTAAGACAAGGTTCTCGCTTAGCCAAAAAAACACAAATATGCTAAAAACGAAAAAACTACCTTGACAACCCCTACTTTTTTCGATTTTAAAAGTTTCTTCTTGCCAGACTCTACTCGGTTTGAGCATATCAGAAAATTTTACCGAAGGAAATTGAAGAAAATTGAAATCAAAGCCAAACAAACGTCAAAAAATGGCGATGTTTGAGTAGTTTTAATTTGATACTAAAAGCTCATATCAGACTGGTGACTGTTGAACAGCAAATTTTGGCCCTTGCTTGTTATGTTTCAGTAGCCTTGATTAGGAAAATAGCAAAAAGAACGAGAATATCAACTTTCGATTGAGGTCACTGGCGCGCGCTTCGTGATCTTGCAATAACCCTATTGAGCCACCTTAAATTGTACTTAAATTTGTTGGTGTATCATCGAAACATCTTCGGGTCTTCCTCGAAAGTCTTCGTCAATCTTCGGCAATCTTCGGACATCTTCGGAAATTCTCGGAAATTCTCGGGAAATGTTCGGAAACGTTCGTCTGGTCTTCGGGACAATTTTGGAAAATCTTCGGAAATCTTTGGAAAGTGGTCGGAAATCTTCGGAAAATCATCAAAAACGCTGTTATCAGTACGTTTATATAATAAAAAGAACATTACACGTTAGCTCGAAGATATGAATTTTATGTTACTCGTGGCAAGAGCAACATCTCACTCGTTCGCTGCGCTCACTCGTGAGATATTGCTCTTGCCACTCGAGCATAAAATTCATATCTTCTCTCCACCGTGTAATATCCTCTATGTAAGTAATTTGGCCTGCGAGTCATTATTTTTTTTTTTTTTAAATATGACCTGAGTTGATCAGACCCGGACTGGTGGTGTGAGTTAATCCAGTCTGACTTTTGTACCTGCCTTAAACAGAAGAATCAAGGGTCGCATATTACTCTTTTCTGAACCACACAACACTTCTCTCACGCCCTTCACCACTTTTGTATTACGTGTGATAATGTATTACCTGTAGTAATGACCATTAAACTGTGTTTTAAAACTTATTGTAAACCGTTGTAGCTCAGTCATACCACATGTGAGATACCTTTTCTTAAGTTAAGTACAAAACAGTAACTTCGGTTGATTTAAACTTACACTGATCATTGTGACACATCAAAAGGCAATAATTATTATAAGTAAGAACCAGATAGGAACATGTTAAAAGGATACAGTCCGAGAATAACAGCCTCAAGACATTTGATAGGTAAGGATTCCTTTATCATTTCTCTTGCTGTATCCATGAGTCTAATGGAGAGATTGCAAACAAAATGTCCGCTATTGATAGATTGATGATTTGACAGGATTTCATTGATGCAATAATATTTATCAGATTTTATTTGTTAGTTTGATTCATAGTCTGTTGAGAGCCCATCTGTTTCTTCCTAAGATTGTTGAGAGCACATTCAGGGAAATTGAAATTTGCAAGGGATTAAATGAGCATGAAAGCCAGAGGGTGGGGGTACATAAATATTATTTGCATGTCATGTGATTTTGCCAGTGGATGTCCCCATCTTATAGAGCTGCTTGTTGCAACAACTTTAGTTAGCAATCTTTGCTTAAATTATAATACAAGTCCATGTTGTCACATAGACACCATATAAAAAGGATCATTCCTTTGATAACATATTTATATTTCAAGCTGTAATGCAAGATAACACAGAAGATCTTGTATGGTTTATGACACCTTCACAGCTTCTATCCCAAATAAATTTTCTGTCAGAGTGTACAATGATGCTCCAAAATTACTCAAAAAGACAAAAAATGAAAAGCTGTAAAACCTTAGTAGAATATGTAGTAAGAATTATGCATATGCCTGAGCCAGCATACTTTAGCAGCCATTAGTATGCAGCGGCTTGATGTAGTCAACTTAATAGCAAAGTTTTCTTGTTTCTCCAAAGTGTCAATGGAAGATTTACGTGTAGTCTATGATAATTAACTTTTGAGAAGACAAATAGAAGGGCATTCATCATGACAAGAAAATAAAACCTCAGAATTGTTGAATGAACTGATGAACATCACTACAAAGCTAGCCACAGCTGCAACTCAGTGCACAAGCATTTTCACTTTAGTGTAAAGTTTTATTAAATAATTCTTCTGGATATTTAGAGAAATAATCGGAAGTTATCATAATTTGAAGGAATTTCTCCGAGGCGATAATTGATTTGCCTTTTGCCTCATAAACTATCACCTCATAGAAATCAGGAGCTGGCAATGTCATCATTATTAATATGTCTTAATCAGAAAGGATAACATATACAAACTTAAAAGCCTGGTAATAATAATAATAATAATAATAATAATAATAATAATAATAATATCATCATTGGTACTATTACCCTGACAATGGCCTCCACTTCTTAATTTCAAAAAATTGAGTTCCTGTATGATTGTATCTGTAGGTGTTAACGAACATAAAGTAATTTCCATGTAAGAAATTATTTCTGTAATACAAGTATAACACACTGAAATAGAGTGCAGTTTTTAGCTGTCGCAAGCTTTTGATGCCATCATGGTGCTTTTGTCAAGTGGATGGTGATGGCAGTAATGTAGAGTTGGACAATGTCAGTATCTCCTCTCAATGTTTTTGAAATGTTCAAGAAAATTACAGGTTATCAAACTAAAAGCGAAATAACAAATAAAATATTAACAAGGCTAAGCAAGTTTCAGACTGTTTTATTCCTGACCAACACATGACTCATTCATTGTAAGGATACTGTAGTTGTTGTAGATAGTTGTGAATCATTCCCAGCTTCTCCTCTGCTGACATGACAGGTGTGAACACAGGAGCAGCTGCATATGGCACCTAGCAGTCAATATAACCATACATTATTTAGTTTTATAATATAGAAAGGACCCTGGCGGGCTCTGATTGGTCAAAAACCTATGTTTTATCTGAGTTTAATATTCAATCTTCGTTCACAGTCTAAAATCCGCATGTGTCATTGGTTAAAATTGATCATGTGAGTTCCTGTTACCTAGCGACATCAAAGTGACAGAGTGCGCTATTACAATAACGCATAAAAACTGTGCTGTGTTCTTCAACTTGTTCGGGCGGGAAGCCATTGTAAGTCTATTGCCAGCAGTGAACTCAAATTGAATATTTAAAGGGTTAGAGACTGTTAGTTCGTGTTTTATTTTCAAATACACGCACTTGCTCACTGTGCAATGAACTCGAAACTTCCAATACTGCACTCAGCTTCGCTTTATGCAGTATTGAAAATTTCTCATTCGTTGTACAGTAAGTGTGTGTGTGTATTTGAAAACAAAACACTCACAACAGTCTCTAACCCGTATATAAAGCATAGAAAAAGTGTGTTTCAAGAAATGTAGCATGCTCTGATTGGTCAAAAACCTATGTTTTATCAGAGTATAAAGCATAGAAAAAGGGTGTCTCAAGAAATGTAGCACACTCTGATTGGTAAAAAACCTATGTTTTATTATGAGTTTATTATTCAAATTTCATACACTGTATGAATTCTGAGTTTCTGATTGGTTGATTTGTACCATGTGACACTGGGTTGTAACGAAACAACCTCCTTGAAGTCATAATTGTGGTTTATTATATGACTTGGGTTTGTAGCCAATCTAATGCGTGCTCTGATTTGCTAGTACTAGGGCATTATTCTCCCGTAATGCCCATGGGCTGATTACAGGCCTGCAAAAGCCAAGCAAAAAGCCATATATTAAACAACGGTTTACGGTCGTTTCGATACAAAGTCGTTTCGATACAAGTCGTTTCGATACAAATCGAAGTCGTTTCGATACACATGTAAAGTCGTTTCGATACACATCGAAAGTCGATTCGATACAAGCTGAAGTCGATTCGATACAAGCTGAAGACGATTCGATACAAACTGAAGTCAATTCGATACAACCTCCATTTACCTAAACTTTAGTCTTAATTCGCTAACGAAACTTTGCTGCTGTTTTATATATGCTATTAAACAACAAACCCTCCGTGGAAACGAATAATACCCAAGCCTCCGCAACCAGAGCACGCAAATGAGACCAAGTCAACCTTCATACAAAGGTTATTAATCGAGAATAAAAAGTTTTTACTTAAAGAAGTAAATTGAGGAGGACCAAGAAACAAAGACAATTGAAGTAGATTTGTTAGTACAACGGACCTCTGAGGGAAACGCGTGGGTGAGCGGGCTGACTTGTTACCAAACATTTGCATATCAATAGACGAAAAAAATTGTCATTTCAATAGACGCGTTAACTGATTGGTAAAAGAACTTGTTAAGTTAGCTCTATTGTTCTAGCGGTTAGCAAATAAACCAATCCAAATGCCTCGAAATAAAAAATATGAGATTTCGATCCGCCTTCATGTATAAAAGGCAGGACAACATAAAGGTAGCTCATTCTCTCATTCAATCACGACGGTTTACCGATCACGAGCACTATCACGAGTTCTATTACACGAGTATACCTACGATTATGGCAACTGCGCAGATTATCAACTGCCTTGTTTGTATGGAGCCTGTCCGGCCCAGACAGCAGGGCGTGCAGTGTGATGGCTGTTTTCGTTGGAGCCATAGGATCTGCAATACCGGTATCTCACAAGAAGTGTACCGAGCTGCCGTCCGGGACGGAACGGACATTGAGTGGCGGTGTATCCTGTGCGAGCATCCTAACGCCGAGAGCACCATGGAGCCGATGGAGAACGTGTCCCTACCTGATACAGACTTCATGCAGTACGTGGGCAGAACCTGGATCACGAACGAAACATGGCCACCGTCATCATGGAGTATCTTCATGAAGTCTGTCAGGACGAACAATGACATAGAGGGCTGGCACCTTGGGCTGAATCGCCGCGCAGCCGGAAAGTCGCAACTCCCATTGTACCTCCTGGTTAGTTTGCTACACTGTGAGGCCCGTCTGACGTCAATTCAAATCAGGCTCGTTTCAGAGAAAAAGTTACGGCGCATACAGCGAAAGAAGTTCCGGAACCTCCAGACGAAGATCTTTGCCTTATGGGATGAGTTCAACTCCGGAGACCGCAGTGCAAGAAAGCTCCTGAAGGCGTGCTCGTACCTCAACGGCCCAGCAGCTTCCTAAGTCGACATTGCACCCAGTCGACTCCCTGTTATCACGTCAACATTGCATCACGTTTGACATTGCACGATACAGGTCAAAAACGGCTCCTTTAGGAGCCACCACATCTATAAAAGTCATGACCAACGCAATGCCTTTATGCCTATATGAATAATTCAATAAAGTTTGTTGCTACTTGTCCGCGGGAAACTGGGTAATACAATTCTACCGATCGCGGTCGGACGTGTGCGAAGATCAAAACACTTTCATTCGGATACTTCTTCTAGTTTTCTTTAACTACGAGGTCCTACGAAAACAACTTGAAGTTAGTATCGAATTGACTGCCTTAAAGTTTGTATCGAATTGACTTCAGTTTGTATCGAAACGACTTTCAATGTGTATCGAAACGACTTTTCATGTGTATCGAAACGACTTCGATTTGTATCGAAACGACTTGTATCGAAACGACTTTGTATCGAAACGACCGGACACCTAAACAACTTATTAACCTCAAACGTTCGGTCTTTACGGGAAAATCTCAAACCTCGGCCTTGCCGTATTGACCTCGCTATCGCTCGATCGATACGGCAAGGTCTCAGTCTGAGATTTTCCCGTAAAGACCTCACTCTCGGTTAATAAGTAGGTAGTAATAGCCATGGTGTAAATTCAATACACCACTGTCATTACACCATGGGATCGGCTGACTCAAAGTTTGACGATTTTTGTTTGCATTGTATTCAATTTGAATAATAAAAATGTTAACGCACTCATTGCTCATGAATTATCGGGATTTACCAGAACTCATTCACTAACAATGAACTCGAAATTTTCAATACCACACGAGGCCGCCGAGAAAAACAGGCTGGTACAAAAGTAGGACCGGATCAACTCGGACCACTGATTTGAATAAGAATAGCACCTATTCAAGAACGAGGAATACAACAATTGGTGCTATTCTTATTCAAATCAGCGATATGAGTTGATCCGGTCCGACTTTTTTACCTGCCTGTCTTTCTTCTTGTACCTGTTTACAGCCTCGACAAGACTTCTCTTTCTACATTTCTTCGCCAAGTCACGTAAAATAAAGGTTACCTTTGCTAGCTGCTGGCTGTTCCGTACACTATGTACCATTTGAGCTCCTTTGGGATGTATTTTCTCCACATGGCGCCACATTCTTTCCCACGTTTTCTTACTTATTGGAAAACCATCCTTATTCACATAAAACAACACTCCACTTTCATCCTCACTTGGCACATCCTTACTTTCCTCGTCTTCACAGAAACGAGCTTCATCAGTCATGGTGCCGATATCAGCTTATTCGTCTGTATATCATCGTTCTTTACCACTTCACTCGTAGTCCAAATCGTCATCCAAATCAGAAAGCAAAGAGAACCTTGTACAAAGCAAGAATCACAACATAAATTTAGCGCCAGCTATCAGAACTTATGATTGTTGGTTCCTATGCAACCAAGCCATCCAGGTTCTATCCTAATGGGAATGAACACTGTTCTATCGCGGACTCGTAGGATAAAACATGGCGGCGCTGGACAGCCAATCAGAGAAGTTGTAGTATTTTGGTTGGAGTGCCACATCACCCATCTATCTTGTCCGAAATTTCACTATAAATTTACTCGTTTTCATTTCGCCGTTCAAAATGTCTTCCTGGTTAAGCAATAATTTAACAGGCGGTCTATCCAGTATATCTAATTTTACAGGGCAAATTTCTTCCTTTACTCGCGAAATGTTGACAGAGGGAACAGAGGAAGTTTCTGGTATGATTTGTGTGTTCTGGTTCAGTTGGTAATTTCGTTTTATTTTAAGTGTTTTTCAATTCCTGAACGTGTTCTTTTCAAATGAAAGTAAACTGCAATACAATTTTTGAAATCACAAGGCTAGTTAGCGTACATAGTGGTTGAAATGCTACATTGATACGTCCATGCAGGTCTTATGTGCATGTACCTCTGTCCCTGAACTTTGAAGTGTGGGGGAGGTGTTTCATTTGTATTCATAAGCTCCACTTCAATTTCATTAACAGACCCTTCAGCAGAGCTTCAAGTTGCACAAGCTCGCATTAATGACCTTGAGGCACACATTTTAACTCAAAAAGCTGAGGTGAGTTTTGTTTAATGTGCAAAATGTTAGTGAACCAGGAAGGTTAGCCTCTTATCTAGCCTGCATAGCAAGCGTTTCGGTGTGATTTGGGGAGTGAAGAAAGACTGAGGAACGGGATTTTCAGTGTATTGCCCGTGCGAAAGTTGGGGCGAGAGTCACAAAAAGAATGAGGGGGTGGGGGTGGGGGAGGGGAAGGAAGGAACTGCTTGCAGACAAACCCTGAATTTTGAAAACCCTGTTCGCCAGCAAATGGGGCTCATGATTGGCTGGGCCAGTCAAACATTATTGACATGTGTTGATCAAAGGTCTTATTCTTCTGAGAGCCAGAATCCAACATGGCAGAAAAAGGGGAAGACACGTTTGAAGCATGTTTACAAACAGCTTTAACTTTTCTTACCAAACGAGGATTTAGTCACAAGCTTCGACAAGAACAAAAGTCTTCTGTAAAACAGCTCTTCACAGGAGAAGATGTACTTGCCGTGCTCCCCACAGGATTTGGCAAAAGTATGATTTTTCAACTTTTGGCACTTGTGAGAGAAGACAGTGTTGTCTGTGTTATTTGTCCTCTGAAAAGTATTCTGAGCGATCAGATCAAGGAGGCCTCTTCAATGGGGATTTTGGTTGGCCCGTTGTCTGATTGCCTCCAAACAGATATCCAGAGTGGAAAATACAGTCTCCTTTTTAATTTGCTTCTGCTGAAGAAGAACTCACCAAAAGCTTGCTTGAATCCCTCAAGAGGGAAGGCAATTCGCTTCACGACATTCTCGCTGCTATTGTGGTAGACGAGTCCCACATCGTTGAGACTTGGACTGGGAAAAGTTAAACACCGAGATGAAATTCATGTTAGTTCACAATGAATAGTGCATTCATGCCGCTGAGTCTTTTTAAACAAGCATCTACATCTAATTTAATATTTCTCCTCGGTCGAAGACTAAAACGTTCACAGCTTTCTGTGAAAGCTGTGGTAAACTTACCTTGTTATGCTCTTTCTGTAAAAAAAGGTGAGATCTTGAAAATGTTTTGCATAGAGTGTGCAATTTATCTTTCTATATGGTAGACTGTTATCTCTGATTTAAAGGGACACAGTCAGCTGGTACACATGCGCATTACATACCACTCAATTGCTAATTTGCATGTAACAGAGACGCGATAAATGCTGATATAAATGCTGATAAAAATAATATCATAGGATAAGCAAAAGGACACTCAAAAACAGATTTTTCAGTAAACGGTTGAAAATCAAGCAAATACTGCGGAAAATGAAGCGGATTTCTGCATGAACTTTGATTTCAGGTTGAGGTAAACTTTTTTCAAAGTGAGAAAAGCTAGCGTCCAGGTCAACGCAGTCACAAAGCTGACTGTGCCCCTTTAAAACATAAACCAACAGTTTGATATGCCACTATTCAGGGGCATAGCCAGGAGTTTTTAATGGGAGGTTACAGAGTGTCAAAATGAGGATTGTCGTGTCGTTTTAACCATCTGTTGTAGGTTGTTTGCTTAAAAATGGCTTACAAAAGGGTGGATCACAGGCACCTCTGGAACCCCCCTGGTTTCGCCCCTGCTATTAAGGGCCTGTTTACAGGGAGAGAGGGTTACCCTAACAAGCGGGTTACCCCAGAACTCACACATTTCCTCTTTTTTGGTAGGTGTGTTATCCTATCTGCATGCTAAGGGTGATCCTGGTAGGCAGGCTAATTTTTTTCCTTGTAAATACTCCAGGTTAAATATGTGA
>OZ026600.1:14548322-14618322 GCA_964020085.1 Micromussa lordhowensis
GACCATAGATGCACTCCCGGCCCTTTAATTACTTCCAAAGAGTCCGGGATTTTCAGGATAATTTCGTCAGTACCTAGTACCTAACATAAGACGTTATGCTTTAGTTCAGTTAATATATATTTCAGCGATGTTATATGTTCATTACTTGGAGGCTGTGTATAAGCATGGGATATCGACTTCCGGTTTCTTAAATGTGAAATCGACATCTTGTTCCGACTCAATGGCGAATGATTCGAACTGCTCACGAAACGCTTACAAGTTTCGATTAAATTGGGTCACTTTGGCGCCGAGATTGAATTGTTTTCCCAGCATACTATAAGTGAAAGCAAGCAATTTGCTAATCTGTACAATTAACTAATGATACAAGGTCGTTAAAAGTTCATACCCGTTTGTCCTCAAACAACACGCAGCAGTCTATTGTTTATGTTTTGCTGCTGTTTTCATTAAAATGTAACTTTTTCAGCGGCCCCTGAAAATCCACTCGAACAAAAAACCAAGCTGATTTTGATACATGTCTTAGACCATCATAAAGGGTTTACGCTGGCCAAGTTTGAGGGAATTTGGAGTTATGGCACATGTCGAAAAATATCTCCGAATTTTATTCCTAAACTGGGATAATCAGCTGAGTAAACAAAGGCAATTTTTAAACATTTGAGGATTTTTCCTTGACGGGTGTTCAAGACAACTTACAGCCTGTTTCTGATAGCTGAATACTTTGTCTTTCAAGCAAAAGTATCGGGAAGTTTTGGTTCTTTTTGGCACGCGAACGCAAATTGAGTTTAGATTTCTAATTTTCAGCCAGTGCGTTCGACCAATTTGGCCATAGTGGGGGCGAAATTCGTTTTTCTTGATTTTCTCGAATTTAAAGCGTTTCAAGCGGGAAAAAACTATATCACATTTCATATCTACCTAAGGGCTATACGTGGACGAAAATAGAGAAAAATCGATTTTTCGATTTCTGCCGTCGTCAGTTTGGTGATAGGTGAAATTCACTCTTAAAACCCATTGCTCTAACTTATACCATAGTTAACAGAGAGGAAAATCATGGAAAGGTAGGACAGTTAAATTCAAAAGAGCATCCTGCACCAATTACAGTGAACTCTCTCGTAAGCGACCACTTTTGGTGCAAGACAAAGTGGTCGCTTAGGTGAGGTGGCCGGTTACGGGAAAAAACAACAACAAAATAAGCCCAATGCTGGATTGACTGATTAAATATATTACCTAATCAGCTGAAATTAGGCAAATAGAAACTACATGTAAGTTGAAACCAAATATTTTCATTCTTCCACTGAAACTTTGTGTAACATTTTGCAACAGATCTAATTATAGACATCATCTTTGTATGTAAACTGTTATTATTTGTCATTAGTCCAGTTAGCATTATTAAAAACTG
Source organism: Micromussa lordhowensis (assembly GCA_964020085.1). Classification (NCBI taxonomy): domain Eukaryota; kingdom Metazoa; phylum Cnidaria; class Anthozoa; order Scleractinia; family Lobophylliidae; genus Micromussa; species Micromussa lordhowensis. Next base: position 14,549,716 of record OZ026600.1, read on the forward strand.
AACTTTTGTCACTTCTGAGTAAAGATTTTCCAACGATCATATGTGATCATGTTGGGTGGTCACTTACTGGAAACAGATACTAAAAGGGAGGGGCATCGGCTATGGTTATCACATTGTATATGTCACCGTTTATTGCAGAGACATATGAATAAAGGCAACTGTGGATAACATCACAGGTGCATGTTTCTTTCCTGTTACACAAATAATGAGGAGTACCATGCAGAAATGTTACATTAAACCGCTACCAGGGTTGATCTCTGTGCCATTTCTTTAGAATATGGGTGAGGGATGTATCTAACAACTCTTTTAATGAGGAAGCTGAATGACTTAAGGTACTTTGTAACAATTCAAGTTACAATTATAACAGCCCATCAAGTCATAAGATTTTTCTGGACATTGCAATCTGGTAGCAGCTCCCTGAATTGTAAATCACTGACTTCTGCCTCTTGGTATCATCCAATCCTGGTTCTTGATCAAGGACAGCGAATTGGTGAGTCCAGTGAATGGAGCGGTTAGTATGTGTCTTAGTTTGTACTCTTACAAGCATCTCGTGGTGGGTGTTGTCACCAACCAGCCTGTCCCAAACAGAAAACAGACCATTATGAGATATATTGTGACGAGCGTTTCTTTTGGTTGACACATGCTCTTTAAAAGGTTCACTTTGCTATGGAAGGCCGAAGATTTTATTGGTTGATTTATGACAGCTGATGACAGCATGAAATCTCAGTGTTCGCACTCAGGCATGAAAGGCCGAGTTGGCAGTTTTCAAAATCCAGGGATCTGGCTGCAAGCGTTTCGTTCTTTCCTCCCCTCCCCTCTCCCCTCTTTTATTCGCTCCATTTTTTCAAGCAGTATACCCCACAGAAACTCTTGCTATGCAGCAGGCTAACCCTTATCTTACTATTAAACTGCCAATATCTTCAATTTAAAGGCATACTATCCGTCCTGGAAGTGCCAGGATAATTCTGGCCAGAGAGATCAGGAGATGTTCTATCAGGTCTCAAATTCAAATGTTTTGAAGTTCTAAACACTGAAGCAGAAACAGCTTGTCAGGCTCAGTCCCAGGATGTCTTGGGAGTGAGGGGGGGGGGGGGGAGCAGTAACATTTGCTATAATAAATTGCAGTAAAAATAAACCAAAGCAAACCACACAACAAACATCAGAAATAAAGAAGTTTCAAACCTTACAAGGCAAATACCTGACAAGAAACCATTCAGACCTATGACATCTTTCTCAATGTACTTAAATCTTTACATCCTTTAAATTCCTCTCAAAGTGTATATGACAGATATTTGTTGAGTTGCGTGATAGGATATGTGATATGGAAATCGAAAACTAAATTTGGATATCATTGTTTTTCAGGCACATAGCCAGCGTGAGGCAAACCAATTCAAATTTCCCAGTATTTTTTCTTTTCATTTTTGTTGTTGTATTTGTTTGGAGGGGGAAAGTAAAACACTGCTAAATACCTTGGAAGACATTGTTTCGCCCTGGGCTATAGGACTAGTCAGGTCATGATGTTAAAATGAGAATGTTGGTCAACATATTTTTAGAACTGAAGAGATAGAAACAAGAAAAATTAAGATAAATGTATCACAAATGAGACACTTGCATAGTTCTAATTTTGGTTTTAACTTGTAAGATATGAAGTCCTACATTATTGTTTTGATTTTATAACCTGACTGGTCCCAGGTCTTAACCCCCACAGTTTCTGACCCATACAGAAATGAAATTTCACTTTTTCAGATGACCAGAACTTTGTAGGAAAAAAAATGCTACATTTATTTAAATGCTTCTTAGTCTCTTGCTGCTTGAACTACAGGTATTTGGTATGCAGTAGACATTACCTAACGTTCCATGTTCATTTTGCATCAGATTATTCTTTCTTACTACCTTAAATTTGTTTTTTTCCTGTTAGTACGAGAGACTGAAACAAAACAATGATGAACTTCATGTGAGACTTGAGGCCTCAGAACTTCAGATCAGCAATATATCTAAGGATTACCGGACTCAGTTACATAACAAGGAGGTAATAGGTTATAAAGGTGATCAAGATCAAACCTGACTGACAATTTTCTTCATTCAGTAGTAAACTTGAAGAAATCTGTGAGCTCAAGAAATGAATACCGGTAATGTCCAGGGGCAGAGTTTAATCATAGTACAAGTCAGGTTGAGCCAGAGTCTAGCCCAGGTCACAAGTCGAGTTTGAGTCAACTTTTTTTAAATTCACTTAACTTTTTCTTGATATGGTGTGACGATAATTTTTGTTTGTAAAATATGTCAGTTAGGTTGACATGAAACAGTTTTTCACTGCAGATGCGATAGCGCAGCTAAGATTTTGTTTTGCATTTTGAAACAATATTCATGTATTTCATACAAATTTTACACAGGCTTTTTTTCATGTGTAAATTTCAGTATGTATGAAATAAAATAATACAGTTTCAAAATGCAATGGCATTTTATTTCTGCTAGTATTCAATAGACAGTCAAAATGTAGCTTCGAATGAAAAGAGAAAATTAAGTAAAGTTGCTTCTCTAAGCTCAGTGTACTCATCCACAAAGCTAGTTCCTGTGTTATCATACATATCAGAAGAAAAACCTGCTGCTAATCTGCATCCCTTAATGTGTTAAATTCAAGCATTTGAAGACATTGTTGAAAGTTCTTGTGTCACAAATAAATCATGGGGAAACAAAATGCACAGAATATTATTTACACATCACTGTGTTGAGGTGGTCCTAAATAATCAGTATGTAAACTCTTTGTTTTAATAATCAGCAAGAGCTGATTAAGCTCAGGGAACTCAGCAGATTTCAAGAGGAGCATGGTCACAGTTTTGGAAGAAGAGAGAGACATGATTCCACTGACAGTATTGAAGATTCCATGGAGATAAAAAGACTACGCAGTGAGATTTCAAAGCTTCAAACTGAGTGTCAACACTGGAAATCCTTAGCAAATGGAGTGGTGAGTAGGAAGCAAAGAAATGTCACATGTGTTCGCACATGGTTTGTCCTGGTCACTTGGATCTGTTTGTATCAAACTTGTTCTTCAAAATTGCCATTTTTCTTTTGGTAGCATCTGTCCAGTGGTATAGTCACTCCCATTATTCATGCAGTACCGTGACATTCTCATGCACAGCTTTTTTTCCAACCCAAACATAGCAGGTGCTAATCACAATGTGTTCTACAATATTGGGTTAAATCGATGCAGAAGTTAAATGTCAAGCAAGAAAAAAAAATGAACAGCTAAATTTTGTGGTGTATTGAATACTTAAAAGGAATGAACCATAAGATTATAAAATGTAAATAAACATTTCTGGCGTCATATCAAAATATAAATTTATGATCTTATAATATTAATGGACTTTTGCAGGGAAATCGAGATAACCTACACAAAGAAATAGACCAATATCAGCATGAATTGACAGCATTGCAAAGTAGTTACTCACAAAAGATTTCTAATCTCAACAAGAAGCATAAGCAAGAGTTACAAAACTGGCAGGATGAAAAACAGGAATACTTACAGAGAATTGAAGAGTTAGAAGGAAGGCTTCTAAATCCCAATGGTGTGTTTATAATGAGTACATAGCTTTAGCCTCAAGATTCAAATTTCTGCAGGCCAGTGTATTGCCTTTTATACCACGCCATTGAAAATAGAACCAACCAGAATTCCAGAAAGCCGTTGTATACTCATTGGTGTTACATGCCACCTTCCCATTGTGCACTGCATTGATTGTGCTAGCCACTGTTTTTTCTGTGGCATGGTAGTTCTGCTACACTTCGTCTTGATATATCATGGAATATCCCACTTGTCACTTGTATTTTCTTGGTGTACACACGTTGTATACATTTGTATGCATACTGAGAAAATACAACATACTCCTTGGATATTCCATGGCAATAAATATTGGTTATCCAAAAGGATTTGTGTATGCGTGGCACAGTGTAAAATGTTCAAAAGTCATAAATAGTAATAATTTGGTGCCAAAATATACTCAGTTGTTTAGCAGATATTTTCGACCAAGCCCTTCCTCAGCGCTAAGTTTTGAATGCACTAAACAAGGGATAGGCCTGAAGCATCTGCTTTATAACTGAGTTTAGTTTGGCACTAAATTATTAGCAAATAACTATATATAAATTTTGAATGTTATTCCATGGTATACCACTCAAAGGGGAGCATAACTAGTGTGCATGTCATTATCATGAACATTTGCCTTATGTGTGTTCTTATATTCGTTTTAACAAAGATTTCATAAATCATACAAGATGTAAGTTAAGTCTATTTTTGGTTTCAGTTGGTACTTTGCACAACAAACTGGATTTTTTATGTCACAAGTCGCACATGTAGATAGCAGAATATGCATTTAAGTTGGCAGTGGTAATATTAGGTTACATGTATTTAAGGAGTAGTTTTGATTTGTGTTGTATTGTTTTTTTTTTCATTTTTCAGATTTTGAAGGTGAGAGTTTTTCAAACAGTCAATATGATGAAAGTACAAACATAGTTTCTTCTCTGAAGAAACAGCTGGTCTTTGCGGAAAAGTCCCTCGTAGAACTGAAAAATCAGGTTAAAAGTCAAGAGCAGCTTACGAGTGCTTTAAATGTTGAACTTCAGGAAAAGGAGCAAGCCATTGTTACAACAAGAAAGAATTTAGATGATTTGCAAACCAAATTCCAAAATGCAACTGAATTACATGATCAAGCCATGTCTGCTTCTGAAAGTAACCTAAAGAAGAGTACTGAACTGGTGGGAAAGCTTCAAAATCAACTCCAAGATCAAAGCAAGGAACTAAGTGTCTCAAGATCTGACTTTGAGAGCCTCCAAAAATTGCAAGAAGATTCAAATCATGTTGCCACAGAAAATGCAGAGTTGAAGGAACGACTTCACCGCAGCCAGTCAGAGGAGAGGAGATTGCAACGTTGTGTTGAGGAGGTGAAATCTGAGCTTGAACAGCTTAGTAGTTCAACCATGGAGTTAATGGAAGAGCTGCACATTTCACAAGGTCTTCAACAAGAACAGAAGATTGAAATGGAGAACTTAAAGAAGGTGAAGTACATCAAAGGAGATGCTAAACAGGAGATGGCTAAACTGAGGAGTGCACTGGCTGGTATGTCATGTCTACATGTACACAAGTAGATGGAAATACTACAGCACTATCGATACACTCATATATAATATATATAACTAAAATTATTGGTTTCTTGAAGGGCACCCAAGCCCATCTGATCTTTGGTACAATATAAACCCACGATCATAGTTTTAGTTATACCTTCTTAAGAAAACTGGGTTGTACTTTCTCTTTGTTCGGTTTTTTTTTTTTTTGAAAATCAAATGATGGAATCTTTGCTGACAGAAATCAACTGCTTTGCGTGTTGTGAGATTATGGCTTTTTAGTACCCTTCCGTGCTGCAAAACATTTTTGGAACAGACAATTCTGCTTCAAAACAATTCTGACCAGTTTTGGTAGACTTCCAAAAATCCCCTCAATGTCATTAGATGTATATCATTGGTAGTTGTCATTTCGGAACATTTCTTAAGGTTTACAACAACTTCCAAGGAATCCTGAGTGAGAGTTATAGTTAGGTGAACCCTTATTTGCATGTCAAGTCTCACTCAAAGGCAACTGTTGGGAATACAATTTAACTCTTGAGGGAAAATGAAATAGTTTGAAAAATGGTCGTTCGAATTGTTTAGTTGACCAAGGGCCAAGATTGCAGGTAAAATTATAGCGAATAACTAGGTTCGAACTAGCTGATGGTAAATTCCAGAACGGACTGGTGCAGATCAAAGGGCTTGACGTCAACATAACTGAGTTCTAATTACTAGGGTCTGACTGTATCAGTAAATTCACAGTTATGTTGAGCTAAAGAAAGTAACATATGATATACCACTTGCCTTGACAGCTCTGTGGGAGCGCCACCTGTGCCTGGTTCAGCTTTACCAGCAGGTCAGACATGAGTTGCACAACAGTAACGCCAGGCTTTTGGCCATGTTCCAGGCTCCACATGTAATGCATCTCTTGACGGGTTGCTGTGCAGGGGGAGATGGGTGGGGGACCTTGCTACTCTACTCAATCTTGTAATTTAGCTGGGCTTTATCAAAGGAAACTAACCCTTGACACGATGGACACCACTAACCATTTTTCTGTTAGCCATATCGTAGTAATGTTTTAATGCTGACTTTCTACCTTGTTCGCACTTAATTTCATGCGCACTTAATTTCATCATGTCATTATAGGCAAATTCCCATATTCTGAATTATTGTTTCGGATGAGCAAAATCATTTACACTCTTTCTGGTGGGGAAAGAAGATGTAAAGCAGTTCTATAATGAAAGCTTCTAAGTTTCCATTTTCAAACAACTATCAGAACACTTTGAACCTGCTTTCTGCGGAACATGCAACACAATTGATATCGTGTGCTATTTGTATTTGGTCCTCTCAAGCTGGAAACCATTTTCAGCAGCAAATATGTCAAATTCCCATTTTCGTATCACGTGTGTTAAGTGTTGATTTTTAAATTTTTTTATTTAAAATATGCTTAATCTTGGTATTGTTTCTCGTATACCTAAAATTTGGTATTAATAGCGTCTACAGTTTGGGGTACGATAATGCCCGCCCACAATTGATAACATGATTCCAATTGTTACTTCTTTTTTTAAAAAGAATGTATAACTACATGTTTTATTCCCTCATTGTTCAGTTACATTACGTCTGCATCACACAGTTTTCCATACCATTGTTGCACCTAACACATGTATGTGCGCATCAGCTGTAACTTTTCAATCAAAGATCCGGTGTCCATTGGTTTAAAATATAACCATCACCAGTCAGTAGGGCTTTGCTTACATTGTGTAATATCTCAGTTTATGCTTGGCTTAGGTATCCTGTTACTCATATTTTCCTGCACAGCTTCCTTAATATGCCATACGTGTTTCTGTTGAACTTTTAATTATGTTCTTCGTTCTGCAATGTTATAAATTTGACAGAACTCACAACCAATAATGTCATAATTGCATGAACCAGTTTTACACGATCCACCTGCGCATAATTCTGTTAATGTAACCACAGATAATATAAATAAGTTAAGACCACCTGAGATAAGCAGAACTTCTTAGTGTTGTTAATTAATACACTTTATCATTCCCTTTGCTGTTGTTCGCTTGTGTTTTGATACAAACATAGTTAGTAGAGTGATACATACTAGCTATTAAATATCAAAGTTTGTACTCGCCTGCCAACGAAAATTGGAATAATAGTGATTGATTTAAAGAAAATTGCAGTTTTAATTCTGTGCTGTGCTTTGTTCAAAGTTTACTCCATTAGTTCTCAGTAAATCAGTTGTTCTTTCTATTGTCAACAGCTAAGTACCAATACAGTGCGTGACGACTTAAGAGAACTCCAGCATAGACTAGAAGACCGTGGTCAGGCAAAACTGGAACATGTGGTGAAAGAAAAAGAGGCTATGATGGGCCGATCAGCCGAGCTAAGAGTCACGGTAGAGGAACTGGAGGGCGCTGTGATGGACTTACAGTCAGACAACGAACAAGTGGCACAAGATACAAAAGATTGCGTGACAGAGATGGGAAGGCAGACAGGCATTGATGAGGAGGAAGGCGGCGATGTTGTGACTGCGTTACATGCAGAAAAAGCTGTACTAGAGAGCACAATAGTTGGACTGGAACAGAAGGTCCAAGACTTACAAGAGCTTGTTAACTCACTACAGAATCAAAAAACTTGGAACGTAAACAACGAGTGTGACGAGAGACAAGCAAGTCGGTCTGGCTCGGCAGAGAGTGTAGCTAGCTTTACAGAGAGTACACAACAGCAAGGGGAACTGTCCATCGACATGGCTGATCAGCTGGGAGGATTGGTTGACCCTTCACTCGAACCTGCGGTAAGACAGCAGAATGAGCTGGCACTAGAAGGAGGTGTCTCTTTGAGTGAGCAGTTGGCACTTTCGGAGCTGCAGCAGCAGTTACAGGACTACCAGCAACAGGTGGAGGAGTTTGAATTGGCTCAGAGAGACTGGGAAGGGGAAAAGGAGGCTCTTGAAGGTCTAGTGCTTAGTCTCCGACGCCAGGTGAAGGACTTGCAAGTACTATTGGCCGACCTCGGTAAAGATAACAGCTCTGGCGAACAGGAAATTTCTAGATTACGAGAGGAAAACGTTAAAATCTTGTCAGAAAAGAAGCATCTTCTCGAGACATGGAAACAAATTGAAGAAGATTTTGTGTCTCTTGATATAAGTAGCCCCAATGTAGTAAAGGATTCTGAGATCGATGAAGAACGATTACAAACATTGCGTAAAGATCTGAATAGGTGGTCACTAAACAAATCTTCCACGTCTTTTAATGATGCTGAAAAAAGTCTAAGTATGAGTGAAAGTTCACAGACCGATGAAAGGTTTGAACTTTATTTAACAAAGCTCGAAGAATTTGAGAAAGAGAACTCGCTTTTACGAGAACAGACCGAGCGGCTTATTCAAGAAATTGAAGAGAAAACTTCCAAAGTAACTGATCTGCAAAGTGAACTTGAGACCAAAAGTGGTAATGTGAAAAGCATCAGTGACGAAAAAAGGGATTTGATGATCATGATCAACGAACGAGACGAGAGAATATGTGAACTGGAAGAAAGCTTCAACAATCATTTGCTGGATTTGACAAGTTCTAAGGATAATGAAATAAGCTTGCTTCAAACGGAACAACAGGATGTGGTGAAACTTCTGGAAGAAAATCGACAAGAATGTTCTTTACTGAAAAACAGAAACAATGAATTGCTTGATATGATGGGACAACATCAACAAACTCACCAAGAACTTAGTGAAAAAAATGAGAGTTTAGAAGTGCTGTTAGCTGAAAAGGAAAAACATCTCAACATTTTGAGAGAAGAAAAGGACAACTTGGTAACAATGGTACAACAGAAAGAAGAATTACACGACTCGCTTGTTGCTGAAAACAATAGTATGTTGATGGAAAAAGAAGTTTTACAAAGTTTGACTGAAGAATACCAAGAAAAGCTCAAAAATCAGAAGAAACAAGGTGAAGAGAAGGTTAACCTTGAAAAGGAAATTGAACGATTAAATCGGTTGATTGAAAGTAGTGAAGAAAAGTACCACGAGTTGGATGCGAAGAGCACAATTCTTTCCCGAGAAAAGGAGAAGCTTGCGTTTGAGCACCAAGAGAGCACTTCAAAGCTACATCGCGTTTCATCTGAGCTTAAAGAAAGGTTTGCGGAGATTGAAGTACTGAATGAAGAAAAGAACAAACTTGTTAATGCTGTTCAGAGTCAAACTTTGGCCTGCAAAGAGTTGGAGCAGAAATTGTCTGAAAGCGTATTAGAAAAAGACGAACTTAACAAGCAATTGGGAACAAAAGAGCTGCAGCTGACTAAACTGGAACTTGATCTGAGAGAGAAAGGAGCCGACATTGATTTACTGAAGCTGGACATAGCAAAGTTGTCAAAATCCTTAAAAGAAAAGGAACAATTGATTCACACTCAGGTTGTGAATGTTTCAAGCGCTGGAGCTCAAAGCTCAGATGATGCTTTGTATCGACAGGCACAATTATTACGGCTATTAGAGGAAAAGGATCAGGAGATTGCTGCTCTTAAACAGAAGGACGCCTCCTTGATAGAGCTTGTTAGTCAGACGGATCAGAGTACGCATCGTGCCCAGGAGCAGTATGAAGACATGTTGAAGCAACTAAGGGAGGAAAGGGATGGACTGTTAGGTGACTTGAGTCTGCGTGACGAGGAGTTGCTTACTATGGAGGACAGACTTGAAGCCATGAGGGAGAAGATGCATGGCAAAGACCAAGCTTCACATTTACTACACACTGAGCATGCGCGGCTGCTGGCCTTGAACGAGTCTCAAGCAAACGAGATGGGGAAACTCAGAGAAAAGAACTCCTTACTACAGAAACTTGTTGAAGAATACAACAAGGGGAAAAGTGCTGAACTTCAACGAATACAAGAAGATAATAATCAGCTAAGACGACAAATAAGCGCGCTCCAGGTTGAACACGAAACGTTAACTACTCTAATCCATGAAAAAGACAAACAGATTGCAACGCTTGCTCTATTGGGCAGTTCAGATTCTTCCACTCCCTCCCCAGAAGGGGTTGAACCGCAGGTCAAAAGACTTCGGGAGGAGAGAGATGTGCTCCTTCGAGAAAGGGACTCGGCATTTAAAGAAAAAGAAATCAAGCAAATAGAAATATCTCAACTTCAAGAAGAAGGTTGCTCTCTAAGGAAAACATTAGATGAGAAATCGAATTTGGCTGACAAGTTGTTGGCTGAAAATGATGAGCTGTCAAAACAGTTTTCCAAACTTCAATCAGAACTAAATTCACTGTCTCAGGACAAATCTAATTTCATTCGGAGTAATAACAGAGCGAAAGAGTTAGAAGACCAAATCAGTTCATTGAGAAGTGTCGTAGAGTCCAAGGACAAGGAACTTGGACAACTTTTAGAGAACAGCCGAAATGAAAAAAGTTCCATATTGGTGGAACTTGAAAGTGTCAAAAGCGAAAGAGACGATATTTTAGAACAAAAATATATCGAAACTGGTGAGTTGAAAAGCAAAATGTCCCAACTTGTGCATTTACTTACAGACTCTGATGCGAGGGAGCAAGAAAATGTTGATGATATCGATAAGAACTTTCAAGCATTGCTTCATACAGTTAGAAGCCAAAGAAACAGCGCTCTTCGTGAAAGAGACAATGAAATTCAATCGCTTCGGGAGCAAATTTCAAATGCGATGATACTAAATAACGCGACGAACACTCGTGGCTCAGAATTAGAGGAAGTATTGCGTGACAAGGAAGAGTTACACCGGATGTTGCGGGAGGCGCGTGACGAAAAAGAAGACGTGGTCCGTGAGAAGGAGTCCATTGTAGCAGATCTGCAAGATCAGATTGTGAGCCTTGGTCGAACAGTCAGTGAAAAAGACCGTGCCTCTCTACAGGATCTACAGCGTGTTATCCAGGAGAAGGAACGAATTACAAGTGAACTAGAACAAGCACAAAGGGACAGAGAACAAGTGAGCAGTGCCAACTCACAGTGGCAGGCTGAGACGAGTAGGTTACAAGCTGAGCTGCATGAACTGAAAGGTGTTTTGACACAAGAGCGGGATATCATCAGCAGGGTACAAAGGGAAGTGGATCAGTACAAGATAGCATTACAAGAGAAGGATAGGATCGTGAATGACATGTTGGTAGAGAGAGAGCAGCTACAGAGGACGCAGGAGAACCTTCATTACCGAGTGAAGCAGCTTCAGGAAGAGCTGTCTGTCGCCAGCAGTGGACAGAAGGTGGCAGAGACCAAAATGGCTCAAGAGTTGGATCGCCTCAGGAATCATCTGGTGCAGGTATGCTAGTGATTAGTAGTATGAGATGTATAACTAATTATCACTAAAACTCCTGAGGTAAAGTCTGCGTTCCAGTCTCCCCAGGACCAGGCCGGTGCTTATCTCCCTTTTTCCTTGCATGAAGCGTCCAGGAGTATTTCTCCTACACCCTGAATGGGATCCAAGTCTATTGCAAGGCGACCTCCCCCCCCCCCCTCCCGCATTTAATTTTTGGTACAAGAGACGTGTGTGTAAAGAGGTGCTGGATGTGGAGCCGAGCGCACTAACCATTAGGCCGCCATGCCTTCCACGAAAACCTGTTGTAGGGAGTGATTAATTAACAGTTCATCAGTAAGAAATCAGAGCAGAATGTTAACAACCATTGGCTTTGAAAGAGGAGAACTCCATGTGCATCTTCCTTACGGTTGTTTTTTTTAGAAAAGATCGTCAATCGCTTTATTCTCATGACACTGGCAGCACAGAATCCTTTTTTTTTATCATTTTTTCCCTCCAAATGTTCTCTAAAATAGTTATATTTGTTTTTGCATGTCAAAACGTTAAAACAGCAGCGACATTTTGTAACTAAATTGCTTCAAATATTTAACTATTATCCTTTGCAATTGTTGGGAAAGTCACTTGATACTGACGAGGCAGGGGTTCTCTTACCTTATTCCTCGATTGTGGTTGCGCGGCGCTTTGCAAGTCACGTTGAACGAGTCTCCAAATAAGAATAAACTACATGGAGCCTCGGGGTCTGACGTGACTTACAAAGCGCCACCTATGAATCTTTCGTTATCTCTCATGTGACTTCCTGACCATATATGGTTATGGTAACGGTTGTGTTAAATAGTGTGAAATGTGCCCAGTGCATTGGTGTCTATGTAATGAGCATGCGCAACCATAATGTTTCAGGTTGAAGAGAGCTACACGCGCGAGGCCCTGCAGGCCGAGGAACGAGAGAAAGAACTGAGGATGCAATTAACTCGTGCGGAAGAACAGCTGTTGTCAAGTTCTCACTCCATGTTGGATAGAGAGTAAGTAACATCTTCATTTTAATTTACCTGCAATTGTTGTTTTCTAATGTTTTATGGCCAATGCTTTGAAATGTGGTATAGTGGAACCTCTAAAACAGACAGCGAAAGGACAGACCAACGTGTCCGTATTAGAGTGGTGTATGTATGATAGGGGCCACTGACATGACAGCATTATAAAGGCTCCACGAGTATCACTAATATCAAACCTGTGGAAAGTGGGAAATTTTACAACACTAGATAGCAATCGTAAGCGGTAAAAGTCGCACGAAAAGCGTGGTTTTCACTGGAGTGCCTAAAGTTATTCGCAGTTGCTTTGGTTTTGCTTTACTACGCTAAGCGATTTGAAATAGTTATTTTCAACCAGCATAGTGAAAGGAGTACAAGTATTTTCGCAGGCATGTAGATCTTGATCACATGTAGATCTTGATCCTGACACAAGTTGTTATTTTGATTGTTTAGTCGCCAAGCCTCTGTACAGATAGAGAGCCTCCAAGAACAACTCCAGGCCATCGCGGCTCAACGTGATCGTGCAGTCATGGATCTAGCCTCGATCCAAGAGCAGGCGCATCAATACCAGACTTCTCTCAGCAATCTACAGCTTGTTCTTGAGCAGTTCCAAAGAGGTATGGTTTGTCCGTTACAACAATGCATGCTAAAGCGTTGTCATTCTTGTCAGCTTACTATTTTCGTTGTTTCACTCAGAACGCGAATCTCAGCTCAGAGCTACTCAAGAACAAGCACAGAAAGAGATCGAGAAGGCCTGGGCGCAAGTTAAGGAACTACAAACGAAAGAAAATCAACTGAAGGTGAGGCATGAAGTTGATTGATTTCACTGGTGACTTTGTACGGCAGCTCACAAGAATTCTGCGTTTATTTTCTTAGAGCCAGCTGGAGATGGCTGCTCGTATAACACAACAGGTAGTGGACATGCAAAGCCAACTGAAAAATAAAGATGAGGAACTTGTCAAACACAAGGAAGAAGGTGCGTCTCGATCAAGGAATAAGATGCTGTAGTTTGGTGGTTTTAATTTACCGAAGCCTGTTTGTAATCTTGTTGTTTCGTGTCTATTTATTGATAGTAACCCGACTGGAGGAAGAGTTGCGAGTCAGTCAAGAACGAATCAAAAACCTCAACAGTCTGTCAGACAGTAAAGTTGAGAAGTGAGTAGAGCTGGATTCTTCTGTAGGTCCCATACTTCTTTGCAAACGTTTTGTAATGTGTTGTTGTTTGACTAACTTGCCTTGCATGTTTTAATTTGCTTCTCTGTAAGATCTCTTGTGAAAAACATGCTGATGGGATATTTTAATACACCGGAAAACAAACGAGCAGATGTAGTGCACGTCATAGGAGGCTTGCTTGGCTTCACGCACGAGGAACTGGACAAGGTACTTGTACAAGAGTGATAACTTGCTAGCTTCCTTGACAGCTTGCATGGTGATGGGGTGGGGTTAAGTGTAACAGATCTGTTTTGCCTTGTCAGGTTGGAACTGGATCATCGGCTCCTAAAGGATCATGGATCTCCACTCTTATTCCGTTCGGTCACGGTGCACCTAAGACTCCAACACGAGTAGCAGCTTCACAACAAAAGGTATTGAATAGAATTGTCACTGTAATGGAATGGAACACTTACAAAGGCTCTACTGCAGATTGTTAATTATTTCATCTCACAGTGAGCGGTTACGAAATAAAGGTTTCATCACTTACCTTAGACTGTTGCTTGTTTCCAGTCATTCTCAGAGTTGTTCGTCAGCTTCCTGGAGAGCGAGTCTGAAGTGCCTCGGTCCAGCGTCGAGGCGAGTGGACGAGTGAATAATCCTCTTCTAACTGGTATGACACCACAACAATCTACCGTTAGCCAGACACCTGGAGGATTGCCTATGGCAACATCAACGCCTATCGGTACCCCTGCAAGGAATAACTTACCAACCCCTCTACCGTCTGCTTTGTCCCGACCGCAAGCTGCATCAGTGTCGGGCGATGCTGTACCCGACATGAGGTATGCAATTCAGCGATGTTCGGTTCAGTCACGCTGATCAATTTAGACTGAAGTTCTGGTGCTAAAAATCTTGTTGGATAATAAGAGGGAACATTGTCGCGTCCTCGTTAAAACGCAAGTCTCACCTAATAGTTAACAAATGAGGTATTTTGGCAGCATTGAATGATAGCTAGCTTGTAGTTGCCGATGACTTTCCGGTTACAAACTCACACCTTTGCTTACAAACTTACTTAATCTGTCTGATGAGTTTTTCAATCGGGCTCTACTTTGACTTGCTGTTTATTTTTTGATTGGCAGAGCTAACCCTTCAGGCACCAATGGGAACCCTTTATTTGTGGGCTCGCTTACTCCGGTGCAAGAACTGCCTGCTCTGAGCAGCTCCAGCTCATTACGAACCTTACTTGAAGGACGGACCTAAAGAACTGGCTGCCTTCACTGCAAGTTCTAAGTCAAGTCACTTGTAAAAACACTCAAAATCGAAGCGTTCATTCTTAAACCTTCCTCCAGTCGTTCGCAATATTCAAACATACTGCTAAGGAAACAGATAAAGTTGTTAGATAAGGAAATTAAGATTAAATCTATTTAATGTAGACAGCAAACCATTCAATTTTTTAACATGTAAATATCCAATTAGAAAATTTTGTTAGTACTCTATATCAGAAAACAGAATGTTTTTCAAGGGCATAACAGATTCCAATTGGGGGAATATTTTGGTCTTATTTATGATGAAGAGTACTCGCTGGTAAACGTCAGTTGAAATGGGTTCTGTCAAGAAAAAGGTTTTTTGTCCAGTGGTTTTATTATTTTAGTTAGCTGTATTTTTTGTGGCTTGGTGATATTACATTTATCTCCCAGTTGACATAGGTAACTGTAACTGTGTGGGGCTGAGCCTCTGAGACCATCCAACTGTTCCGTTTGCTCTGTATTGTATTCTATTAAATGGCAATTTCTTGATGAGTTTTCCTCTGAGAGTGTAAGACTCTTCCTAAGAACAGAATAGCTCGCCTTCTTTTATTTTTACGTACATTTACAACCAAGTAAAACACAGCCAGTCTCATAATGTTACTAAGCACGTATGACCTACAGATTTCTATTTAAACAATAGTGTTTCTGCCGAGGAACTATCGGCTGATCGTTGCCCCGCAGAAATTTGATGTTCTTAAGACATGGTTGATGTTTTAAGAACATCAATTTCCAAGGGGCAACTATCAGACCGATAGTTCCGAGACACAGACACTCTGTTGTCTTTATTGTTCACCACAAAATTTTCTTCCGCGTTCAAAAATCATATTGAATTGTTTATTTTCTATAAGCCCGCTTGTTTACAGAAACATTTTCACAGACGAGTGCTATCCATCCGGGTATTTTCCACGGACTGGCAGTGTCTCTTATCGCGTCACGTGATCAATTAAAACCAAAGAGAAGATTTAGTCTTGAACTATGGCTGGCTTTCAGTGTCGCTCCATCAAAAATAAAAATCTAACAACATAACAACAACAACAATGAATTAAGTCAACAATGAATTACTACTCAATGAATTAAGTCAAGAAGCTGGGATATAAAAGGTGATTGATATGTAAACAACCTCGCCAAAATTTAGATCTGTACGGTTATTCATTCGCGCGTTATTCGTTATATTCACCCAAATTTATAGAGCTTTGTATGGAGACGCCATGCTCCAATATGGCGGCCGTAAAGTAACAGAAACATCTGTCATTGAGTTGAAAAATTATTACTCTACAGCTCTGACACATTGATAATTTGGAAATTCAAAAGTCCTCTATTACATAATGGGGAACCCTGTCGGGCTTAAACGTTGCAAAACATCAAGTTATTTGAGGGTCTTGCATCTGATGAAACTAAAACTTCAGAAGGATTGATAAATTTTGGAAAATGATGACGTCACATGAAAACCAAGAATAAATAGCCATTATTCCATGAGCCCGAGTTGGATATGAAGTGATAAAATAACCAACGAGCGCGTAGCGCGAGTTGGTTATAATCACTTCATATCCAACAAGGGCGAATGGAATAATTGTTTTAGTAAATTCTCAAACCGGGTTTTGCCGCCGATTTTTATTTCGGCCATTATAGAGGGCTGAAGTTGAAAACTTCGTGCGGAAAATTTTTAAACTTCCATGACGAAAAAACTCCGACTATTGGCTCATAGCCGGAGTTTTTTAGCCAATCAAAAAGCTAGAAATGCAATAGTCGGAGCTGAGAATTTACTAAGAAGTGATAGTTGATGAGGCTGAATTCCGCTGATAGTTGACCCGAGAACGAATAATCTGTAATAGTAAAATAAATTTCGTGAAGTGATGTTTTTTGAATTCTTTCTCTTTCATTGTCATTTGTTATTTAACACTTTAAAAATTAAAGTTTTTAGGTTTTCTTAATTCTAGTCTCAGACTCAAAGTAATTTTTCACAAAACTTTACCGTAATATTTATGTTTCAATCAATGAAAATATGCCTTGATTAAGGTACGGTAATACGGGCAACATTTTTCTTCAACTTGTCTCGCAACATTGTTGCATTGCAAGTTGAACCCTCTGTTGCACGTATTACCCCGTTTGTGGCCAACTTGTCTCGCAACAAAATACAGTGTTGCAAGTCTGCGGAATTTGCACGTACAATTGGTCAATCGTGTGTAATTAAAGATGATTCCTTCTTTCATATAATTTAGCGTTTCGAAGAACTTCCACTTCGACTTCTGGCCTTCATTTTTTTCTTAATTTTCCTTGCCAGCAATGTTCACTCAGTATGAAGTTCAGTTTCGTTTCAGATAGCCAGACGAAAAGTTGTATTTTTGCGGCAGTTCTTCCAACCCTTTTTCCTTTTTTGCTGCTTGTTTTGAAGGGACAAGCGAGGTGTCCACAAGACTGTGATAATCCTCGAGGTCTTTGTACAGAGCAAAGTGATGATTTGAATTTCTGAGAGTTTACTACTGGTGTACTTCGAATACAGGCACAGATTGCACAGATGAAAGGAGCCCTTAAGGAGCCCTTAAGGCGGCTCGAAACAGTTTCCAGTATTTTCCAAGACTCGGAGTTTGATGGGTCATTATAACCACTCTATATCAGTTGATACCAAAATCATGGTATCAAAAAACTGCCCAATCATTGGTGAACAAGTTGCTGTCAATTTTATGGCACAATAGGTTACCATAGCAACAAAATGACCTGCTAAAAACACCCTTAATTTTAACTTTAACCGCTTATAACTCTAAAACGAGCTCGGTGACCCCCATTTTTAATTATCGAATTATATTTAACATGATAAGATGCCACTTTTTGCAAAGTTTAAAAACATTCTGAGGAGGGGTTCAGAGCCACCTTAAATTTTCGAAAATTTAAAAAAATAACCACTGGGAACTGACTAAAGACAACAAACAGTCAATTGGGATGTTATCAACTGACATGTCTTTCTTTTCTTTTTTTGTCCTTATCTTTTTCTTTTAGCTGTTGAGACCTTAGCAGTTGCCATTAGGGAAAAAGGAATTGTTATCGATAAACAAGAGACCAAATTATTACCATATGCCGATGATACCACGACGATTCTCTCTCATACAGAGTCGCCCTATAAACCTTTTCAATTGCTAGACAAATTTAAAAAAGTATCGGGTTTAAAGGTAAATAGTTCAAAGACAGAGGGATTCTGGATAGGATCTTTAAAAGGAAGTGAAATGAAACCACTTGGAATCAAATGGCTACAAGATCCCATAAAAGCCCTGGGGATCTTCTTCTCGTACGATAAAAAATTGCTCTATCTGAAGAACTACACGGAAAAGCTTGACAAGATAAAAATTAATTAATATCTGGTCCTCTAGAGGATTATCCTTTATGAAAAGGTGACTATAATTAAATCTTTGCTCCTATCGAAGGTTGTGTACATGTCATCTTTGTTACCTGCCCCTGAAAGTATAATTAAAGAATTAAAACCATTTGTTTTACAACTTTTTATAGAAAGGTAAAGACAAAGTAACTAAAAAATCTGTGATAAATGATTATGAAGGAGGAGGCATCAAAATTATTGATATTGAAAGCATGATTAAATCTCTTCGTCTCGCCTGGCTGAAAAGAATCTTAGGTGATAATTCTGGCGCATGGAAAAATTATTTAGAATATGTTCTAAAAGAAACAGGTGGTCTGGTTCTTTTTATTTGCAACTATAACGTCAAAGACTTAACTATCAGTTCTCAATTCTACATGGAGTTATTCAAATGGTGGTCTGAATTTCGGAAAGACAATGCGGTTGAAACTAATTGGCTTTACCAAATTTGGAATAACCAGGAAATAATAATAAACAACAAACCAGTCTTTTATAAAAGGTATTTTAATTATGGAATTCAGACAGTTGGAGACCTGCGTTTCGATCTTAACAACATCGACTCTTATGAACTAATCGCAAAACACATACAGAAGACGAACTTTCTGGAATGGACCGGTCTTCGTCATTCTGTACCGCTCAATTTAAGGAATGCGTATCACAATCCAGATTATACGACCCTAAAGCTTTCAAAATTGACTGCGGCCTTTTTGATGTAACTAAAAAGAAATCAAAAGACTATTACTCTGTTTTTGTCTGTAAAAAGGCTTGCTTTCCTAATAACACGAGAAAATTAAAGTGTGAATTTAAGTTACTGACTGACTAATGAGGCACTGAAAAAAGCTTTTTCTCTTCCCCATTCAGTTGCTTTTGAGTCATATGTCAAGGCCTTTCAGTTCAAAATATTGAACTCTATACTCTACACGAATTCAAAATTACACAAAATCGGATACATTGCAGATGATCTATGTTCTTTCTGCAAACGTGAATCAGAAGCAATGCAGCATTTCTTTTATGATTGCTCTTATTCAATTTCTTTCTGGAAAGATTTCGAATCATATTACTTATCTTTGACAAAACAGCAGATACATCTTAATTTGAAGGATATATTAATCGGTCTTCTAACACCAGAACTTCCCTTACTTAATTATCTGTTACTTATAGGAAATATTTATTTATGGGCGTGTAGAAGGAATGAAGAACTTCCAAGTATACGAGGTTTTAAATCAAAAGTCAAATTAAAGTATGAGACTGAAAAATATATCTGTACAAAAAATAATAATTTTGATATGTTTAGGAATAAGTGGAAAATATAAATACAAGAGGTGGTTGAATAAGTTAGAACATGTCAGGCTCAAATTCAGTGTAGGTGTGACTTTGCTATGTAAACTTGTTCATGAGTGTGTGTATGTGAGTGAGTGAGAATTTGTTGTGTTATACCGTAGGTCCTGTCTATGCGAAGTAATAAAGTATTGTACATACATCCATACATCCTTTATTTGGTAAAGCAGGTTAATTAATTGGCAGCTAATGCTGATGTGGACCTGCTATCTACTTAACACACTACATGAGTAAACATCTAAAAAAGTATGACTATATAAATAGATTTAAACAATGCATTAAAAGATAAGATGATGATTAGCCAAAGAAACTAGTAATAAACTAGATATCAATAATACATAAATTCGTCACTAATATTATTCGTTGCAGTAGAGTTGGTGCCGAAGTAAATTTGATCAATGAGAAATTCTTAATGCTAGCCTTGAAAGATGAGTAACTAGGCTTGGACTTTAGCTGACTATGTAGGCAATTCCAAACAATGCTAGCACGATGAGTGAAAGAATCATGCAAAGCTTTGGATTTAGAACATTTAAGGTTCATTCTTAAGTTGTCTCTTAAATTGTATGAAGTCACATGCTTTGTAAATAAACTGCTTATGTCATCAGGCGCTAAGATGTGAAAAGCCTGGTATGCAATACAGGCAAGTCTTCTCTTATACATGTAATGTATAGATGACCATTTAGCCGCGCTGAGAACTGCATGATTTGGGATAGATGTGCTGATATTGTAATGAAAGTTGTGTAAATAGTTGTGTGCAATGCAATAAAAAAAATGACATGTCTAAGGCATTCAACTCTCTTCACTCTGCCTTGTTGCTACTTAGTAAACTCAGGGCGTATGGTTTCCCGCCGGACGCTTTTATAGATCTAGTGTGAGACTTCCTCTATACCGTCCCAACAGATTAGAAATGGTATTTCAGACAAGCTCTCGGAAAATAGTCAATCGCGGGTGTCCCCAAGGCTAGGTATTAGGACCGCTGTTGTGGAACATAATTTAAAATGATCTATGCCACGAAATCAGCCAAAAGTTATCCATGTATACTGGTGACCATCAAATTTATGAAACAGACGATAATATACATAACGTAAATTCCAATCTTAACCTTGATGCAGGAAAGGCCTCCCACTTTTATGGATCAACATCTGCTGAAGAGAAATCTTTCCTTCATCTTAACTTTTAGGTCCCCAATTAGTAGAGGGTTTCACCCTAGGCTATTTTACCTTAGACACGTTAATAAAGTGCTTTGATTGATTGATTATCGTGACATCATCGTTTTTGAAAAGCTCCGTTTTCAAAAACGTTTCCCATCCACACGAAAACGCAAAGCAGGCGTTTTCAAATTCCTCCGCTTTGAAGAGCGTTTTCTAAAAGCTCTGTTTTCGTGACAGATTATTGTGGACGGTAGGCCTAACCGCAGAAATAATGCTGCGTTTTCAAATTTATCCGGCGTAGTATGTACTGGACCTTAGGCCTCGTTATTTCGCCGCGGTCAATCCCTTTTGGGTAACGTAGTCTGAACGGATAACTGTCTTACACTTGATCATGTCTAGACGATCCTTGACTCTTCAAATGGCTCTAATAAAAAGAGTGCATCGCTATCTGCCGTTAGTACACACGCTTTGATTGGTCAGTTAGGCATGCAGCCATACTCCACTGTTCGGCCTGCTAAAAATATAAAGCAGTGGAAACACCGGAGATGTGGGTTCAAATCTATTTTGGTGTTGTTCTCTGTAGTCTGGTGAGCGAACTGGTCTGCCTTACACTAGTTTGGACTTCTAACCACGTTATGTTCATTAACATTATTTGTTCATTGTTCGTTTCATCAAAGTTAAATTGGCCCTTAAAAGATGTTTATTAAACAAAAAGAAAAAAATGACTAAAAGATTTAAAAGTTTACCACAATAGCAATTTTGATTTGATGAATTGTAATCCACTTCCATTAATGTAATCCCGTACTCCCGCACCTTAATAGTTCTGTTTCTTTGTAGAAAGGACTAGAAAAGTGAATTAACCCTTCCCCAGGCGTTCCGATCTAACTTTCCAAATCAGCCAGTCTTGTGACAATTTGCTCAGAAAGTCAAAAAAACAAGATCGAGGCAACGTTACGGCAAATTAATAACGTGGTCCTGAAGACTTCAATTTTCCTCGAGTCTTTTCAATGCATATTTAGCCGCAAAAGAAGTTTTACAAGACACTTTTAGAAGGGACGAACGTTCTCCAACTAAACCTTTTGGCAATTGGAGTGATTGCGTCTGCACAACAAGCTCAGTTATAATAGTTTGGAGTGAAGTTGAACGCTGAAATGTGTCACAGGAAGGAAAAAGAACGTTCCCCCTTCCACACAAAGATAAACTTCGTCAATTTCTTTGTTCACTGCTTCCCTGGAAGGGATTGATGTTGACTCAAACAGGACTTCCAACTTAGTTAGTTCCGCATATACAAGAGGTAAAGCATATTCATGTGAACACACAGTGAATGACATTTCCCATTAAAGCGATGTAAGGACGTTCAAAGTGTGCAGAACATAAAGGAAGAGCCAACCTTCCAGCAGAGGGTACATGTATCTTGAAAATACAAGGTAAGCCACAAGTTTTACGTCTTCTTTGTGCGTTCAAACTGTTTGATGGTTATACCCACGAGGAACAGTTTGAGTAAATTATAACAAAAGGCACAATGACCTTTCAATGCACGTTACCATGACGTAGAAAGTTCAGGTTTGGTTCAAATAATTTTTATCCCTGGAAGACCATTCAATGCAGATTTCAAGACAATACTCTCATACCTTGTGCTTATAAATCTAAATTTTATACAGCCACACTGAAAAAATCTAATCAAGAAATAACAAATGCATCATTTGGATACATGTATTTTGATAAGCTTGCATTATGGATTGAAAAAGAAAAAAGCTTCTTCACAGGGGGGCCAAGCTCGCAAATGAGCATACCTTGTATGTACATGTACATTAGTTTTCAGAACAAAGCAGTGAAGCTAAAAACATCCAAATCAGCCTGAAAACCTCACAAGAAAAAAGGAAACACACACTTCAATTGAGGAGATAGGGGACCGTTCATTTTTTATGGGGTAGGGGGGGCTGGTGGGATTTGGTAGATAGTCTCTGTAGCATATGATGGCCCCCCCTCTTAACCGGATATTTTTTCCCTGGCCCCCCCTCATAAACCTAAATTTTTTTGATGACCCCCCCCACCCCAAAAAAAAAGAAGTCAAAAGCAAAGCAAAAAGAATGATCAAGTAAAGTTTACCTTATAAGTTAAACACAAAAACTGCAGTTACAAAAAATTCTTTCTGAATCACCGTTTTCACCTATGGGATATGTCCTTTGTGTACGTGACTATTTTTAACCCAACAAGTGCCCTAACTAGGGGGGTTCGGGGGTATTCTCCCCCGAGAAAATTTAGAATTTCAGAACTTCAGAAATGCTACTTTACGCCATTCTGGCAAACATTTTGTAACATTTGTAGATTCATTTACTGTAATTTAAATTGAAAATAGTAGAAATAATTTTTAAATATTTACATGTGCACTGGCCATGGTAATCTGTCTTTTCCACTGATAAACAAGGTACTGTTTGTTGTTGGGAGTGAACATTCTCAAGTAGTCTTGAATTGATATTATTCCATCCATTACAAACTAGGGGGGTCCAGGGGGCATGCTCCCCCGGGAAATTTTAGATTTTTAGAACCTCAGAAATGCAATTTTAGGGCATTTTGGTAGAAAATTTTGCAGCATCATAGATGCTGTTATTACAACATTTTAGGGTAATTTTTTGAGTGACCCCCCCTCACAGACAATATTTTTTTGGCTGGCCCCCCCTTTAAGGCCAGTTTTTTTTTCATGGCCCCCCCCTCAATCCCACCAGCCCCCCCTATCTCATAAAAAATGAACGGTCCCTAGGTAAATTATTTTCGTCCTCCTTCATATTTTTTAGGCTTAAGAATATAACCATTTTTCCCATAAAAATCCTTATATTTTGACTGCTGCGTTACCTGAGAACAAATGTACGTATAAGGGATGCTCACTTGCACACTTGCAAGCTTGGGCCACCTGTAGTTTCTTTCATTAGAAAGAGAGCTACCAGTTATAGTTTAGATCTTAAAAGCGCTTGTGCCCTAGTAGTGAGATGGTGAAATGTGATTTTACCCAAGTTCATGGCACACAAAACCAACTTGTGTATTGTTTTATATATTGCCAGTAACTTGTTCAATTGATGTTCATGTCACTAAAAGTGAAGTAGTAAAACCACCATCAGCTCAAATAAGCATGGATTCCATTGTTTTCTATTTACATAGCCACTATTGCTTGTTATTTGATGGCAGTTGATCTGCTGGAATAAATCCTTCTTCATTCAGTTTCCTCTTGTATTCATCAAAAACTTTTTTCTTGGCAAAATAAGACACCTAGAAATATCAAGTGTGATAAGAATTGTAAGTTATAAATTATTCACAGAGTGAGATAATTTTAATGAAAAACAGGGGCATGGAGCCACATATGCAGAATCAATCAATCAATCAATCTGGGGGATGAATCCCATATTAAATGGTCTTAAAGGCTGTGGTCAAAATATTATGAGGAGGCCAAAGTTTTCTAACCATGAAATCCTGGGTGCCCAGCACTTAACCTAACCCCCAATTTTTTCTTTTTGCTTAAACAAATCCACTTGTTATTCGAAGCACCTGGGTGAAACAAATTGTTAATTTGGTTGAATCCTCGATTTTCTGTGCCCTTTCAAAGATGTGCTTGAAGTGTTTCGCGACCGAGTTTTAGGGAGTCTGGGGCGATGGTCGCTGATGACGTCTACCCAGGAACCAAACACAATAGCGCCTCAGTCAGCTCTCTGTATTTGCCCCAGAAAATGGAAAGCAAATCTAATAGTTCCAGTATGTTTTGGGACTAAAACGAGCAAGTTTTGTTTCAAAATCATTTCTTTTTCGTCACTGGAGTCAGAGTTAAGTTTTTAGTCGGGAGACTCCGAAATAAACTTTGATCGAGCACGCTTGACAACTGTGAACTCACTGCTTGAAACTTTGAGAGCAATTTACAATATTCAAGACAACGGGGAAGTTTCCTTTGCAGGCGAGCTGCTTAGGAATGGAAAGCTAGCCGATGCGAAGTGGAGTAGCAGGAAGACGAAAAGCAGGAAAGAAAACTCAAGGACTGCTTTGAGTCAGTTGGATGGTAATTTCGTCACTAAACACAAGATTCCTGTTTATAGCCTGTTTACATTTGCCCTTAGCGAGAATGTATTTTGTCAAGGTACGGTTGTTCTATTAAATCTAGTTTGAATTTTACTGACTGGAATGCTTTATGTTTATAGGAGCGGCATAAGTGTTGCAGTTTTCGAGACTTGATGACCTCTGCACATAGGTACTCTTGTGGCGTCTTCTTTGAGTGGCCCTTTGTTCTAAAACTTGATCCTTTTGCAGAATTGAGCTTCTATTTTCGGCCATGCTTTTTAACGTTTAGTCCATCAACTCGATGGAAATAAAGCTTGTTTTTACTCAGCTCTGTTTAAGCATTGGCCTGGCACATACTTTGACCGCAATTATAGAGAGCTCAACCAAAACACTGGCTTCGATCGATTGAAAATCGTAGAATTGTTTAGACATGTATTTTTAAAGCTGCGGGAGGCAAGGACGAAGGAAACATTTCATGCAATTACCAATTTCACATTGTCACACGTTTTAGGTCGTAACTCCAAATAACCAATGCAAATTTCTCTCAAAGTTTGCAGTGAAACTTGTCGAATAAGCAAAATGGATGTGTTTCCTAAGCGGTCTGCAGATGTTACATGGTCATATTTTCGATACTATTGCACAGAATGTTTGTTGCACTGCTGATGTTCAAACCCTCGAAAAATTCTGTGAGTCTAACAATTTTGTTGTCATGTAATTCTAAAGAATTAATCTTCGACTTTTATCTAAACCGAAAGAGAAATAAATGTTGGCTGGCGGCATATAGCTGCGACCTATTTACATGCCAGTGTATGGGTCGTGACGCCTCTTCAGTGATTGATCACATAACTTTGCCGGCTATGTTATAAATACTGCGGGATTAGAAGATTAGGTTGTCGGTAGTATTTCTACAAATTGCAGGTCGGCTCTAAGCACAATATTTTGAAAATAGTGTTTGGAAGCCTGCAGAAGTAATTCCAGTGAGGGTTCTTCAATGGTTCTCACAGATTCACTTCGCTTGTTTCAGTTCGACAAAATCAACCCATTGTTTATGTCTTTATTGTATCATTGACCGATAATCGCTAGAAAATTGTATAGTATATCTTTCCTTAAATCTGGGACATTGCTGCAACAGCTGATAGCAATTCTGGAAGGCATTTCTGCGCACTTTTCGTATGTGTATTGTGATGTGTATTAGCGACCAGTTTTCCAAAATACCAAAAGTTTCCGAGACAAATCATTATATTTGGAACCTGTTGTAAGTGACCATCTCTCGTAAGCTACCTCAACTACTTTTAGAGCTAAAAGTTTGAAATTTGTGTTTGTTTTTAACCCCCTGTAAGCGACCACTTGACAGATAATAGAGCGTAAATTGGATAATAAGGTGTCATAACATTATTGCATTCCTATATCACATTCCTATCTCGGTTCAAGTGTGTGTTTCCTTATTTCCCGTGAGGTCTCTAAGCCGAGTCCACTGAAGGATAATGGCCATAAATTTGCTCCAATGGTCTCGAAATTCAACATGCATAACAAACGATAGTTTTCCTTCATGTTCCTGCTTTTGTTCTGAGGTTCACTTACACTGAGATGGAAATATAAAAGGCCTCTTATTCTGGCAAAAGGTCCTGCTAAGTGCTGTTGGATGAGGCGTTATCAGAAACCTGCATGCACGAAAGGTTACTCACACTGAGGGTGGGAGAACATATATTTGGTATCAATGACATTATCAGTGCAAAATGGGGTTGAGAGGCCTACATGGCTGTTGCGGTCTTGTGAAATTTTATATTT
This sequence comes from Micromussa lordhowensis, assembly GCA_964020085.1. Taxonomy (NCBI): domain Eukaryota; kingdom Metazoa; phylum Cnidaria; class Anthozoa; order Scleractinia; family Lobophylliidae; genus Micromussa; species Micromussa lordhowensis. The sequence goes on from OZ026600.1 coordinate 14,576,235, forward strand.
GCCGTTTTCTGTTGATTTATGACCTTTCTTTGCTCCACACATACTTCTGAAGGGCACTATGTGCTGTGTTAGCTATGAAGGAAAACTACCGTCCATCGTGTATGTTGAGTTTCAAGGCGACTGGAGCATTTGGAGCAAATTTACGGCTGTTTTCCTTCAGTGAACTCGTCTGCTTGGAGTTGCACAGTACCCAACCTTGGGAAAAGATATATAGAGGACAGAGCAGTGAAGCTAAACACCGCCTACAGTAAATGACCATAAATCGGCCTAGAAACCTCATGAGAAACAAGGAAAAAAAATACACACTTGAAGCAAGGTAGGGTTATTTTCATTCATACTCCTTCACACCTTCTAGGCTCAAGAGTATAACCGTTTCTCCCATACAAATCCTTATATTTCGACTGTTGCGTAACCTGAGTACCATCCTATATACATGTATGAACAATTGCGCTCAGCCTGGACCAAGTGAATATACACTTTGATAATCATAATAAATTAAGCTGCAGTGGCTGGAGGTCATTAGAGTGTACACCATGGGAAAATTTGACCCGTTTGTGCAACAGATACATCCATGGGATTGTCTTGAAGAGTCAGTATAAATACCTACTAGTGCAATTTACTTACCCAGGCTGCTGGGCAAAGAGAATTGAACTCATCCTTCTCTTTAGTGCATGCTGATTCATCGTTACCATTCGACGACAAACAAGCGAAGTAACTGTCTCGTGCTGCGTGGCATTTTTTTCTTTGTTCTCCTGTTGGAGCTGGCATCGTTGGCTGAAATAAAAATATACGCTTGCTTTTCAAGATACTGCTCAGGCCGCCATTTTACTTTGTAACCACCCCTTACTTCTTGCGTCGCCCGAAATGGTTTCTGGGATCGTAATGGCCGTTAAGTCGTTCTGCCGCTAAATACAAACTTGTAGGAGAAAAGAAGCATTTTTCACTTGTTAATAAGGCGAATACTGTTGAATTATTTTAGAGGAAGTGAAAAGCAGTATACTAACTGGTAGTTATTACAGATGGTACTGTTAAGCTAAGTGAATGCAGACTGATATGAATTCTAGCGCGAGATCCGAGGGAATTGATCCGTCCGTTGTGAGTTCTAGGCATGTATTTCGTGGGATAGAGTACGTTGTCACCCTCATGATTGACAGCGACAAAGAAATATTTGTCCTTGAAGTAGAAGACAGGCTTACGTCCGATCAGTGGAGAGGGCAGTTTGATGCCAGATGTAAGTTCGTTTTCATGTCAACTTATATTTACATGTAAGCTTTTAAAAATAACATGTTACCAATTCAAGTTTTCAATTTTGGCAGCTGACTTCTGAATATCATTTGACAGTGTAGCATGTCACAACGTTTGCAATTAATGTTACAACAGGTACCTGCCTTGATTGATTCCTTAGTTTAGCTTCGATTTCTTTTCAGATATTGAAGACTTGACCCATAAAACTGGGAATTTCAAGCAGTTTACAGTGTTTGTCAACATGCTTGAAAATGCGCTTTCAAAGGCAAGTGTTATTTCTACTGTGTTATGACCACTCATAACTGAGTGATTAATAAAATGGCTATAATTCAAGTGATTAATGAATCAGTCGTGCACATGTTCATAGTGGTGTTAAACAACTTCATCTAGTAGCAAAACAATAACATTAAACTTTTTAAAAACTATTCTGTTTGTGATGGCATTATTAGTGTGACATTAGGGTTGTTGATTAAGCTGAAATCAAAAGGGAAAACATTTAAAAGGCTTAAATGTTTTAAAATGGCTAAAAAAGTCAAAAATGTTTCCAGATATCACATTCCAAGTTTCACCAAAAATACAAAACAAATAAAAAAACCAGCAGAGTCGTTGCTTTTTTTACTTTTTTTACTTGCTTTGGGGTTACTTGACAACTCTGAAGTTGAAACAAAAGATCCATTAGGTGAGGATGAAGATATAACTTTTAATCGAGTCCTCAACTACTTTGAGGGTATGATACCTCTTTATTTTCCTGACGAGTTCAAGTCACTTTCGAATGACGAGGCTAGCTGTTCGCTCGCTTGGTCATGCCCACATTTTGCACTACTTACTAAAGCTTGTTGTGGCCAATCTACTGTAGAAGATAGAAAACTTGAAGATCAGAGCCATGTTGAGTTTGATTTCTGGGCTCGAAGAAACTGGATCCAGACAGAAATGGTTGAATGGAACAGAATAATCTGGTTATACGTTTTTCCGGAAATCGCTGTTACCTGGCAAAACTGTTCCCATCAGGAATTACCTAACAGCCGGGGGGGAGGGAGGGGGGACTCCCGTATAAAAAGTACAGGGGTGCTCATCGGAAATTTTGAAAAGAACCCCTAAGAGGTACCAAGATCCTGTTTTGTGGGCGTGGCTTGAAATTTTTTTCACCCCTAAGAGGTACCAATTCTAAAACAACACATTATCTGACACTGATATATTCTGACTACACTCACACGAGACATTCAATGTGAAAAGTTTATTGAGGATGAGTCAGTCAGCCATGAGCCGTGCAATTCAATGTATCCTAATGTATCCTAATATCTATTAATTATTCATATGTTTACCTCACAAAATTCCAAGAATTCAGAAACTGTACTACGCCAGATACGAAAAACCACTAAAAAAACACCCTTTAGATGTGGCCAAAAAATATGTGGAAACGTATTCCTCATCTAATGCAGCAGTATGATGCCCCGAGGAAAGGGCATTCTACAGTTAATTTACACAAATACCGGTAGATCAAATTGAAAAATAATCGTAAAAAAAATAAAGCGGGCGAACACTCCGTCTGACCGACCTAGAATGACTTAGATCTCCCGCCAAAAACCTTAAATAATCCTTAAGCAACCTGAGATGCACCGCGAGTCTCTCCAGTGTGTCGTCAGAATAATAATTTCCGACTAATTCGTCCCTCAAATGTCAGAAATTACATTTTTCAGCACAGTACCTAAAAGGTACCTCAAAAGCTCCCACTGTAGACCCTTTTAGGCTGACACCCTAGGAAGTACCAAATCCACTTTTGTAACCCTAATGGGCCTATCTGTTACAAACGGTATGAGTAACAAACAGGCAGGCCTTTTTTACCCTTAAGTTTACATTATGTTGAAAACATTTGGTTTTCTATCTTTAAAGCCATTTTTAGACATTGTTAGCCTTGTAAATAAGTTGTATAATATCAAGCAAATTTTATGGATAAAAGGGAAAAATGTTTGCAGATATCAAGGAATATTTAACAATAATAATTGGTATTTAATCTGGTGGTGGATAGATAGATAGATAGAAACTTTATTAAAGTGTCAGAGGCCATCTAGCTAGGGAAAAAGAATCCCTTACTAATTTGGGGACACCAATTAGGAAAATAAATACATTGTAGATGGATCCTTCTCTTGTATTTCCAGTAATTTACTTTGTTGATTATAATTTTTTCTCAGAGTAGTAACTCAGTATCTGTGGACCTTTTGACGTATGGTGACCTTGAATCACTGCGTAAACAACAACATCACAGAACTGGCTTTGGAACGCAACACATTCCTGGTGCAAAAACAAGATCACAACTTCATTCCAAGAGATACCTTATTATGACATATACTGTTGAGTTTGACAGGTTAGCGATTGGTAACTTGTAATGTAATTATGAATCTTATCAGAACTAGTCTTGTCTGTGTGAATATGCACTGGTGTTATTGGGTGTAAGAAGGTGGCTAACAGGGTCAGTTAAATTTTCTATATAGAAAAGGTCTTCAATAACACTTGAATAAAATGAATTAAAAAGGGAAAAGTTGTCCTTGAATTTTGAAACACACTTGGGCTTGTGAGTGTAGCAGAACATGTAGCTAAATGGGAATTAGACTGAACATTGAAACGTACATGTACCAGTGTATGTAGGTGTTTAGAATGTGATGTGTGGTACCCCTTCATTTACTGAGCGTTGACTTCTTTTCCTCTCCCCTTCCACCCTACCCTCAGAGATGCCGAGTTTAGTTAATCTTGTCACAAATGATACTTACAGGATACATTACCCACTTCCTTTGCCATATGTGGGAAAACCAGATCCTGTGCAGCTACAAGAGACAATAAGAAAACTAAGAGAAGAAAACCAACGCCTTAAAGAACAGGTAATGTTCTAGTATTGGAAGATGGCTGCTTTAGCGGGCACCCAACCAAAGGCTCTGCTTTTAACTAACATGTGTTTTTTTGCAGCTCATAAAAGGTTCAAGAACTGCTGCACTGACTCACCTTCAAAAGGAGTAAGTATAAAATTGTTGAATTTAATCATGTCAAATTGAAAGATATTAAGCATTTCCAAAATTGTATAATACCAGGGTTGTAAATAAAATAATATTTCTAGATGTTATGATGAAAATTGGATGGAAAATGTCTACCGGTACTTATCCAAAGTTTGGTCATTTAGGAATGACAAGTTGGTGAAGGAAAAGATGGAAATGGAAAAGAAGTTTGAGACATTTCAACAGGAAGTGAAACATACTTCCAAAGCAAACACAGCCAAGGAAATCAGAGTGTTAAAAAAAGTTGTGCAGAATCTTGAGGTAACTTAGGTAACTTGCAGGGTGAGGTATAACCATTACATTTGACTAATGTACCTAAAGGTATCTTAATTCTTTGTAACTGAAGCCTATGCTAACATGTTATTTCATGTTTCTTCATGGTATAATAATACTAAAATCTAGTATGTTTCGTATTCCAAATTATTTTTGTAATAATTATTATATGAATTAATATTTTAATTTGTTGTTTCTTCATAGTTTTTAAAAAAATAAGATAATTATTATTGAAAACTATTCATTTCCCAAATTAATTTTAAGAACTTGATTGCACTCCTTTGAATGCTTCTTATTTGCTTAGTATTCTTTACAGTAAAACAGTAATAACATGATTAAAACATATCAAATTTTTGTAGTCTCCAGTTTGGGCCATTTGCTGTAGAAAATAATTGAGTTTCAACTCCGTAATTTAGTTGCATTTTCATTATTTAGAGTGAACTAATGAAGGAGAAAAACAAAAATCAAAGAACAATCAATAAGAAAAATGAAGAACATAGAAATGTAGTTGAAGAGGTGAGTTAGCAGATAATGGCAGCAGTATCCCTTTCACTCGTGAAATTCACAATTTTATATATGACTTCTAACAAGTATTGTATTTCCATTGACATGCAACGGTGTTAACAAGTTTGACTTAATCCAGAGTAACCTGTCCCTCTTAGCCAAGTTCCACAAATGATTGATCTAAGCAAGCTCCACACTATGGAAGCAACAATATTTGAGGCCATTTTTATTATTTGAACTCTCAAACACTTTTGGTCAATTGCAAAGAATTTGATGGGTGGCTTTGGTTAGAGTAAGCATGCTGTTAGTGTAATATAATTATTTCCCAAAACAACTAAACACTTTTACTGGATATTAAATTTGACTCTTGATCTTAAAACGTTTGAAGTCGCATTGTTTGCACAGGCTTTGAAAAGTCCTTGAAAAAGTTGCCATGTCCTTGAAGAATCCTGATAGGTTTTCTCCTCAAAAAGTCTTTAAATTCTGTTAGTAAGTCCGTGAATACTTTCAGATTACTTGATAAATAAGGCAATCTTTATGTGAACTCTAAGTCAAGGCTATTAGGTTGTTAATAATCATTATTCCATGATTTATATTGCAGCTAGAAGAAATCCGTGCAAATGAACGTAATTTAAGAGCAAGATGTAGAAGCTTAACAAATGAACTTGCAGTATTAAAACGAGGGTAAGTGTTCAAAATCTTTCTTTTAGAAGAGTTGATATTATAAAGTGAGCTTAACTGAAGTTCTACTTTTCTTAGATGCCCTAGACTGTTCACAGCCTCTCTATTTTTCAACGCATTCTCAGGAAAAAGCGAGTGCGAATGCAAAGCATGAGGGGGTGGGGGCAGGGGCAGGGAAGTGAGTTCAACCCAGAATAGAGCGACTGTAGACATCTTTGGAAAAAAGTGGACTTATTAGGCTCCTACCGCCTGCCCCCCCCCCCCCCCAATCCCCTTCTCCCCCGTTATCGCCTTGTTGCTAGCCTGTTCCAGGCTCTCAGTAGTTGGGGACAAGCGAAAACGAGCGGGAAAAAACGAGGGAGGACTAAGGCGAGGAGCGGCGGGAGAGCCTGTAAGACTTTCTTTAACGACCCTCTTCTGGTATAGCAGGAGCTGCTATACCCTCTGATTGGTCAATTTTGACAGTACTGTCAACACTCCGGCGGCTTCCTCATATCTTGTCAATCCAAGTTTACCATCTCGCAATTCCATTCTCCAAGAGCTTGATAGCCAGGTCTCTGGACTCAAAATTGACCAACCAGAGGGTATAGCAGCTCCTGCTATACCAGAAGAGGGCCGTTAAAGAAAGTTTTACAGGCTCTCCCGCCACTCCTCGCCTTAGTCCTCCCTCATTTTTTTTCTCTTCCCCAACTACCGAGAGCCTGGAACAGGCTACCTTGTTGCTAACAGCTCCACCCCTTGAACAATAAATTAAATTGGACCATTAACATTTGGGCAGTAAGTTGCTTGAATTTTTATTCAACAATGGTCAAACAGCAACACCTTCTTATGTTTAGGAGTTGAGGATGTCATCTCAGATGAGTTCTTTAACTTCAATAAAACCTACTGAAAGGGAGAGAAAGCTAAAATCAAGCAGTCCCTACAATTTTTGAAGGGTACATGCTTGTTCCTTTGCATCTCGCTTGGGGAATTTTAGCAAGACTCCTTATATATCTTAGGAAAATTTATTTGTTGAGCCTATATGCAAAGGCATTACAATTACACTGCGAAATAGGAGGACAATGACCTCTTGATCCGGAGATGAGTGCATTAACTGTGAGGCCACCATGCCTCCCATTTTTCGAACTGTGGCCTGATACAACATTCTCTCCCTCAAAGATCAAAACCACTGCTAAATTGCCTTGAAAGTTCCCCTTTAAAATGTATGAAAGAACATTGTACAAGTTGAGTCTTTTTGTCAATTTCTAGTCCTAGACCATCACCAGCCCAAAGTAGTAGCTCAGCTGCTAGGAGAGGCCGGGCTCCTCGACGTTCCATTTCCCAAGAAAGGAGACCACCGTCCAAACAGTCTTCAGGCATGCGCAGTAGAACACCTTCACCAGCTGCAGGTGAGTTCCGGGGCTGCTTGTTTTGTTCATTTGATCATCTGCTTAACAGGTATCCATATTAAATGGAATCAACAAATAACAACAAAACTATGAAAAATATTTTTTTCTTAATTTTTTTACCCATGATCAATACCATGTAAATTGCCTTGTAATTTGGTTTGGCATTTAGAACTGAAAAATAAGGATGTTTTTAATGCCATTTTGTTGACGATTAAGTTTCTCTTAAAGGGTTTAAATAGTCAAACAATCATAGACAAATGTTTTATTTCTAAGGCCAAATATACCAATTAATTAAAAAACATAAGAGGCAGTGATTGGCTGCCACCATTATGTAGTAAAAAAATTGCCTCTTTCTGCATAGTATCAAAGTAAAGTTATAACCTAGCAAGAACAACTGCATTATGAAAGTCAGCATATGTACAATGTAAGTGTACATCATAATCCAGTGATGTGCACTCATGGTGTGAGCAAAGTTTGATGATTTGCCTCTCCATTTCCATCGGCAATGTTATTGAACAATTGATTCATGCTTAAGTGTGCAACATGCACTTGGCAAGTTTGAACACTCCAGAAGTTTAGTTAGTCTCCAGCAACTCTTACCTGGCTTGTTTTCTGCTCTTCAAACTTCCCATGTGGCTCATAAGTTGATGTTGCGTACTAAAGCTTGAATCAATTTTTGTTTAGCACTGTTCAGTGACAGTTAATATTAAGGCTTTGAACCATTGTCTAATCCTGTTGATTTATATTTCCAGTTAGTAGAGCTCCACGGTTCGACCCAACAGCGTATCCTTTTAATTTCTGAAAATTAATTATTTTTAGTATTAATTCTAGCTACTAAACAGATACATGACGGAAGAACTTTGCACAATTTGAACGTGCTTGTCATGTCCACTGAAATATTTCTTAATGACTGAAAAGATATGTCAAAGAAAAGCAAAGGAAACAGAAGGAGATGGACGAAGCCAGAGGGTGAGTTGAACAAAGCAACATGGCTTATATGTTGCTGTAGTGTATAGACAAAAAGAATATTGCATTATTACGAACCAGCCACATGTACCATTGGGACTTAATTAACTGAACAGCTTAAGAATGTGAAAACCAAATTATTCGTGCTTCAAAATGAAGTGATGATGGTCAGAATAGAATGAAATCACAAAAACATGAAAACATGGTAGTTTTTTTTTTTTTAAAAATAAAAATCTTACGACAGTAGTGTCCATGACAGTCAGCTTGAAGTGGTTTGTGTCTGTTTCAGTGTGGGATTATGGAAAGCAGAGGCAACATGTGTCAGTGAATAGTAATATTTGTGATCTAATATTTTATTAAGTATCTATTGAGTATATATAATCTTGCAACCTGTGTTCTTTAATTATTTAACAATATAGGCGAAAAAGATCACATTCTAGTGGATCTGGGACACGAGCTCGTTCAAGGTCCCTATCAGCCGATCGCTTACCTCGTAAAGGGCCTGATTCTGGAAGAAAGAACCCTAGCATGTGGTCGGGTATGATTTGTTTTTTATTTTTTCTTATTTTACTGTCTGTATCTCATACTCTATCCTATGTAGCAGACACTTCCTTTCCATTTTCCAGGAGGGGAGATTGAGCAAGCGAATGAACACTGGGGCAAGCAAAACAATGGGGAGAAGTGGGGAGGGGTGAGCAAAAAATGGGAAGAAATGGGGAGGGGTGAGCAAAAAAGGAAGAGAAGTGGGAGAAGTGCTCCTTATTTTTCGCACTTGCTCACAGTTTCATTCCCTAAACGTGCTTTTGAAAACAATGGACGCCTGCTACACAGGCGACTCATTCTCTGTAAACAGACCATGTTCACATTCTTGGTGGTGGACTGGTACTAGCTCGCAACTGAGGTTAATGCGGGGAAATAACATTGATCTCTTTTTAATGATATTCCACCACATTAGCCTCAATAGTCCAGTTCTGGTCCCTCTCTCTGTCACGCAACGCTACGTAGCGTTGCGTGACAGACAGAGGGGGCAGAACTGGACTATAGCCTCCATTGCAAGCTGCAATCATTGACTTGGGATGTCTTGGGACAAATTTGCACTTTTGGTGCTTTTGCACACACATCAGATGCGAATACATCTTCACTTGCCTAGCCTCTTCCCCCACCCCACATACCTGATTTTCAACATTGTATTGGGTGGGGAGGGGAAACAGCGACGAGTTTTCAAAAGGATAGCAGTGCTGTTTTCAAACTTCAGTTGCAAAACGCTTTTGAATGTTGTCAATCAAACATGCTTAAATTACTTCGGCTTGTCTATTTGTCTATGTAACCAAAATTAAGGTATAGAACAAATCCTCTGGTAAAGCCAGCTTTTTTTCTCGTCCCAGGAGGCAGATTAAGAAGAACATCGTCCAATGGTAGCCTGGGCACAAGACGCTCGTCCCAGTCCTCTGCGGATAGAGACTACTTGTCTGATGACATAGAGGGACATGCGCAACCTCGACGAGTGAAAACCAGGTTAGCATTTGACTAATAAAGTTGTCGTTTTGACAATGTTATGATGGCCTTCGGCATCAAAAGATAGAGACATGCGTGATAAGCTGACGTCATTAGTAGTTTTAAAACAGGGTGGGACGTTGACTACAAACCTTTCGGTTAGTGTTGCCTTTATGTCCCCTTATTGTCGGACACAATGAGTTTATATCACAAAAGAAGTGGCTTCAGGGTTGCCTCATGGACAGTGTAGAGTTCCTTGTGTGCAAATACTAAAAACCTGTTTCCCAGTATTGTTATCGACCGCAAAACAGGCGAAAACCCTGCAAATAGAAAGAGTATGTCAAAATATCAAGTCACGAAAATGTTCGAAAGTTAGGGCAGAGTTAGTTACAGAGTGTTTACCAATAATTATTATTGGTAAACACTCTGTAAGGAAGCGCGCGCTAATAGCTGTACATGAGCTGCAGATCTCTATTTTTAAACAATAGTGTTTCTGTCGAGGAGCTATCGGCTGATAGTTGCCCCGCGGAAATTGATTTTCTTAAAACAAATATTTGCCCAAGAAGCCAAGGAAATGTCGACGGAAAAGGAAAACATTTTTCTGCTTTTCTAACAAGGCAAAATCGCATTAGGGGAAACTGTCACGTGCATTTCACTGAAACAGACCTAATTTGTCATTGAAGATAACCTATTTTAATCATATTTCGGTGCTTCTTCTTGGCTTGATCAGCTCACTTCTTTGCATCGCCCTAGGCCCATTAACGGCTCAGCTGGGAAGACGAAAACTGGTTCCAAGAAAAGCTCGTGGTACAGTCCTGGAGATTCAGACATGGTATAATTTAAGTTTTGATGTGCCTCTTGCATCCTTTCTGTAGTCCTTTTGTTATTCATTTAATAATAAAAGTATTTATACACTTGACGTTTAACATTGCATTCTTAGCGCGGGAAAACGAAACCTAGTGTCTAGCACCTTATTGGTTATTCTGTTTTTGTTTTAGGAGCGAGAGACAGCAGTTAAAGTAGCCACAGTACCGTATCCTTGAATCTGGGTCCTCAACTCAAATCACATCAATTCTTTTCTGCCTTAGGTTATCTATTCTTAATCGTGAGGTTCACTTGTGTATTGATATTCAATGTTGTTCTTGGTGAACTGTAGCAAAAACCAACGCTTTAAACTTACAGTAAAGTTTCACAAAGGTCTTTCCTCAGGACTGCATTTTATTTTCATTGGCGAATGCATGGTATTTCACTGCAATGTGTGTTGCCTTACATTGCCTTGTGTGTCATGTGGGTTGTGTCAAATACCTTGCGTGTTGTGTTACATTGCCAAATGTGTTGTGTTGCGTTACCTCGCGTGTTGTGTTACATTGCCATGCATGTTTTGCTACATTGCAATGTGTCTTGTGTTACATTCCCGTGAATTGTGTGCTAATCGTTTTTCTCCTCTTGGCCTCTATCGAGTTTTGGGACACTTCTTGATTTCTAATTCTCTTTTGATTTGCAATGTCCCATGTAATTTCTTAAGGCGGGGGTAAACCCGAAAGCCGTATTTTGGCTGGGTATTATGTTTTTAATGCAAATATCTCGTTTACGTTTCAAGCAATCAAGAATCTCTATGCTCATCTCTGTTTTGGGTTGTTTTGTAAATTTTTTGGTGATTTTTAGGTATATTTGGAGAGAAATAGTTTTTCTCAAAGGATTAGTAAAATTGATGGAAATAGGAAATTTTGAAGATTTGTTGTTGTTTTAAAATTAGAGTTTGAAATTAAAAATTGGTACATACACTCCAAACAGTTGCCCAACAACCTGGGGTGCCATTGTGCGGTCGGGCAACTGTCTGGTGGTGTTCCATAACCCTTTTTTCCCTTTCAACCTCTCTTTAAACTTACCAAAATTTCACTTAAATTCACCTTTACCCCCGCCTTAACGTATTTGCTAGCTATTCAAGTACACCAGAGAATAGTCGGACACACTCCAGAGGGTCAGAGAAGCGCCGTCATGTTACACCTTTACGAGGTCAGCTGGCTTGTTATTTCTACCTTACTATAGGAAATAACGGTGCACTTTATTAACGCGATTTTTAAAAAATCATTTAATGCATCTTGATTTCCGTCGATGCTAATTTAAATCACACTATTGTACATCACTGTTGTTTTACAGCACCTTTATTTCAATAACAAAACCTCATCTGCTCATAACTCCACTATCAATGCCTCGGAGTCACTATCTGACAGTTCTTCCTACAATAGCTAACTTCTTCAGTATTTCTTCTTAATATTAGGCGCACATTGTTTTTGAAAATTACGCATTAATTTGATGTATGTAACCCAACTTTTAGAAAATTCGCGTACATTACGCGAATTTTAATTTTTTTTGTTTGCCATATAATAAAACATCTTATTAACCGAGCTTAGTCGGTCTGTATGGAGGAATCTTTGTATACCTCGGTCGTGTATACAGACCTCACTGCGTTCGGTCTGTACTCACAACCTCAGTCAAGATTCTCTCGTACAGACCTCCTGCTCGGTTAATAAGAGCTAAATAATAAGGTAACTTTTAGGACAGTGCAGTTGTCATAAATCCTAACATTTGTTTTTTTTCTTCAAGACATTGGGAACGAGTCTCTAAATCGGTCAGCGGAGATGATGGAAATTGATGCACGATTGAACGCACTTCAGAAGTTTATGAAAGAAAATATGCCGTGATGCCTTAGCACTTCACTTGTCACATCTAATAATTACATCCAGGATATCGAAAATGATAATTGCCCACGTATGTCACTTGTTGCCTAGGCAACCTACATGTATCACAACACTAGAAATATAGGAAATGATTCGAACCACTGATTTTCATTGTAAATAGATCATTTTGCTCCTTCGTAAAATTTTATGCTGTATTTTAGGTTATTTTATTTTAAATAAATGTAAATAAATGTTTTAGAACCCAACTAGGAACTGAGGGCTGTCTTGCTCAGCGACTACTGAGGGACTTAACTGACTGACGAGTACACGACGGCATCACATCATTAAAGCCCAAAAGGTAATCAGCCAGGAAGGCGAGCTCACGTGAAAATCTCAAATTAATTTATATAAACTGCAGTTTGGTTGAAACTAATGCGCGCTCTCATTGGTTCCTTTGGGTGTGCCATCCTGTACAGTACTTCCCTTTTTTGTTCCGTTTTGGGTTCCGTTGTCAATTCCCTTTTGCGCCATTTTTTGCGTTTCCTTTATGATCTGTTTTACTTTTCTTCCCGTTCCATCATGAAGAAGTTGTTCCCTTTTGCGTTTCATCAGGTGTTCTTTTGGCATGCCATCTGCTTCTTCATTTTACATTCCATCTGGAGTTGTTCCCTTTTGTGCTTCATCTTGTGTTCCATATTGCGTTTCATGTAGTGTTTCATTGTGTGTTCCTTGTGGTGCTCTATCACGTCATAATCTGTTGTTCGACGTTTCGCTCTTTGTTGTTCCATTTAGCGTTCCATCTGCATTTTATTTTCCTCCGAAGAAATATTAATTTTTGGGAAAAACGCCATAAGGTACTCAACTAATGCGTAATGCTTTCGCTAGCATGTGCAAAACTCTAGTACTCAGATTTTAGTTCCGCCCTATTTTCCCTTTTGGGTTTTGTCGTCCATTAGATTTGTATTACGACGGTTGTTCGTTGCAGTGTTTTGTTGTGTTTTGTTGTCTTTTGTATTGCATTCCTCTTGTTTTTTTTTGTTCTTTTTTTGCTCGTTTTGTGATCCACTCTGCGTTCACATGTCTTCACTTCGTTCTGGGTCCTTCGTGCGTTCCATTTATTGTCCCCTTCTGAGAACATAAAATCCGTTTTTGTTTCCTTGTGTGTTCTGTTTTCTACTGTCTTGAGTTTCCTTTGCATCATCTTCTGCGTTCTCTTTTGTGTCATTTTTTTGTTCAACCTTGGTCTTCATTTTCCAGTCCGTTTCATCCCTTGTTTCCTTTTGAACTGGGATACCATTTGAATTCCCCTTTGGGATCTTTATTGCATCTCCTTTTAAGTTCCGTCTTAAGTTCCGTTTTACTTTCCGTCCTGCATCCCAGTTTGCACCCTCTTTTAAGTTCTCTCACTCCATACGTGTTCCACCCTTGCTCACTCCCAATAGATTTTTGTAGCCACCATAGCCTTTTCCCCTCGCAGAATACGAAAGGACAGAAACTTTGATCAAGAGATAATTGTAACATTGTATGTGTGCACCTGTGTATTTTCATTCAAAAATTACAATGGCTTGTTAAGACAGCCAACAATTTTACCGTGGCATTTTACATGGACCTTGGTTTATTTTAAATTCAATGAGACGTTTAAGCGGCAAACGTTGCATTTTTGCTTTTTATGCTAACATTTGTAACTTAAGGCGGGGGCAGTAACATGAAGGCCGTTTTTTTGGCTGGGTATTAGGGTTTTAACGCAAACATCTCGTTCACGTTTCGAGCAGTCAAGAATCTCTCTGCTCATCCCACATATCTACGTTTTGAACAGTTTTGTAAATGTTTTGATGATTTTAGTAAAAATATTAGTAAAATTTATGGAAATAGGAAATTTTGAAGATTTGATGTTGTTTTAAAATTAAAATTTGAAGTTAAAAAATGGTAGACGTACAACAAACAGTTGTCCACCAGCCTGGGTGTCCTTTCGGGGGCGTTCAACTGTCTGGTGGTGTCCCAAAACCATTTTTCCTTTTAATCCATCTTTAAACTTCCTAAAATTTCACTTCAATTCATTTTAACGCCCCCTATGGCTTAATACTTTTTATTTTCTCGCAAAAGGTGTGTAACATGGATTCCTGTTTTCATGATAATAATACACACGAAAAAATTAATCGATTCTGATTGGCTGAGAGCAGTGCAGTTCAAGTGTAACACCAGTGCAAAACGTGTAACACCAGTGCAAATTACACATCGTAATTCTGGATAATGATTGGCAGAAAGATAATGAGAAATTTTGTAGGCCAATGATATCATGTAAAGCAGTGACAAACATTTTGTACGGAAACTCTGACAACGTTTTCAGTTCTCGAATGCAAAAATACATCTTCCGGCAATTTTTCTGCGCGAATTTTTTATGTTTGTATTATTAATAAGTAATCATACGGTTTTTCTCGTTCAATTTGAAATTAATTTGCACTTGTGAGTTTTTCAAAGAGTTGAAATTGCACTCGCCGAAGCGGCTCGCGTGCAATTTCAGCTTTTTGAAAAACTCACTCGTGCAAATTAATTCCAAATTGAACTCGAAACCGTATGATTACCTATACAAACACAAGGAAGATGTACTTGTTTCTCTTCATTAACAAACAAGAACAAATTTAGTTATCAAATAATCACGAAAAGCACGTTCTCATTGATCGTAGCATGTTTGGTTTTGAAAATATGATTTATGCACATCAATATCAATTAACACTGATAAGAGGCGTTTCCACAAGTTTCGGCTGCAACGATAATTTAAAATTTGATAATTTGTAAAGTTAAAGTTTTGGCTGAATATGAACTTGTTGGGTTCTTACCATTAAAGGAAGAGATACACAAGCCGGTATAGAGAAGATATGTACACAAATAAAGAAGCCTCGACTGTGCTCTGTTCTGTTGTAACGCACGCAGGAGGCGGTAGAGCACAAACGAAAACACGAGACGTAGTCGAGTGTTTCTCCCCTCTTCTTGAGTGCTCTACTGCTTCCTACGTGCTCTGCAACAGAACAGAGCAGGGTCGAAGCTTCTTTATTTGTGTTATTATTATAAAGAACCAATAATTAATTAGTTGATTAATTAATCGATATTGATTAATTAAACAAATATTAAAGTAAAACGTAAGCGGGCTAGGAGTTTAGCGGACGGCAGCTCCCCAAAACATGTCAATAGTGCACTCTACACTAAGAGCCACCTCCATAGGCTCAATTTATCATGAGGGAATGCCCACCCCGCATACATTGGCAAGTCCGGGGGCCCATAGTTTCATGAATCTTATGAAACTTCACATACTTGCTAAATTTGGCATGATAAATCGGTGAGGTTTATTTTTGTTTGCAATGGAAAAATCGGGAGAAAGTGACATCGTCAAAAAGGCGCAACGAAAACTAGAATGAACTTTCAAGGTGTCCGCCACTGGGAGTTGCCTGCTTATTAGCACAGCTACTGAAAATAGGGACAAGGACACGATATTGCAGCTGGGATTGAAACAAGCTTCATTCAAAGATGATTTTATTCAATGCAAAACAAATATACATATAATACAAATGCTGTTGTGTTGAATGCAGATCAGAAATATTCCGCCAATCTTGGGTCGGTCCTGAGTTTTTGTTCCAGTTGAACGTACTTTTGTGGAGCCAGCTCCTTGTGTCTAAAGTAAAAAAAAGTTCTCTTTACACTGCATGCAGATATAAAAAAAAATTACTAAATGTCGATTTGGTAATATTCCCCTGTAATATGTGCATCACATCTGAAGTTGTAAGACTTAAAAAGACTTTTTGGCGCAATCTCTTCCGGCAAAATACGCCAGAAGAGATTGCGCTGAAAAAACGTGAAAAAAGTATTGCTGGCTAATGTGCCTGAGAAAATATTTATTTCAAACAATAAAGGTCTGACCAGGATTAAGCAGAATTTAATACCAGATGGCATTTCACAGTCAGTCGATATGTAAAAAAATAGATTTTTTTCTCTGTTTGGAACACTTATTCAAAAGTGTTTTTCAGCCTGTCCTGTGAGTCAGACACCGCATGTGTGCAACTTTATATCACATGGATTATACAGCAGTAGGTTGCACGGGTACTTTACGAGTAAATGCGACAAATGAGTTACATATTTATCTCCAAACAACTACACTGCTGTGCAATACAATAGGTCCACACAAGGGCCGATATTCTCCTAGTACGGTCCCAAGCAAGCTTGGTTAATAAGTGATTATTTACACGACTGGAAATCTGTAGAAAAAAACGCTACGATCACAGACTGGAAAAACATCGCCAACTTCAAGAGCGCAATTCTGATTTGAAGCCGACAAGGCGTACACTCACGTCACGCCTGATGTTCAACAAGACAAGAGAAAGAAAATCGGGAGTAAAAAAGAGGAATCTTTTATGTGAAAGCAAGTTTTTCAGAAACCTAATCCATAAACTTAAAACTACACAAAAACTTCAAGAGTAATCGTGCAGGATCATTCGGGAGAGTGCCGGGTCTTAGAGAATATTGGATCGGCAATGGTTGAATTTAGTTATTGGCCCTCCGAACGGTCTTAGTCGTGTAATAGTGTATTTCCTTACAGACCTGTATTGACATGATCATGACTTCTATCAATACCTGTTAAGGCGTTGTTCAAGGATGTGGATTCTAAACATGGCTTCGCTGCAGTAGTTAAGGTATTCTTCTTCGTCTTCTTTTGTCATGGACACTTGATTCTGTTGATACCAACTTTGTTTGCGTTGTAATTCTTGTGTTTCCTGTCAAAATTCATGACAATGAAGTGAGAAACCTGTTTCCTTTCTAGGAGGAAATCCGTCTACATTAACAGGCATTGCCTTGACGCCTAATAAATCGATACTGATACTCTTCCTCTTATCAAATTCCACGTTTCCAATCTAAAGTTGTAGTTCTTCTTCCCTAAAACCATTGCTTGAATTTTTTTAGGGTTAGCCTATAGACCATTTAAGGCACACCAATCAAGATGGTGCCGCAGGATCTTTGTCAGAATCGTAAATTTGCTGATCAGCTGTGAAGATATTTAATTTGGCTTGCTTTATGAAAAAAAGTGGACCCAGAACGCTTCCTTGGGGAACCCCTCTTGAAAGGGCATTCCAAGGTGAATAAACATCACCAACTTTTACTCGCTGTTGCCTCCCATGCAGTTAGTCCCTGAGTAGAGAGCAGGCTTGCCTGTTAAGACAATAAGCTTTGAGTTTGTGTGGTAAACTATCAAGAGCCTTCGAGAGATCTATTGATATTACTGCTGCCATAAGATCCTTTTCCAAGAAGTCTTTCCAGTCTTCAGCAAGACGTAGCAATGCTGTCTGACAACTGAAGTGTTTACGATATGCAGACAAGTTATCAGCAAGAATCTCACTGAAATGTGAATTTAACTGAGTAGCAAGTAATTTTTCAAACATATTGTTGATTGCTGGTAATATAGATATTGGTCTGTAGTTAATTTTCTTTTTTTCAGAAACTGGAATGCAAGCTAAATTCTGATCTCGCCAGTGTTTCTCGTTGGTTTAATGCTAATTTGCTCACACTTAACACCTCAAAATGCAAATTTATGGTTTTTGGAAGTACAAGAAAACTGAACAAAATTAAATTAGTGAAAATTCAAGTTGGGGAAACTGCCTTAGAAACTTTAAAATATCTAGCTTCTGGTTATACTCAATGAGAGCCTTACATGGCATGATTATATTGATACAATTGCCAAGAAAATTAACCAAAGGATTGGAGTAATTATGACCTTTATCAGCTAAGTTTATGTAACTCTATATTATAGCTTAATTGTTCCTTTATATTGTTTGGGGGGACAAGAATAACAACACTTTAATGACACATCTACAATCCTTACAGAATAAGGTGGTTAATTTAATTATTCTCAATAAACACGTAGCTCAGGTACTGACGCTTTAAATACCTTACAAATCAAGCCTTGAAGTAGCAGGAGAAAGTACCATCGATTAGTATCTGTATTCAAATGCTTAAATGGTGAGGTTAATTCTAATTTTTCAGTCAAAGCTTCAAGCTCCCATCACGTAATATGGACAATTTTCATTTACCCAAGGTACGCAAACAGAGATTTGTTTATCATGCCACAAAAGAATTTTAATGACTTAGAACCTAGTATTAGAGAAGTGAAATCGTCACATATTTTTAAAACTAATCTTAAGACCCTTATATAGTTCCAAATTTCTTTGCTGTGTTATTGTAATTTAATTTATTTTAGGGCCCTACTGAAAACTGCCTTGGCGAGTTGAGTTCCCTGGTTAAATAATTATTATTATTAAATCATCATTATTAAACATGGTGTTACTTTTTCCAACTGTTCGGATAGCATCCCTGAATAATAGTCACTCGAATTAAAACGTAAGGATACAAAGATATACGAATGGTCCTTTTCAAAACATTCAGTTTCCTTCACGTTTTTGAAAACAGTTTCGCGGATTTATTAACCTAAAACTTCCATTCCGCCTACATAGATAAACGTGGCCCAGTGAGGAGATATTCTCCAAATATTATACACACCTTCTCAAATCTAGCCTGAATAAGGTTTGCCTTGTCAATAAGACGGTGCTTAAGATCTTGAAGACACTCTTCTTTCAGTTTGTAAGCTTCCTGTCGACTGATGTGTGGAGGATCACCAATTTGTGCCAGGAATGGCGCCAAGTAATCAAGCTCCAATTCATGTTTCTTCATTGCCTCCTCTGCTGCTTTGCGCTCCTAGTGTGAACACACCAGAAGAAAACTCAATTCTCATAAGGCTAGCTAATTAACAACGATACTACCGGTATTTGATGAGAAAAATTACCAATCTAGTTTCCAGCAAGTCTGGTTTCTCTTTAGGGACTGTTAACAAAGTATAACGCACTTGTCAATTGAGTGTCGTAAAACTAAAAGCAAAGTTATAACTCTGGTCAATCACAAGAGACACGAAACAATCCAGTTTGCCAATCAAAACTCAAAATGTGTAGACAAGGGGAAGCGTCAGAGAATATGTGTGAGTGAGTCACTATATTAGGAGAATTAGGTTGAGTTTAACTTCTACTTGGATGACAAAGTGAGGCGATTTTTTTAAGCCAATCGCTTGGCGAACTAAAGCAGATGTGAATGACTTTTGGCACTCCAGTGAAACATGTGTTTATTTTTGAAATGAAAATGGATGGTTGGCCAAATGGAGCAAAATTCCTCGTCGTGCGGCCTCTGGCAGCGTTTTCAAGACCTCAGTCACAGTTTTTCACTTTACGGACCATCCAGCCGGCAAATGATATATATATAAATGTGAATGAATACAAACTTTGTGGATTTCGCACCATTTCGCCAACCATAAAAGGGAGACTGGGAATATTTATCCGGTCTTTTATCGTCAAACCTTGGTTGAAAAGGTTGAAAATCATGTTTTTGTATTAGACAGTGTATTCCAGTTCAAAATTTCTCAGTTGCTTCATGTCATGCTTCTTGTAAGGACACGTTTTAAAACATGTGACAAATAAACAGAAACAGCCCTGGTTGCTGTTAAGATATAAGTTTGGTCTTGGTCGTGGCTATCAGCCAGCCAGAACCTTTTTTAGGGTAATAAAGATGCCAACAGTTTCTGTCCAGATTTTGACATACAATCGTTACTGAACAGTACATGCATGATTAAAAAAAATGAACAGAACAAGCAGCAGTAAGCTGTTACATGTGTGTTCACTTGACTCAGCAGTCACTACAGTGTAAGTCTGTTTACCAGTTCCTCGCGGTGTAATTTGGCCTTCTCGTTTCTTTCTGTATCGTATACAGAAACACTCAGTTGTGATGCTGCTTCTTCTTTGATTCGAAGCTGGAGGATTTCCTTCACCTGAAAAATAACAACACCAGTTAAGCATTGAAGCCTTGTCAGCGCATATCAAAATAATCCTCTTCTTTGCATATCAAAATTCTGTCTCAGACAAGAAAACATAGCAGCATCACGTAACCACGTCCCCAAACATTTTTGAAAATATTTTGTTTCCACTCAAATTCACCAAGGTAAATTATACACAACATGTGCCACGAGAACAGTAAGAAAGTAAGTACCTCTTCTTCTGATGCTCTTATTTGGTTTGTGCTCTGTTCCTCAACATCAACAAGTTCTACCAACATCTCATAAACATGTAAATTTTTATGTGGTTTGATGAGAGGGTCCACCTGTTAGCAGAAAATGTAACTGTTTAGAAAAATACTGTGCTTTAACTTTAATGACAGATAACGGCCAAGTTGTACATATTTCAACGGTTGTTATATAGTCAGGGGCTGTGTTGGTTTTAGTTAAATTTTCAAAGATCTATGGCTCTGTACTCCTCCAGAGTTTTTTTTAAACTTTGCGAAAAGTTGTATTTTAAAACATGCTTATCACAATTCAGCGATGAAAAACAAGAGTAATCAAGCTCATTTTTTAGTTATAAATGCGTAAAACTAAAATCAAGGCCGATTTTAACAAGTTATAAGCTTACTGTTGCTATGGTAAAATATTATGCCATGAAAAGAAACCAATGATGGGACATTTGTGTGGTTCCAACATATTTGTGGTATCATAGATCCGTCCAAGTATAACTGCTGGAATTCGAAGTGCTAGAAATTGTTGCCAGCGTCCTTAAGCTAGCCTGATGTCTAGACGCACACGCCGTAATAAAACTCACCTGAAATGTTGTGGTCATATCCGGTGTCATAGTTAGAGTTCCTCCCTTTTCTGTGGTGTGTGGAGGCCGGATAAATTCCCTCGTGGAAGCCGTTACTCTGTTGTCTTCCAAATGAAACGTTAAGTTTATTCTCTCATCAGAGATCAGGAAAACTCTCTCTGCAACATCTTCGTTTGCTTCTTTAGACTTGTTACGGTGAAATCTCTCAACTATTTTCTGTTGGAAAAGAAAAACAATCTTTCCTCTGTTCTTTCTGATAACTGATATATAATCTGATATAGTTGAAGGCCTGTCGCTGGCCATATGTATTTGTATCATAAAGCAACAAACTAGACAAACCACATTCGATAACAACCGAGAAAGGAAATTGAGACTGAAATATAGCTCTATAAGCAGAAAAACATGCGCTTGTAAACATGCACAATACAAACTTTTGTCTAGCTAGTATAAAAGGTCAGCTGACAGTTTGAACGTACCACTATAGGTCTTGAATTGGCCTCCTGTGGACCAAACTTTTTCACTCGCTTTCCAAATGTCACCTGCCGATAGTACATGAAGTCGTCTCTATCAACATAACTTTCCGTCATCTCCTCTGGCGACTCTTCACGCTTAACAAGCCCATCAATGCGGGCACTGGAAAAAATCAGCGGGATATTTTCCACAATAAATATTACTTACTGATGGTAAACATTGGCGATATTTAAGGGGACAAAGTCGAGGTGAATATTCACCAATGAATAATCAGAGGCAAATATTAAGAACTACAACTGTAGAACTTGAACGTGAAAATAAGCAAGTGCTCGCCAGCATGAATAAGGCATGTAGTCAATCTTTATCAGAAGCGAGGCGAAGCAAGATTGGCTGCAGGTGATAATGAATCCTTTATTTATATTCAGCTTCTATTTCAGCCTAGTGCTTGGGGGTTTCTTTACAATGTCAGTAGCAGCTTTTTTCAGAAGCCTTGGAAAGATACAGTTTGCTTTTAAGAGAAGTGACCTACCTGGCGTAAAATAACATAGTTCTATCAGATTCTGGACCAGGCGAACTTGCTTTGTAGGTGTGTTCTGAAAAGGGCAAAACAGCACATGCATAAGTGCTTGTAATATTCATTCAAAGTAATAGTCAATAGAGTCTAAAAAAAGATCAATTTTCTGGTATTTTTGGGCCTTTCCCTGACCTCTGATGTCTTTGATCTTCATCACAGTACTTTCTTTGTGGATCTTCATGGTACTATAGGTCCAGACAATTGTGACACAATAGGAATAAAACTCAATTGAAAATATCAAATTTTGCACATGGACTATGAGCTTCAGTGTTATTTTTGTCCATTTTGTTGACTGATCATTTTTGGAAGTGCATCACACCATATTCAAATTGGGCTATCGCATGAAAGGTCTGAAATAATGTCATCCCAATCAGCTGAAACAATAAGAGACTTTAGAGTCTGTGTGCCATTTTATGTCTCCCGCACGGGTCACCACTTTTATTTTGGCCAATAATTGTCATTTCCGGGGAGAAATGTTTGGAATATTTGCCCATGCATTTCTGTGGTTGAATCAGCAGAGACCTCCTTTTAACAACGCTTTTAGGGTTGAGAAAGTAAAATTGGTGATGTACTTACTTCTTTTATGTGACACATGATTGGTGAAAAAAATTCTCCATGATGCGTGATGAAATGGAAAAATTCAGCGTGATGTGCGATTGGTACTCCCCCTTTGCCGCCCTCTTAAGAAAATGAGATTTAAAGTAAGAGTTGTCTAGTGTGACAGTGTATGGAGGATGTTAAGTGGCCTGGCTGTTATAAAATAAGATTACAGTGCTACAGTTTCCAACCTTTAAGACAATCCAGCCTGCCAGGTGCAAAGAATTCAGTGATAAGCCCAGTGGTCATGTTATGTACTTTAGTCTCCAGCTTGTCAATCCTGTGTTTATACAATTCTCTCTTCTCAACAAGATCTTTTACTAAAATCAAACAATTTTTTACATTACTTTCAAACATTTTATTAATATTAAGAGTGAAAATTGCAGTCTCATTGAGCCAGCCTTGCTAATGTGATGTACAAAGATGTAAAGAGATCAAGGCAAGAGAAGAAGAAGTTTTCACTTTGCTCATTCATGATCATCAGAACTTGTTTGTCCTCTGTAATTACATGTCTTTATTTAATATGTTGGAAATGTAATCCCCAACCTAGAGGGGTATTTTAATCAGCTGGTAATTGTCAGGAAATGTATCAACATTGTAAGAAGAAATTGGACAGCGTAAAACACTGTAAGGAGAAATTAGATGTCATTATAATAACTCTGCAGACATAATAAATGATTCTGATATACTTCATATTGTCCTGTGATGTTATTCCACAACTCAGGCTGCTGAATAGTCTCAGCCCACTGCTTATTTTGTACTCAGTACTCACGTTCATAGTCATTGTAACTTGTCAAACTGGACACAAGACCATCTTTTAGCAGATACTCTGCAAACTTCTCTATCTTGGCTTTCTTGTACAGCTTAGTCTTCTTTCCAAACGGACACCTTGTTTGGAATTCTTTGATCAAGATAAAATAATTAATCATTGTCTTTTCTTATTTACCTACAATAAATCTTCTTATATCCTCTTATAAATAAATTATATATTATCTCCAAGTTCATTCTACTAAGATTACAAAAAGAAAACACTCTCCAACCTTTTTTAATACCGGTACTCTTCGAGTAAAAAAATACAATGTTACTAAAATGTGTGAATTCGTCTGTCACCTTTGAGTGAAATTTCAATAGGTGTAACCCAGGAAGGAGGCAAGTCAAAATCAGATCCCTCTTCATCATTCTGAGAAAAACAACGACAAACAAACACAGCTACACAGATGACGTTTTAAAATAGAAATAATTAATGGCAATGGTTAGAAAAGAGAAACAAATTCAATCACTGTATTAATTAAGAAGCAAATTTTACATTAACTGTGCACTTAAAAGTGCTTCTCTCCTTGCCTTCTCTTTCAGGCCTTTAAAGACACAATTTATAATTCTGTTATTTTGAGAGATTTACATCTAGAATACAGAATCTCAGTTACTGTAGTAACTACCTTATTCTTAGTGTGTTTTTGGAGTCTGTCTACTGTATGATACCTACTAGTTATGCACTGCTTTCGAGTGGTTTACAATGGAGTATCCCACTTGTCACTTGTATTTTCTCGGTATACACACAACGCTTTAGGTGAGTGTGTATACCAAGAAATTACAACTGACAAGTGGGATATTTCATGGTATACCACTAGAGAGCATTGCATAACTATCTTATAACATGCCATAGGAAAAAACAGTGGCTAATGCAATCAATGCAATATATACACAGCACATGATGGATATACACCTCTTCATCATCTATATCAAGAGGGTCAGTTTCATCCACAGATGGGATCATCAGCAACGGTTTATCTGTGGTGGAAAACATGAACTCCCACTTAGATGCATCACCCAGGTCATACAGTAGGTCCTGTGATGGAAATGGAATCAAGAATCAATTCAATATCAACAAAAAGAACAGTTATGTAATGACCTAATATAACAAAATTCCTCTTCCCAATTTTCCATTTACTACTGGCGACAGCCACAAATGCATGTCATAATGTCATAACGTACTTTATTTTATGTAAATATATATGAAATAATTCATATATTTGCACTGCGGTTATAGATGAAAGTGAAGAATGATCATCGCAGTGAATTTTCCAATTTAAGCAACTGGAAAGAAGAAGCCTGAAAAAAAAATCAGGGCTTCAACGGGATTCGAACCCGTGACCTCCGCGATACCGGTGCGATGCTCTACCAACTGAGCTATGAAGCCACACATTGGGAGCGAGGTCAATTTGTTGAGTTCATATCTTCCCGTGAGGAGTGAAATGATGTAAATATATATGAAATAATTCATATATTTGCACTGCGGTTATAGATGAAAGTGAAGAATGATCATCGCAGTGAATTTTCCAATTTAAGCAACTGGAAAGAAGAAGCCTGAAAATTTTTTCAGGCTTCTTCTTTCCAGTTGCTTAAATTGGAAAATTCACTGCGATGATCATTCTTCACTTTCATCTATAACCGCAGTGCAAATATATGAATTATTTCATATATATTTACATCATTTCACTCCTCACGGGAAGATATGAACTCAACAAATTGACCTCGCTCCCAATGTGTGGCTTCATAGCTCAGTTGGTAGAGCATCGCACCGGTATCGCGGAGGTCACGGGTTCGAATCCCGTTGAAGCCCTGATTTTTTTTTCAGGCTTCTTCTTTCCAGTTGCTTAAATTGGAAAATTCACTGCGATGATCATTCTTCACTTTCATCTATAACCGCAGTGCAAATATATGAATTATTTCATATATATTTACATCATTTCACTCCTCACGGGAAGATATGAACTCAACAAATTGACCTCGCTCCCAATGTGTGGCTTCATAGCTCAGTTGGTAGAGCATCGCACCGGTATCGCGGAGGTCACGGGTTCGAATCCCGTTGAAGCCCTGATTTTTTTTCAGGCTTCTTCTTTCCAGTTGCTTAAATTGGAAAATTCACTGCGATGATCATTCTTCACGTACTTTATTTTAGTTATCCATCTATCAAGATTCTCCAAACTGCTAATTCCCAAAATTCAGATGTACAAAAAGACACCTGATTTTTCATGTGCCTTAGAAATGGGAATTGCAGCCCTAATGTTTGGTCAGTGCATTACACGTGTACCTGAACACCATGTGAACAGTCTTGCATGTTAACCCAGTAATTCTTGTGATTCCACACACTTTCAATTCCAAGATAAGCATTGTGTGTGAGAGGGTGACAGGCTCCTGTCAGAGTCTCAATGAAGAAACTTTCAGGGACCTCCCGCTTTCCTGACAGGACCAGAACCCAACAGTGCACCCTTAAACCATGCAGCTTGTCAGGTTTCGGTTTTTCCAATTCCTACAGTGTACAAAAAACAACAACATTAATTTACAAAGTGAAAATTATTTTGTTTTAATGCAATCAATGCAATATTATTAAAACACATTATTGTGGGGCTTGTGTTTCTAGCGGATTTAACATGCGCTCAATTGGCTAACTGTAGGGAATTATTCTCCCACAATGCCCACGGGCCAATTACAGGTCTGCAAAGACAGAGCAAAAAGCCATAATAAACAATTTATTAACCTTGAATGTTTGGTCCTTTATACAGGAAAATCTCAAACCTCAAAAATATTGACCTGTCTATCACTTGTCAATACAACATGAGCTTGGTTTGTGATTTTCAGGTAAAGACCTCACTCTTGCTTATAAGTGGTTAATAAAATTTTATTGTAAATTTAACCTTGAGCCTTGCTAATATAAAGTGACACAGTGCTTGTAGTACAGTTGTTAGATTTAATAATGGAAAGACAATCAACTATAGGCAGTGGAAATATTGACTGAACATTGTTTAATGCCTGCTATTCTGAAATTATGGATGTATGATCTAAGTAAGAAATCAGTAAATACTAATTGCCAAGTTACCCAAACGCTCATTAACATAACATTACATATATACATTTGTATTCGGGAAGTTAGATGTTCTTTTAATTACATGAATAAATGACTATGCTTTACAAATTTTTTGACAACGATGGCAGTTACATCAATTTTTGAAATGCTAACGTGGTCATCTTACCGCAATTCTTGCACTTTCCTCTTCTCTCCGTTTCCTTTCTTGTTCCTCTTCTTCTGCTTTTTTCTTTGCTTCAACCTTAGCTTCAAACTTACTTCTTAAATCTTTAGGAGGCTTGACTGTATACTTTTTAACTTCTTTTTTCACCTCTTCCTTGGTTACCTTTTAATTAACAAGTCAAAAACATTTTGCATATTAATTTCAACTCTATGCTTATTGTAAGTAGACAACCATTGGGAGATATCATAATCAATAAAAGCACTAAAACACATGACCTTGAAAAGGTAGGGTGTAGTTTGCATTTCTTCAGCGAGTCTGTGTGTCATTCTCTAAGTAGTGCTGGTTATCATAATCTGCATGGTTACTTGTTGCAGGTACCACAAATAAACTACATTTGCATGCTCCTGACCAGTGACCAGCACAAACAAATAAAGTGACACAACAAGGGAACCACAAGGAACTTGACCAAGCAAACACCTTGTAAACTCACTAACAGCATCAAAAACCTTCTCACTGGGACATTTTAATAATTGTCCCCACTGAAATTAAAGTTGTAGGGTGCGAATTTAAGTCCTGTATTTTCTTCTGTCTAATTTTGTAAGGAAAACTAAAATACAATTACCAGACCTCATCTTTTTTTCTCAGAAGAGGACAGATTTCTCTTGTTTCATCTACCAGTGTTGTTTCTTTGGTTGCATATCCGCACACACAGTATGCATCATAACCAGCTCCGATCAGTAAGGAACTCAACAGGACACTAAAATCAAAACAGTTTCCATTTTGGCTCCTCAGGACAGTGGTAGGAGATACCAAGGTACTTGGCTGTCAATAAAAAAGCATCCTCAGCTCAGAATAAAAAGATGAAACAAAACTCTTACTACCTTCTGTACACTGTTAAGGCAATGTTAGAACACTGCATGATGTTACTCAGATCAGCAGAGGAGAGGTCACTCTAAGCTGGTATAAGTTAGTAAAGGACGGAACAAACCCCTCACATCAATCATCAATGACAGATGTTTTTCTATGTTTGAACATTTGCTGGGACTTTTATTTGACAAAATTTAATTTTGTGCCTTGTATGTGACACTGGTCTAAATCTGTGAAATATATGGGCAAGCCTGTAACTTACAGACTGTTCATTTGGGGACTTGGGGGCTTAATTAAGCAAATAAGCTTATATGTTATGTTACCTTAACCCTAAGGTATTTGACCTGAAGGAGGCGCCATATTTTTGTCTTGAAGCTGTACATGCATGCCAAAATGTGTTAATAGTATATACCAGAAGTGGTTTGAAAACTTCAACTCATAAAACTGCCTTTACATGATTAAGAAAAATTAGGCAAACACTGTGGACACTACCTCATCGTAATTTCTACTTTGTGGCATTGCTAGTATTTCTGGTGTAACAGTTTTCAATTAGGTTCCAATTCTCAAATTGCCACATTTGGGGGGCATGCCCCATTGATTCTGCCACCACAAGATACCACCAAATAAATCCTGCTTCCCCCCACCAAAAAACAGATGTGATGAAAGCAACCTTAAATAACACAAAAATATATTTTTCCTTAATTAATACAACATAATCGTCACTGATTTTACAAATGACATTTAATTAATAAAAATATCTTTGTGACTTACAAGTGGATGGCCTGTGTAATGCATGTATACTAAACTCTAAATATTAAAATGAAGAAAGCTTACCAAGTCGATTGGTGGATCCAAAGGAACAAATGTGAGATAGTCTGAGACAAACTGTGCACAGCCATCATAATCATACACCTCTTTGTATGGCAGAAGTGTTGGGCGAATTGTTGTGCATACAAATTTCTAGGAACGGAAAAAAAATGGTTACATTTTTTTTTCTGGAGTTGTAAAGAGACCTACATACATGTACACATCAGGTACAAATTTTATATATTAATTTCCATGCCAACCAACCATTATGCCAGCTGAATGAGTCTTGGGCCGCAGGTTGGAAAATTTCATTTCACACTTACTAATGACGGATCATGTTTACTGTAGGTAGTCAATCGACCGCTATGTCGTTCGATACATCGGTCAATTTTCGGTCAACACTCGACCGATATATCGACCGCCATAGCGATCAAGACCACCTATAGTAAACATGATCCCTAATGACTATAGCTAACTTTATTGTCGAGCTATTGCAGCATCACCTGACACAATTTCAAAAAAATATAAACTTTAACCAATGAATACCTGCCACCTCACATGCATTGACACATGCCTGGAGATCAAAAACATCAATCGCACACATACAGAACAATTTCACACACAACTAACAATTCTAGACACTTGTTCAGTAACCATTAACATGTAAAATTCAATTCAATTTCCAGCCAAAATCAGAGTCCAGTGAGCAGCACTAAATGCGACATTTGGGATCTAAGTAACAAGTTTTAAGGTTGTGTTTCAGTTTGAGGGACTGGACACCAACGTTTGGTTGTAATTGGTATGACGTATTAGTGATGTGCTAACGGAACATCTTCAGGAATCTTCTGGCAATGTTTGGAAGTTGTCAGAATGTTTCAGTGGATAATACAAGTTGACAAAACCAGCACTCCTAGTGCTGGATATTATTTTATCCATTATTATCCTTTGATCTACTAGGCCATATCATGGAAGTTGGCTCTTAACAAGTTGTGAAACCAAGCTTGGGACTAAGCTGTAAATCAACTCTAGAGTAGATAGCAGCAGCTAGGAATTTAGAGGCTTTTAACCAACACTTACCATAATTAGCTACTAGGTAATCTCAAACTCAAAGATTACTCCACTATCAAGCTAAAACATAACAAACAAAATGTAGCTCAGGTGTAATTACCTCAATTCCACTCTCATTAAGAGGATTTAAAAACAAGGGTTTACGATCACGATAGAGATGAACAAACTGCCGTCTAAAATTCTCACAAAATGACAACACAAGGTTTTCGTTTGGGGTATTTGACTTGTAGGATTCAGGAAGAGAAGTATTGTCAACACCTTTGTTTCTATAAGAGACAGAAAAGTAAAATTAGTGTTACTAAAAAACAAGTAATCAATTGATCCTGAAGATGAATACTGCTTTAGTTATCAAAACAACTCATTCATCCATCCTTGTAACTTGTAATGCCAACACATTTGCAGAGCACATAAGGCCTGACAATAATAAGGGTTTCAACTGTGCAATGTCCTATGAAGCAAGTCTGAGTGCCCAGTCAAATTTTAAATTCTGAGCAAAAATTACTAGTGACACTTAAACAATTAACACTCAGGAGGGTGCTCGAATACATTATGAGTTTTAGAGGTATGTGCCACTGTTTAGGGTATGGGTTTCAGGCAGTTTAATCTTGTAGGGTACAAATAATTTAGTCTTAAACAGGGTAATTTACCCAGGGTTCTATACTAGAAATTGAAACTAGGAAGTCAATTTGTAAGATAGTGGTGTAGTTAGTGTATGCTGGACTATGATAGAGATGGGATTAGTCCAAGATAGGGCAGGCATTTTTGGTGCCTAAAGCCTGAACAGAGTTGCAAAATAAAGTTGATCATGGTCTAGTACAGGGTAAGGGTTTCAATGTCCCAGCAGCACACCTTCACCCAAGATTTACAGAGTACCCCCTGGGGGGAGGACAACACCAGCACGGACTGTTGATTCATGCCACTAATAATTAATCCGTGCTTTACTGTGCATTGAGTTATGATGCACGCAAGACATTTGGAGAAGAATAAGAGTTTGAAGAAGCATGAGAGTTTCATAGGGGAAAGCTGAGAGTAACTCTTAAGCTCCCTGAGCCGACTTTAAGCATGGCCAAAAGCACTGAACAAATTGATTTACATCATCAATGGAGATACTGTAAATGTATGATGACTACCACTTGCATGAAAAAAAAATCTCTCTGATGAAGTGAACTTTAAACCACGAGCGTACATCATTGGATTTTGATGTAAGAATTTCTGATGACCTTCCATGGGATGGCTGCAGATATTTCCTGGAGCTGCACAGAATCTCCAGGTTAGGTTGACAGCCATGTTTATTGGATGATATCAATGAAACTTAACTTTACTGGTAGACATGCATATCATCAGGGTGTATCAATTTTGAACAAATCTGTAAATTGCTTTTCAACATTATTCAGGTTTGATGAACAATGACAATGTTCCTACATTAAAAAAACAGCTGAGTGTACAACTGTCAACATTAGTGCAAACATCCAGAAATATATAAGTTCAGGTATCAGCTGATTTAGCATATACATTTTTACGATAGATCCTTCAAGCTAGCTTAGAACCATTCCTTTGGAGAACATAGCATAAGTAGGCCTAGCTATTAGCTTAAATGTCTTAATTTTTTTGTTGTTTTGTTTATTTACAAGCTTAACATTAGAACGGGAAAACAGAACTTACGGTAGAGAACTGATATCTGGAGCCGTGACTAGGATTTTTGCTAGTTCCTTCTGCAGGGATTCCATATCAATAACCTGGAATGGTCGATTGTATTCAGACCAAGAATATAATACTACACAAAATAACCGACTGATTGTTGTGAATCTTCTTGGCAACGACAGCTTGGTGAAATTTTACTAGTCCGAGAGAAGACTGGAAACCACATTTTCTGAGACTCGGCCCAATCTTCCGCGATTGTTTCGTCCAAAAAATGCCCTTCTTCCTTGGCGTCGAAGTAATGTTTTGGATCGACCAAGTCCACAATGTTGAAACTTTCAGATGGAGTATCTGCGTTGAAATTTTTCTTTTAAAAGTACTAAAGTGAAAAAATGTCATTTAACAGTCCTTCCGTTCGCCGAAGTCGTGCGTATAATGGTAGCCACCTTTCCAGCTTTCCCCAATACCAGAGCTTAGCAGAGACTTACGGATGCTCTGTTGTGCACAAGACCTATATGTCAGATTCCTTTGCTCGGTGCTCTGGCCTCTACCACCACGACTTGCTGGGACATTTCGGCTGTGTGAATGCCATAGAATTCTCCAGTAATTGCGGAGAATTCATTGTTTCAGGTGCGCATCTTGCTTATATTCGATTTTGTTCTTTGCTATGGTCCTTTCATTTGAGGAAGCTCCATATTTGTCGGGATTCTTTGTTAGGTTGGGCGAATTGCACGTTAAATTATGAACCCGCGTTTCTTTTCGTGAATTTTTTTTTTTAGTTTAGAGACATGTTTTTAGGTTATAATTTCAGGCATCCCTAGCATGTTCATGCCACGTATTTCCCCTTAGCTTAGTTACAATCCTCAATTTAATAATCTACCTGTCTCGGATAAGCACCCTAGAATAGGCAACCCTCTTTAATAAGCCCATCCCCTTGAATATACACTGTTTGCACAAATGTCCCTACTATCAGCCAAAATTTGAAATAGGTAACCCTTCCAGCTGGGTATGCTTTATGGGCCCTTGATGTTACAGGTGAACTTGCCTGTTGTTGATACAATTCGCCCATAAAGTAACAAGCGTAAAGACTGAGGCTACATGTGAATCAAAACTTAATACTAGGATAATAATAATATAATATGAACGATATTTTATGGAAAAGCATTGAATCAAGCAGACAGAATCAGACACAGCTAGACAGCGCGTCTGAGAGCAGAAAAATTGTACTCTCCTCTCAATTTTTATTTCAGTGTCTACAGTGTAATATATACGGGAAATTATTTCTGGGATTCAGCTCTGTTCCTGTTTGAACAAAAAGTACTTCAGTGCCGGAACACGAAACATAACATAAGAATTCTCCAGCTCAAGATGTCATGCAAACCGTTAACCTATAAAATTTGGTGCTGTACAAGTCATACAACGATTCTCAAATTCCACAACCTGATTTCTTCAGTTCGCCGATTTTATACAAAAATTTTGGAAATATCAAAATTTTTACTCTTTTTTTTTAATTTTAGAGAGCTGCTATTTCAGTAATGAGTCACCGTGGCTTCACAACTGTTGCAGTTCGAGTTCATACGATTCACCTGTGAAGTACTCTTTGCTCTTTGCATAAACATCCTATTTATCACTCCTTTGGTTCTCTCTGAAAAAGTGCTATTTTTTTAACCATAAACCAACACCAGTCACTTGATTCCATCAGTTTGAAAACCAAACTACCAAATGGACCTAAAATTTACAACGGTACAAGTTTGCCTCATTTGTTGGGGGCAGGTTTCTCAGCTACAAAAAAATATGGATCGAAAACCACCAATCACAGCCCACTAGCATGACCTTTTGAACTGCATGTGAAACAAACACTAGCCAGCATCGCTTGTGATTGGCTCATTGTTTTGCTCTCAGATGTGCTGTCTAGCTGTGTCTGATCCTGTCTGCTCGATGAATCCCTTTTCCATATTAAATACAACGTTCTTATCTATTATTTGCTGATAGATAAGCTTAAATAGAAAAAAGAACATTTTCAGTATTTGAAAACAGTGAAATTTTGTTTTGTGTCAAGTCATGACTAATCCATGCTGCAGTTTGGTGGTTATCTTTTGTGGTTTTATCTCGCATTTGATTGGTCCCAAAACAATAAACATTCCAGACATTTTCTCTGGTGTTCACGGTTTTACGGGAAAGACTGTAAAATTGGATATTTGATTGTGTGGTTTATCTCTTTCATTTCCAAGGTGGTGATGATCGCCGTGTTGTTGTGTGGAATGTGGAAAAATGTGTCTATGGAACTCAAAAACCAATAACTATGAAAGGAGAGCACAGGTCAAATATATTCTGTACTGTTTTTGACAAT
The DNA here is from genome assembly GCA_964020085.1 of Micromussa lordhowensis. NCBI lineage: Eukaryota > Metazoa > Cnidaria > Anthozoa > Scleractinia > Lobophylliidae > Micromussa > Micromussa lordhowensis. The sequence goes on from OZ026600.1 coordinate 14,609,583, forward strand.
GACAACAGACATATCTTTTCAGCAGGTAGGTTTCTTGTGTTTAGTTAACAAAGTGACCATTCATTTTCTGTGGTCTGTACCATTATAGACAGTAGAGATGATGCTGTAAAATGTCTAAAACTCAAGTAGTTCATTAGCAGCCAGCAAAAGTAGTTTCATTACATAGTTTTGGACATTTCATGGCCTCAATCCTGTAGCCTGTAAGAGCGTGGACTGACGTGATGTGAAAATGTTGTTGATTTGGTTCTACCACAAAATATTGCAGACATCTCTGGTTTATGTCTATAAGTCGCAACAGTCTTTCAGTATTATGGGTTATTTTCTGGAACATAGCTTCCAACCAGTTTTAAACTGGTTAGAAGAGCAGTTTTAAACTGTGTTGTAAAACCAAAACCAAGTACCCTAAAATATGTAAATTATACTTGTCTATTTTTTGACACTTCTATTTTTTTTTAAGAAATAGCCCAAAGAAAACATGCATGCTGATTGGTTAAAAATGGTAATTAAAAATGTAGCTATCGTAAGTCAGAATGAAATTCAGGTTAAAATGAAATTCCTTTGTTTCTTAATCCTAATTATTCATGAATCATGATTGTTAGAGTTAGAAGACAAAGGAAATTGAGAATCAAACTAGGTTAAAATCATTTCAACCTGAATTTCATTTTGACCTACAACAGAGCCAGTGAAAGCACACAAAGCGTGTGTGAGCTGGATGGCAAACTGGTACAAGTTTTTAGCTTAAGTGTAGTAAATGCAAAACCAAAGCAGATGTAAATTACTTTTGACACTCAAGTTAGAAACGGCTCCAACATGTAACAAAGGCTATTTTCACTCTGACTTTGAAAAATTTTTTTTTGTTTTTAATAGGGAGTAGGGAAGTGGGAAAGTAGAATTTTCAGTAATGTCTGTGTATAGCTAGATCAGATTGGAACATGCAAGGCCTTGGGTCTGTAATCAAGATCACCCTGGGGTGAATCCCGGGGGTAAACTCCCATATGACAAGGTCAATGATGCTTGTCATCTCATATAGGGGTATAAATCAAGTGTTCTGGTCTCACATAGGGTGTTTATGATGAATATTTCTAGGGGTCAAATAAAGCTCCAGCCACACCTAGATTATTGTCCTTTAGAGGTTTAACTCAAATTTCCAAGAAGCATCCCAACCTTTTCATATGGAAGGCTCCCCTCCGGAAGGTGAATCCAGTTTTTAAAAGACCTGTAGACATGGCCAGCTAGCCTGCCTCCATTGATATACAAGGGTATTTTCCTTGGGGAATTTTTTAGAAAAACACTTCAAAAATGATTTCTTCTTCACTTTCTCTTGATTTTATGATCTGTATTATAATTACAGCACTTATATTCTAACCTTAGTGTGCTAAATTCGATCAAGATCCTGGGTTGTTAGTTTCAAGATTTTTAATGCCAAGATATATCTGCAAACTTATTTTCTATCAGCCCTCTTGTTTACAGAAACATCCATTTGGGTATTTTCCTCAGATAGGCACTATGGGCTGATAGTGTTTCTCCGCAGAACACTATTGCGTCACATGATCAATTTAAACCAATAAAAACTGGAGAAAAACCAAGTAGTGGGTACATTAATGGACATACACAGGAAAAGAACTGTCAAAAAATCTAGTAACCTTTTTTCCCTTTTGTTAATAGGTAATGATAATCAAGCACTGCGACATGATTTCACAACGTAAGTCGGCAATTAATAAATGAATGTATTTTTTTGTACAAAATGTTGTAATCAGAAGGCAGTTCAGAGTTGACACCAACAGTAATTGCTGGAGAAGGGTTTTTGTGATATCCAGAATAATCAAGGGGGAGGTAAGTGTTATCGGCTGAAGCTGAAGCTGAAGGCTGAGGTTGGTTACACTTAGTAAGACCTTATTGTTAAAACTCAAATAATTTCACAAATTGTTTTATTATACATGTACATTATTACAATACTGTAAGCTGTGAGTAAAACCAACTTAAATTATTTGTCCGAACACTAAATGCGAATTTAGTTAATTGCTAAAACTCTTGGCTTTCCCCAACTTTTTTCAATCATTGTCATCTTCAGATATTGTTCTGTATTTCTTTTGGCTACTAATCTGTCAATTTTTGCATATTTTCTGTGCCAACTTTGGCCAACATTATCTACATTTTCTTATTTTATAGTCAGAAATGTGATCAAAGTGGAAAGACCTTTTAGGAGCTGTGAAACTGTGCCTGAAAGGCGACAAAAACAAAAGGACTGTACATGCAGCTGATGATGTGACCATGCTTGACAAATGCAAACATATCGAGAATTATCTAATAATGCAGCAAAGTCATTGAATGATAATTATTTTAATCACGAGCAATTGAAATCACATACCTGGTCTTGAACGATATAGTTACTTATTATTCAACAAATTGTAACACTATCCAAATATGGTCATGATGCTCTCGATATCTGTCATCCGTAGGTAACAGATATCCGGTGGTATACGTAGCTTCGTACGTGGGAAGAAAAAGTGAAGTGAGATAATGTCGACAGAGAGATTTACAAGGATTTAGGCTGTTTTGTTATCAATTTGTTGAATAATAAAACAATTATCCTGCTCAATCTCGCGGAATATCGTCTGATTTTAGCCGACTCGGCCTACGACCTCGTCGGCTAAGTATCAGACGATATTCGGCACGATTTCGCAGGATAATTGTTAAATATACAGCTGTATTGCATTTCTTTTTAGTGGTGAAACAATTGGCATGTATTATCATGATGATCCAGTCTATGGACTAAATGTTCATCCAGAGGATAACAATGTGTTCCTAACAGCTTCTGATGATGGAAAAGTTATGCTCTGGGACATTAGGACATCTCCAGTCAGTGGTAAGATACCTGTTTGCAGTGTATAACCTTTATTACACTAACTGTCAAGTTTATGTTTTGTTTTGTGCAAAAGGAAAGTCAAGCATTCTGTTGAGTGTACTGATTGGTTCATTGGACAACAGTGGTACTCTCAAATGAATTCCGTGACAATCTGATGACAATAATATTATTGCAAATCATAATCTCATTTCTATGCAAATTGTAACTGAGCTCTTGAATGGCAAGGTTGCCGGAGTGCAGTCATAACCCAGATTTTGAAAACATGCTGCTCTTAAAAGAGATGGTTGCTTTATTGAATGAAAAGTATTTTTTGGGAAGAAAACATTGCCAGTGCTGCTTTCCAACATTGCCATAGGTCACACCTGCATGTGAAAATCACAATCCACATAATTACAGGTGTATGAGCAGGAAGTGCAAATTAAAGCACTTTTCAATGTACATGGCAGTCGAAGAGAACTTCAGTTGTTTTTCATTTGTGCTTGGATCGATCACATGTGTCTGCTGACTCCACAGCATCAACTTCCTCAACTAGGGACACAGTATTCTGTGAGACTGGTCACATGAAAATAATAACAAAGTAAACTTTGTTGTTCAGGTGCTATTCTTCCCTATTGAACATAAAATTTTGCCAGGCAAGTATGTCATCTGGCATACTTGCCTTGCTGACAGCCAATATGGATCCCTGTGATCAGCAATGTTAAAACCATGGAATAAAACCAGCAGCACCACCGTGTATGTATCACATTTGTTGGTGTATGTACATTTTCCATGATGGAGTGGAGTCATCAGACTATGCTGTGTTTTATAGCCATTGTTGAAAAGTCATGAGGGCAAACAGGTAACAATTAGGTTATGAAAGCAGTCTTTGTTGTGAAATGTTACTCAGTAAAGTAACTGTTAACAGACTGTTAGTTCCTTTAAGTTTAACTTAATAGTTAGTTTTGCATTATCTTTGATGTTTGATATTTTCTAGAACTATACTGTGTCTGAAATTATCACCAAAAGGTAACTTTTTTGTTTTAGGGTCATCAATGTGCATTGCGCAGCATGAATCAGCCTTCCATGCTGCTGTTTTCAATCCCGTTGATCCAAGCTTAATAGCTACAGCTAACTCCAGGAAAGGTGTCCAACTTTGGGATGTCAGAGTTCCAGTTAGGTAAACAAAACATCTCGGCAGAGCATGTAACTCGTTCATATTATATTAATCAGTACTGTTTTTCTATTCTTTTAATAAGTACTGTTAATCAGCAAGGTTAATATGGCATGCACTAATGATTTGCCATGTCAAGATGGCAACTGATGTGTTTATCACTTATTATTATATGGCTACAATAGTACGCGCGCTCTGATTGGCTGCTGAGCGGGCATTATTTTCTTGTAATGACCGGGCATTATAAAAAAAAATTTTCCATGTTAAATTTGACCTAGATCTTGGCGTAATAAAGGCAAAAATTGTCTCATTTTCAAAGAAACTGTTTTTACTGTCCCTTCTGGTTTCGATCGCACGGCCAGGGTTTTCTCTGTTCAGTGAACATGGCCTCGAATGATCTCTCGCGCGCGCAAACGGATATTGGAAAGCGCTTCCGGTTTTTTTTTTCCAGCGCTAAAAAGGCCATATAATAAACACCTTATTAACCTCGTCCGTTCGGTCATTACAGGGAAATCTCAGACCTCAGCCTTGATGTATTGACCTCGCTGTCGCTCGGTCAATACATCAAGGCCTCGGTCTGAGATTTCCCTGTAATCACCTCACTCTCGGTTAATAAGTGGTATAGATTGGCTGCCAGCACTAACGAGTGAGGTTATAAACCTTGTAATTTGTATTTTTGGCACAAATTGCTCCCCATTTATAAAACATCAATGGTAATGTACATTGCAAGTCAAAATAAAATTCAGGTTAAAATGAAATTCCTTTGTTCCTTTCTAGGTTCAAACTAGGTTAAAATCATTGTAACCTGAATTTCATTTGACCTGGAACAGTAATAGACGTCAAAATTTACCTAGTATATGATTTCAGGATTGCTGAGAAGTTTATACAGTCAGGGAAGGAGGGGGGGGGGGGGGCACTTGAGTAAATCTCCGACAAAAAGAAGAGACAAATTAAGAACTGTGATGACCCATGGCTGTGCAGCTAAGAGGGGTGATTATACAAGACGTACACCACAATGAAGTTCAGTAGAAATTCTTTCACCTCTATCATGCAAACTTTTCTAACTAAAGCCGTTCTTTGGTATGTAACTATACCTCAGGTGATGGTCAAGGTGTAGTAGGTTTGTAATGCCTCGTGATCTTCAGCAGCCTTCAATAAGACTGTGTGATGTTCAACGTCTTGCACCAATCACGGTTACACTAAATTTAAATTTGTATTACTGGACAGAACGCATTAATTTTATGACTGGTTCACAGCTGTTTAAGGCAGTTTAGCTCTGGAATGCCTCAGATGTGTGCCATGGGGCTCAAGTGGAACATGGCAGGTGATATGATAACAGCCCTCCGTCGCCGAATGCCTCCAGTTCTTTATCATGTCAGGCGCACCTCTGCAATAGCTGAGTTTCATCACCCTGGCTATAGTAATGTGTGTACTATGAAAAGTAACTGCTTTGCTGGAAGCAAAGATCAGGTAACTATAAGGTGTAAATATGAGACTTTCTGTTATTGAAGGTTAATTAATGCCTTTCAGTTGAATTAACCAAGGAGAAAACTCTTGTTCTGAATGGTAGTAAAAACAACTGCATATAAAATAATATTACGTTTAATGTATCCATGCAATAAGAAGGCATTTAAGTGTCTCAACAGCTGATGTCAATGGGGGCCAATGGGTTAAAGGAGAAGGTAACTCCAAAAACCATATATTTTTTGTCAATACTAATAAAAACCGCGCACTAAGTTAAGCCACTCACTGATGTCTCGGCCTGTAAAGTGCAGGTTTTCTTTATGAAATTTGTCTCCAAAAAAGGCCAAGATTCCAGATCGTTTCCACCGTTTTGAACAGTACTGATGTCATTCCGTCCAAGAGATTTTGTCCAAATGGCTTTTGACAAGCCTTTTAAGTACCACTCTGGGTTATGGCTGCTCTTGAGCCTGTTTACGAGGAGATAGGGTTACCCTAGCAAGTGGGTTACCCTAGCGCTCACACATTTCCTCTTTATTTCTTCCCCGTGTTTACAAGGCAGCTAGGGTTACCCGGGTAGGCGGGTACTACCCAGGTTAACTTTCTAATTGTTTCCAGACCCTTTGAGTGTGGCTGCGCATTAAGGTGTCCCAGGTTGTAGGGTTACCCTATCTGTGAAATTTTGCTTGTAAACCCGGGCTATCTTTTGCCCTCCAGCTAGGGTTAACCCGCTTGCTAGGGTAACCCTCCCTCCAATGTAATCAGGCCCTTGTTATTTTGAGCAAAGCATGCTCCCAACTGCGGAAATGATAGCAGTGAAGGTAGTGAAGTGACCTTTTGAAGAAAGCAAAGTCAGTGGCAGGTTTTTCTCCCTCCTGCCAATTTCGAGGCGGACGGAGTGATGTCGCATAAACACGGGCTGCCTGCCAAGTACAGTGTCAAAATGGCGGCCTCTGAAGTGGCTTCTTTCAAAACAAATTTCTTCAAGATAGCAGGCACTTTAGAGGCTGAAACTTCAGTGAGTGGAAAAGCTGAATGTTTACTTGCTATAGGCAAAGACCAAAAAGTGAGCTTTTGGAATGACCTTCTCCTTTAAGGTCAATCATGCAGCATAAGAATACACAATAAGCAGATGCAAATATAATGACTCTAGTAAAAACTGCTCTAATGTTCTAATAGGTATTAGTAATAGGAAATCATATGAACATGAGTGCATTTCATGATTTATGGGCACGAGTGATGTTTTGAAAGTTCTCAAAATTGCATGAGCTGTAGGCGAGTGCAATGTGAGAAGTTTCAAAACATCACGAGTGACCATAAATCACGAAATGTACAAGCAGGTTCATACGATTTTGTATTTATTACATTATCAACAAAATAACTCAAATGCGCTACTTTGTACGCGTTACGTACTGCATTAAACACTTCAATAGTTTCCAATATGCTCACATGTTTTCTTTGAAGCAATCAGAAATATAATGTTGTGACCTGCAAATCTAGCATGAAGTTTTAAAGGATTTTGAAAAAATTCAGAAAATATCCCAGAAAATATCCCAGAAAATATATAGAAAATTTGGCACTTCCCGGTGTTTCCATGGCAACTTCTGTATTGCACTCTATAACCTGGATTGTACTCTATAACCTATTTATGCATTCACCATTGGCCAATCAGAAACAAGATATTTTGTTGAGTGTATAATAAATTAGAATATCCAGGGTTGCCTGATGTGATAATTATTGGATTTGGTATTTTTATTGTTATCTTAAATTCCTTGGTGGGATCTTGCTTAATTTTTGTTTATGTCCCATATCCTGCAACACTGTTTCCTATAAATCCTTGAAGAGATGTATTTTTACTGTGGCACTAAATTAAAAAATCCTTACTTATGTCCATTGATCATTTATTCTTCAGTATGTTGTTTCTGGTTCTGATGACTTCAATGTGTACATATGGGAGGTGCCAAATGATTGGGATTACCATGAGGAGTTGATGACCATTGGTAGAACGTACATGGTACTTCATGGCCACCGTTCCATTGTTAACCAAGTTCGCTTTAACCCTGCTACACACATGCTTATATCAGCAGGAGTAGAGAAAGTTGTTAAGGTTAGTTTATACTAACAGATTTATTAGGTTCCCCAAACCCATCTTCATACCTAATTACGCGGGATGACGTAGTCAGCCAGCGTCTTAAATTTGGGAGCGCATTCCTTTGGATTTCTTGGGAGTCAAAAATTGATTTGTTTTTTTAAACTTTCCCGTATCCCGAGCCGGTCCCGAAAAAATTGTGTGATTTTTATTGGCTGCAACTACGAAGCACGTGCAAGTCAGGTTGAATTGCACCATTCAAGCAACCATTCAAGCAGGAAAAAGTATGGTGGCCCATATATGCAATGCACAAATAACAATTTCAGTGCATAAATATTGATCTTAATACATTAATTTAACAACTTCAGTGCACAAGTATTGATCTTAATACATAAATTTAATTTAATTTCTAATACACCGGCATGTTTTTCAGTGCACAAATGTATTTCTCAGTGCACAAATACATTTTTCAGTGCACAAATATGTTTTTCAATGCACAAATATATTTCCAGTGCACAAATATATTTTTTAATGCACAACTATGTTTTTCAGTGCACAACTACGTTTCCCGTGCCACGCTTTCGTTATAAGCAATCAGTTTTGGTCACAAATAGAAGCCATCTCTGATCGATTAAGCATGTTTTGCCGGAATTGCGGCAGAGGTTTGGAATCTTCATTTGCTTTTTGCCCAAATTGCGGAGCAAAAGTTGAAGCGGACACATCTTTATCCTCTAGGGATAACATTGTTGGCGTGCCTCACTCACGAACCAGACGAGCCGCAAGCGATTACCACCTTCGGAGCCACAGCTCCTGCAGCAAAACAGTTCCCTACGTTCAACCAGTTCAGTTCCTCAGTGTTTAAAAAGTGTCGACGGGCCTCACGACTCCTGCAGTTCGCAAGGAAAAGATTGTTTAGCCTTTATAGCTTAGCTTTGACAAGAATGTCTTAGGGATTTTCCTTTGCGAGTGTAAAATGAGGTGACCAGCCTACACGACTCCTACAGTTCGTGACATTTGTTCATTTGCCGTTCTCTGTTCGGTCTCTCGACCTTTTTGTTACTTCACTCGTGTTTATGAAGGGCACTTCATGTTGTGTTTTCAAGAGCTGTTAGACTGTGCTATAGCAAATTTAGAGGTCATTGGTCTGCATAGTTTCCGCTGTTATCGGCATGTC
>OZ026600.1:14623322-14650822 GCA_964020085.1 Micromussa lordhowensis
TGGCAGTGATGAAGCTAAGTCTTACAAGTTAATAAAGAAACGAAAGAAGAGACAGTTATGCAGGACAAGTGTAAAGAGCGCTTCTAATACCTTGGAAACATGTGAAACTATGTGTAAAGCCACTGAACATAAAATGGATGGATTTACAAATAATAGAGACAACCATATGGCAAACTGCGACTCTCAAGTGAAAGTTACTAAAAGCACTGAAGAGTTTGTATCTTCCAAAGCAGAGTGTTCCGAATCAAATGAGAGTAACCACCACACAGCTGCTAATGGGAGTAACTGGACAGGTCAATCAGACAATGTTGTAACTATTAACAAGAAAAATGACAATACACAGAGAAAGGAAGAGGACGAGGAGAATGAGCCTGATTCTGAAAGATAGCCACATTTTGGAGTGGCTTATACACCTCTACCAAAAAAAGTCATTTCTCTGGACAGCTATTGATTTGCAAAATCTTATTTCTTGAAGCTCATCCTCAGACCAGGGGAAGATACTCCCGTATAATATAAGCTATAAAAATGGTCCGTTCTGTATTACTGTCAAGGGTGTAGTTTTCAAACAGGTTATTCTGACAGGATAGGATCCAGAAATCAGAATGTTTTTGGTCTACAGGAGGGTGTCATTTTCTTGGAAACTGACCAGTGGTAAGGCAACTGTCGCCTGGAATAAACATGTGGAATGTTGAAAGAACCTGAGTTATAAAGACATAAATGGAAATACAAATCTGGCAACAGCAATTGGGTAAAACACTGACCCTGGTCTGTGGAGCCCCATAATGCACTGGGTCCATGGACTTCCCCTACCAACCACTTCTACAGACCACCCCCAAAATAAAGCAAAATAAATAAAGATTTCGACTTACAGATTGTCTGGATAGACCATTCATGTCAGCAAAATTTTGAGTGGCATCTACAGACATCTCAAATGGAGTAGCATGTGTGCATGGGATTGCTTTTCCTCGTCACACTCTACATGTACATTTCTAAACCAAAAAAATGTTTGAATGTTGTTTTAGATAAAAAAAAAAGAGATGCTAATGGTCAAAAGTGAGAAAGCTTTAGCTTGTTTATGTTTGTAATTCTGTTAATGAATTCAGGAAGTCTAAATGTGAAAGCTGGGAAGAGTTTACAAATCTGTAGAAATATGGGCTGAACAAAGTGGTGGAAAATAAAACTAAGATAAATGATTGTCTCGTCATTCTTTTTCAAGCACCTTGGTCTTCTATACATTACCATGGCGAAGGAAATAAAGGATATATCACACAGTGTGAAAATACGAATTATATTTTTGAATGATAAAAACAATATTTTACTCGCTCACTGTGCTCACAAGAAAGTAAAGATTGGTATCTTCAAGGCACTGTGTAATTTTCTTTTTTATTAATATATTGACATGAATCTGTCACTTGCTGTTTTCACGGACTGTTTTCACAAACAACTGCAAAGAAGTGGACCAGTGGATCAGTAAAAACTAAAAAAAATGTCCTGGTTGTATTTTTGTATGATTTTCTACGAGTGGTCTATTTCTGTTAAAACAAAGTGACAATGTGTTATGAATAGATATACCCATTCTCATCCCCAGAGCCCACAATCTTTCTGGCCTGCGGCAGGGATCGAGAGGAGCTCTCGACCAGAAAGATCGTGGGCTCTGGGGACGAGAATGAGATATACCTTGCACCCAAGCCTTAGCCCAAGTATGTTAAATTTGCGAAGAGGAAAGCTGAAATTTTACCAAGACAATTGCTCTATAAGACAACCAGTAAATCAAATCTCTGGTTATTATTTTTATTTTATTTTGAGAGTGGTTCGTAGAGGAGGTCCCTACATGTAGGTGTTGTCCCTGGACTGGTCCATGGGGTAGTCTGTGGATCTGCTCTGAAGTTAGGCTCAATTTCCAGCCGCTGTTCGGAAACGAGCTCGCGCTCCTCCCCCGAACTCTCTTTTCGGGGAGGAACATAGACCAGACACGAGAGAGCGGCGGAAATCGAGCCTACTCTGAAGTGGGGTTCCATGGACTGGGAGTCAGTGTTTCTGTATGTTTGTTTTGCTTAAAATAAGGCGGCCTAATTCATCAAACCCAATCTAGATAGTAGGGACCTTTATGCACTAGTCATTTGTTTCCCCCGCTACCCCACCCCCGCGACATAGCGGGGGAATTTGCAAACAAGCGATGCTAATTATGGGGAATTCCACTACCCACCAGGGCAGAATTTCTTTGCAAAACCACCACCCCCCGGGGCTAGCTGAAAGACCTTGTAAAAGAAGGGATTGTCAATTTCTACGCTAAATACATTTTGAGAAACAACAACTATTAGGAGTGTTAAAACCAGCTTAAAATACTTACCATTGAGGTTGTTTGGAGTATAGCATTTTGATCAGACAAATAATGTGGGAGAATAACCAGTAAGCTGAGAGAAGACTTGAAAATCGTGAGCCATGCCAGCAACAAACACAGTTGTTTGGTACCGCCTCTTGAACTCGTTCTTGTCAAGAGAAACCTGGCTACATGGGTGGCTGTCACATTATGGGGCACACGTACTACATTTTGTTTTAAGCACTTTTAAGAAGGTGGCTAAGATTAAGGAAATTGTGATTGCAAAATTATTAAGAAGATTAATTCAAAACAGCTATAAGCTAGTTCACCTTTTCAGAAGAAAGTACAAATTTCAGTTGGCAACAACATTGCTACTTTATGGGGGTTTAAAAGGCATTTAAGATACTAAAGCAAAAAGGGACAAAACGTGCATTGGTAGAACGTACACATGACGAGAAATTCAGAGTATTTTAATACACTAGGGGCCACGTCCTTGGGACTAGTCCCATGAAACTGCTTATGTCATTATGTAGAAATTTAAGTTGCAGAACATGAGTTTTGTCCAGGGCTTATCATAAGTGTGTACAACCATAGACTTCAGGGTCCCTAAGACCAGTCCCTGGTACCTGTCCCCTAGTGTATGCCAGCCTTTATGGTCACACATGAATGTATCAAATGCTCTTGCTGTGTTTGTATACTCAAACAGAAAAACAACATTAAAGCATCACTTGCACGGAGGGCAGAACCACTTCTTTGCTTTGGGTTTCCCCTTAAGACCAACGCACTGAAGATGGAACCACTCTACGCTACATTCTGCTCCATCGCAGCCAACCATCAGGCCATACTCGCCTTGGTTACATAAACAGTATATTAGACCTCTTCATCTGCTTTATTTTTGAAAATTTCCCCAGGGGTATTTTAGGTCAGGCAAATTTGAGGTAAAGTCCCTGGGGGGCTGGGCATAAAATCATCGCAAAGCTGCGGTAATTCCCCCGCTATTGCCTGACAAAGTCCCTGCATGTCGCGGGGGTGGGGGGGGGGGGGCGTGGAGGAAACAAATAACTAGTGCATTAGATTGGACTACAAGTACAAGATTGAGTATGAGTATGACTTTTGAATTTCAAACCACTGTCGTTTCCAGAGCCACCACTGTTCATGTTGGTTTTAGGTAGATAGGGTAGCTCATGGGATGAGATGGGTATGTGACGTGATAATGTGAAGGCTGCAAATGAGAATCGAAAAGTTGTTCCCGTACTCGATCTCAGAATAGCCTCATGAAATAAATGAGAAGCTAATTTTGAAATAAATTTAAAGTCCCTGACCGATTGTAGAGCAAAACTTGTTTTCAGATTTAACTACTGGTATAGCTCCAGTTCCAGTTGATTTTCACTGTGGTTTCTGCTGGTTTCTGCAATGTTTGATTGTGTATGTGTATTTTTCAGAAGTTAAGAATTCAAGGCAGAACAGAAATGAAAAACTATGACTAACACAAATAGGCCATTTCAGAAACGTGAGGGGACTGGGAAAGAGTATGGTTGTTTTCCGGTTTTTTTTGAAAAACTAAGATAAAATGAAAGATCAACTAAATTTGAGTCTTAACCACGAATAGAGGTATTTGGAGGAGGAAAATGGCAAAATGGTAGCTCTTCAAATATCACCCAAAATAGAGAGTTTGTATGGATTGGGTAGAGTCAGGCCACAAAATTATAAGGGTTTCTATGGAATTTTGCAACTTTTGGAAGGCTCCCATTTGGACAATTTTCCTTTGAAAACTCTTAAACTTGGTTGGGTAGCTTTTCATTCATAAACCTTTCAGTTGCAATGCTTAGATTTTCAATCTAATCAATATAAGAAACTCGCCCCAGTGCTCTCACGTTTCTGCAATGGGCTATGTTTATTAGTGGATTTTCCTTCGGAGCACAAACTCTGAAAACCACTTGCACTTTGAGTTTACGAGCATACATTTAGAGCCCTGAATTTCCCAGACATAGGAGTTTCAACCCCATCAGCCACAAATACTTAATGTTCCTGATAGTTCTAACTAGCTAGTGTTGGTAGTTAAAGTTTCACTGCACCTTGCATATGTGATCAGCTTGACTTTCTACATTTTGAAAAAAAGAGAACTGCTTTCTTGGCTTACCAAGGTTTTTAGCAGGTAAAAGAGCCCAACTTTTAACTCAAATGTAAATTGTTACAAGATGTTTTTGTTTTCTTTCTCTAATCACTGCTTGCTTAAGTCTGCAACCATCATGTGACTAGCCATTGCATGAATACTAGTGCACTGCAGGTCTCTTCCAGTTGGGGATGTCAGAGCATATGATCGGGAGACTCCTGCAAGTTTTTCTTCCATTATGGCTGGTTTCTATTTCAGTGTCCTTGATCCTGGGTGGTTACTCTTTGCCTTGTTAGTTCAGGAATTTGCTTTGTAGACCTGTCATTGCAGAATTTTTTGGAACTCCTGATTCTTCTGTTTTAATTGGATACTGGTACCTGTTATTGGACACCCACATGATCTCCCACGGATTGTGTGACAACTAGGTGAGCGGAGAGCCAAACACAAGCAATAATTTTGTGATGGATAGGATATGGACACCAGAAAATGGTGTTAATAAATAATTTTGTTATAGATAGGATTAGGGTAATAAAATTAATCATGTGGGTCAACTTTAACCCTTTCCTGCCCGAGGGGTCTCCCTGTGACGAGTAAAATCGTCTGGCGTTAGACAGAGTAAAATCTATAAGTCACTCTTGGGCAGTAAAGGGTTAAAGAGATGGTTTTTTTAACCCTTTCCTGCCCGAGGGGTCTCCCTGTGACGAGTAAAATCGTCTGGCGTTAGACAGAGTAAAATCTATAAGTCACTCTTGGGCAGTAAAGGGTTAATTTGCCATCTGGGACAACTGTTTGTTGTGTGAACACCAGAAAATGGTTGCCATCCAGTTGACATCTGTAGAATATGAACGGAGAGATTTGTAGTCGTTTGTAAGTCTTTTGAAAAGTTAATGGCTAACAAGAGTAACTCAAGGATTTACTTACACATCTATAAGTTTAGTTCCAGAAAATACCCATATCCACCCCAAGGATTTCGCAAATTGAGGTATATGAAAGGGTAGGGAAATCAGAGTATCTTTACTCCCACCAGAACATGAACTGAACATATAATACTTGTTTTTTGGTTAACATCTCTTCTGGTAATGCATAATGTTTTCCCTTAATACTGTTTATTAGATTCATTCCAAAGGTTTAGAAAAATGAGACGGTAGCACTGTTCTTGACCCATTGACACCTGTGCCGGCCGTAACTGGCTGTAGGGAGCGTTGGCCTTTGTTCCACTTCTGACATCGTCACCTTTGACAAAATTGGTATCATCTATACTCAAGTTCTGCAGGAGGAGATCTTTTCCAATGATGCCCAAATCAGAGTGATTGGGTCAATGGAGCCTGAAATTATATGCACAAAACTGTTCAGAAATTGGAGTGAAAAACTCAGAGCAAAATTTCCTTCAATTACACTCCATGGTAAGAATTGCCCATCTTGATGTTGCTTTCTCAGGAATTTTTGAACTGGAAGCAAGCCCAGTAGAAGGTCAATCACTGCAGCAAAATGATAAGAAAAGGAAAGGCAAAAAAACGTATAAAAAAAAACAAAAAGCCTAAAGGCATAGGTCGCATCTCAAAATTTTGATTTCTGCGCATTCCCCAGCAAAAATGTCCTAAAACACGATGCTAGTGGAAAGAAAAGCATGCTGTCATGTTGCAAATGCATTTTTGAGTAGATTGCAGCTAATTTGGCTGAAAATGTCCAAAAAATCAGTTTTTGGCAAAACGTTCCAGGAATCAATGGGTTCAATAGATTTGTGAAAAAGAGTATGACGGGGGTATTTTTCTGTCAAAATGGTAAACAAAAGGGTAAGCTGTTGCACTTCCAGGCATAATAATTTGTTCAGGTCATTTTTCCAGTGTTATTGCTGCATTCGCATCCATCATCAGTGCACATCTTTTACCATGGAATTAATTTACTTGAGCCGAGTATTACATCCACTGAACATAAGGGCCAACCCGACTGCTCTTATATGTGGCTTTCATAGCTCAGTTGGGAGAGCATTGCACCGGTAACACAAAGGTCGTGGGTTCGAATCCCATTCAAAGCCTGAACTTTTTTTCAGCTCATTTTTCGAGTAGTGTTAGGGCTGAATTCCATGTCTATAGACCATAGAACTAGGCATTTATAGATCTAAAATTAAAATTCTTTAGAAATAACAACAACAGAAAACAGCATGAATTAGTTTATTGAAATTTGTAATACTATACAATATTAATTTGTACTATTTATGCAAAAAACTATTTCATCTCTTGACTGCTTGAATACACAAAATAAAAACCTGTCTTGTTGTCAAAACTGTTTTCTAGTTAAATGCATCTTTAGTTTCCATATTTTTTCAGACAAAGGAACTATTTTTCATGCTGTCTTTTAACTGAAATCACATGAGGGAAAATTGTTGTAAGAGGAAACTGCTTCTGTTGCTTGCTTGCTATTCAGGTACTGCTGCTTGATAGTTACCCTCCACTGATGACCAGTATTGTTACATAAGTTTAAGCTCATCAGGATCACAGAAAGATGAGAATGCAACTCCAAGTAGCTCAGCTATTGAAATTGCATTTGACACTAGCTAGTAGAACCCTACTATTTAGGGGAACTTTTTTATTGTGTGCTCTTGACAACCGCAAGAAAAACGCACAGTCAAGTATTTTAAGTTATTGTCAAGGAGTGGTTAAAACATCTTCAGATGTTACTAAGAGTCTTGAGTTTGGAGAACCTTCTGATACCCTACGATCTCAGGAAATGTTGAGTCAAAATTAATCAGAAATCTGACATCAATAATCAAGTATTTTTATTCTGCTCTCCTTTCAACTGGGAAACAACATTGACTGCTGTCTGCGAGTAGAAGCTTGGAGGGTCTTGACCAACGAACTATCTACTTGCCCCAGGCCTCTGCATCAGCCTCGCGTGCTCCCATATAACCACCAAGCTCTGCTGTTTTGTAGAAAACTATCAAGTTAAAAACAAAAGATGTTACAACAATGTCTAGTGCTTTTGTACTGCTTTCCTAAAATGTTTAAAGAAGTAAATGCTACATTCATGTCTATGCTTATTGCTAGCATTACGCATGTCAAGTGATACAGTATTATAGTGTGAGAGAGTACAAATAAAGATTGTTGTTGTTAGAACCCTGTAAGCCACAAACTCTATAATAATTTTTTATTCAGCTTGTAGATATAAAGGCATTAAAGGCCCATTTTCAACCGAGATCCTTTGCGCGCCCGGATCATTTTTCATATATGAAAAATACGCCATTTTCATTGTAGTTGTGAAATCGTATTTGTATCTTGTTCCATCTTGCTAGTTAGTGCTTTCAAACTTCCATCTTGAATTGTGTGAGAACAACAAAATATCGCAGTATCCATACCAGTAAATAGTTTTTAATTCTTACATGTAAGACGGTGAAAAACGTTATTTGAAAAGTTGATGCCGCCGAAGAAGCGGTCAAGAGGAAGGCCGCGTCTGCCCGGCTCGGCAAAGGTTATTCGACTTCGAGAGTCCGTGTATGACTTATGGAGGGCAAGGAAAACAACCATGGGTTTCGGCAACACTACAGACAGTGCTTTTGCAGAAATATTATTGCATTGTTCCTACAATGGTACTAGAGACTCCGGGGAGATGGTTTCGAGGTGAGAACATTTGACTGATTTTTACTTGAGATCGTGAGATATGTATGTAAGCGGTCTCATTTGTATAAGTCATTATTCTATAATTGAAATGCGTAAAGTAAATCAGTTTTGGCCAATATTGATCATTTGTTTATATTTTATTTAGTGTGGAAGCCGAACAACTTCCTTCAACATCAGGTACATGTAAGCTTTGTACAAGTTTTATGCACAGACTCGATTTATGATTTTTCAGTCTCAAATATTTACAGTGTTCTTCACCAAATCTATGTTTTTCTTTTTAATAGTGTTTGTGAATGACTATAGCAGTGGCCTTCCAGCTATGTCCACTCCAATTCGTGCAGACGGCCCTGTTCCCAGATTGCTTCTCCTTCAAAACAGTTTTGGAACGTCAAGTGCAGTCTCTGACAGGTACTATTTTTGATGGAAAAAATGTCAGTTATTAAAAGCATTTGGCACAGGGTTTTTAAAATTTGTATATATATTTTTAGTATTTCTTACTGCATATTTATGCTGAATAGCTTTTGCTACTGTAATATTATTATTGAAGATAATGTGATAGGTGATTCAAAAAAACCTAATTTGTGTTCAGTCATGGACCTTTTTGGTGGTTGATTCCAGAAATTAGTGCATACAAAAAATGGTGCAAACATGTAGGATAATTATTTTTTATATGGCTGCAGCCTGCAGGTATTTACACTTGATTGTTTTATTGTATTCAAGTTTTTTTGATATCACTGGAGATCCAGAGAAATCAAGGTTGGAGGTGTTTGCACAAGCCAATAACAGTTTGGCAGGGAATCCATTTTCTGTTCTTAGTCCTGATGAAAATGACAGTGCAGACAGCGACAATGCAAGTGAAGCAGCTGAAAGTGTCCTTGCCATCTCAGCTTTGGACAACCACCAATTTCCAGAGCTGGAACAAAGGTATGCTCACATGTAGCTATACTGTATCCCCTCAGTGTATATACCTGTTTATCTCTGGGAAATGTTGACTTCCCATGAGCATGCTCTAGTAAGTGTTGTATGGTGATGAAAGAACCTAACAATATGTTAACACTGTTTGTATGTGGCTAGACAGGGGAGGGGAGGGGAGGTGAGGGGTGAGCTCGAACAAATGCTCCTTGAGCAAAACCATGTGCAAATAATAGTCCCGATCCTCATGGGGACACTCCCAAAATACTCAAACTTATGAATTTTAACATCTGTACGTGTAGCATGAGTGTCATTCTTGAAGAACTCCATGAGAGTGACATGTCCAGTGAAGAGGATGTGGAAGAACACAGTGACCTTGACGAGTGGAATTTAAATGAAGCTTATAAGACTACTGATGGCACTCAACATTTTAATGAAGCTAGGTATGTGATATTTGGTTATGTCATATGTATAACCTGGAACAAATACCTCTTGTGTACAGACTATACGCAACTGTACAGACAGTTATAAAATTCATTAATAATTCATGAGGGTGCAAACCAATCCCAGCACAGTATTCAGATCACATGTACACAACTGTATACCCCAATACAAATCAATCAATTATTAAACAGTAGAATTAACTTTTGATACAAACCCCTGCTCAGCTTATTAGTATTCATTAACTTTTGACACAGATCTCTACTCAATACTTTGCATTCAATTTAATGTATTCATTTCACAAGCAGGATAAAATATTCGCGTGAGATCTGTATGAACGTTTACAATGGCTCGCCTATCGGCTCGCCATTGTAAACGCCCATCCCCATTCCCGCTCATATTTTATCTACTACTATCTACTATCTATTTTGTCATAATTATTACACATAAATTTCTTATAGGCACTTCATGTTAAAATGAACCACTATCATTGTCAGATATTTTATTGTTTATTTCAGTGAATTTATTTTCATGAATGAAATATTTATTTGTTGCTTATTTACAGCATGGACATCAGCTCTGAGGAAGATGAGAGGACACTGACAATGATTGTTTCTTTTATGATGTACATTTCTGGTGCCAAGTCTAAAGACCACTGCTCTAATATTTCTAGAGATATGCTTGGTTGAATGTTGAACTGTTTTAGTGGAACCACCTATGACGTAATCACTCGTAATACAAAAACGTGAATATCACTAAAATGAAAAAAGATATTCCAAGAAGGAAAACGCCATTCTACTTTATGCTGAAAATCCTTTCAAATTATTTTTTTTACTTCGTAGGCACTTAAATACCAGTGATCATAATTTCACCTTGGAACAGTTATTCTTTGTATAGACAGACTTTTTCCAGCTTATGGTTGCATGAAATACAATTGGTTTAAATTTTTTGTATCATGAAGTGGGGAGAAAATAACGTCCATGTTATTTTAAACACTTAGCATGCAGTAATTCTATTGCAAAGAGCTTTGTAGATTTTTTTCCTCTTCCACCTTCCCCACCACATCCCCCTTCCTGTAGTTTGTCACTCTTTCTGGAAATCTCATAAAATGATTTCATTGCAGGCATTCTCCCTCTCGTGGACTCCACCCTTAAATTTAAATTAAAAGTCTTTTGAGGCTTGTGTGTACCAAGTTGTGGTCAAAGTTATTTAGGCTAAGGCAAGACATGAACTTTTCGATACTATTAATTATTTCTTACCCAGTAGTTTAGGAGGTTCTGGTAGCATCTCAATAAATACCCTTGTAAGACCCTCGCCCCCTCGAAAATGCTCTTCTCCTTAAATATAATATGTTACCTGTTTCAGTGTTGGCCAAAAGAGGAAAGGACATTACGAGATGCGTTTTCAGCATCTTATTTGCTTTTATAATATAGATAGGACTTTATAATACTTTATAATATAGCTAGGACCCTGCACGCGCTCTCAACTGTAGAAAACCCATGCTTTATCAGAGTAGAAAACATAGGAAAAGCGTGTTTTATTGGTTTTCGCCACATAACTTCTATATTATAAAGCAAATGAAGAAGCCTAAGCCGTGTATTACACTGTGTTAAAACACTCCGGACACTCCAGAAATGTAGAAAACACTCGCCTGCGGCTCATGTTTTCTACATTTCCCTCGTGTTTTCAAATGCTTGTCGTGTTTTATCACAGTGTAATACATGGCTTAGGCTTCTTCATTTGCTTTAAAATGTAGATTTTAAGCGTGCAAAACAATAAAACACGCTTTCTCTATGTTTCATACTCTGATAAAACATGGGTTTTTGACCAATCAGAGCGCGCGCAGGGCCCTATTTATATTTTAATTGAAAATATAGATGGGACCCTGTGCGCGCTCTGATTGGTCAAAAAGCCATGTTTTATGTTTTATCAGAGTATAAAACATAGAAAAAGTGTGTTTTATTGTTTTGCGCATGTAAAATCTATATTTTAAAGCAAATGAAGAAGCCTAAGCCGTGTATTATACTGTGATAAAACACCTCGGTCATTTAGGAACAGTCGAAAAAATGTAGAAAACACTCGCCTGCGGCTCGTGTTTCCTACATTTCCCTCGTGTTCTCAAATGCCCGTCGTGTTTTATCACAGTTTAATACACGGCTTAGGCTTTATTTGTTAAAACAAATGCATATTTTGGTAATCTAGTTTGTCACTTAACTCAAAGATTTCTTGCTTTTTATCAAGCATAGAATATACTGTTCACAATACAAAATACAAATGTCAATGAAAGTCATGAAAGTGAAAAACAAATATGGGAGTACTTATTTTCATAGAACTATTTAGCTGTTTCTGTATCCCATGTATTGACCATCTGCTGAGGGATACATTCTTCTTACTGACAATACTACACACGAGGGCACTACCCTCCTATTGCCCCGGCCGAGTTTGCCAAACCTCCACAGAACAAACTGTCTATAGGCAGCTTTCCTGAAACTCTCCATGGAGAAATTGAATTCATCAGCCCGGATGTCGCATCGAGCCTTGATGCAAACCTCGAGGATGTCCCTGTCTAGGCAAATATTGTTGAACGCCTGAAATCTTGTAATACAGGCCACCCTCTTACAGCAAACATTTTCGATTTCATTCGGCATTGGCCGACACACATTGCATTTGTACCACTCGGGAGAAGTGTCACCGGGACTTGGAGGGGGAGGTGGAGGAGCATTCTTTTCTTGAAGAAGATTCTTGGCAAAGTCTAAGCTTCCTCTCCCCATAGCCAAAACATTTCTCAGAAGGTAAGCCATGTCTTCTCTTTGAAGAGGGGCAAGAAATTCCTGTCAGTAAAAAAAGAAATTATAAAACGTCAATCTGTTTTCTTGTTTCCAGCAATTGTACCAAAATACCTTTCCATGTACACGTCATATATTTTATAGTTTTCAGAACTGTTCAGTACATCGGAACAGTTTGTGACTGAAATGCTATTTCGTTATTGAGGTGTCCAGCTGGCGAGAGTACATAGTGTGTCCTTAGATAAATGGAAATTTCTCCCAGCCTGGCTTTTAGTAATAAACCTTGTGGTATGTATGGCAAACTGTGTTGTCAATTATTGTGCATGGATAGCATGTCAAAAGTTAGAAGACGTTTCATTAATATGAGTTACCACTTTCTTTGGGTAAGTTATTCCATGTAGACTCATTGCAACATGTTTCTTATGCAATTTGTAAAATGGATTTTATACGCTTGTACACACCTCGATTTGAGTCCCAGGTGATTGAACTTCTCTTGCAAGCTGTACTTCTCCATCGGGATCAATGGCTTCTTGTCCGTTTTCTTGGGTATTCTCACGTGCCTAGGGAAAACACATCGCAATGTTGATCTTGATAAGGCTTTGAATTTCTCTAAGATAAATGAACTTAACAAAGACTGTGAGCAATGATTCTCACTTACCTTGTTTTAGCATTTCGAATGAGGACATCTGCACCGAGTCGAGCAATTCTTGTTCGCCGCTTTACACATACAGAAACCCGGACCTTTCTTTCGGGCACAGGCACCTTTACAGTTACATATCACCTGCAACAACAAGCGAAAAGAAAATTTTTACACCAAGGGAATAAATTTGAATCACAATTTGAAGCACAATTTGAATCAACATCAAATGGTTGCATGTGGCTTTTTAAAATACCGATCTGTCACCTACCTCTTCATGTTCCGCAATCTCCTCTTCTTCTTCTTCTTCTTCTTCTTCTTCTTCTTCTTCTTCTTCTTCTTCTTCTTCTTCTTCGCTCCCCGCATAGATTCTTGATCCGTAGGCGTTGAATTCCACATGTACTTGCAAATCAATAGATTCGTCTGTTTCCATAATTACTAAAAAGAAAGAACTCCGCACTTTCCTCGCACGTCGTGATGAATCTTGTTTGGAAAAGACCGGGCGACGGGAATCTAATAGTCCGCCAATCAGAGTTCGCCATTTAACAATGGCGCGATTCCAAAACAAAAACAAACGACTGCAAAGGATCTCGGATGAAAATGGGCCTTTAAGATACAAAGTCACAGCATTTCCGGTTGTCTCAGCTATTCTACTATTAAACTTTGAAGCAATTGGTTTTTGTAAGTAATATATCGTTCACAGTTATTCTTTGTTTATCGCTATTTGAAAATGGTAAAATTAAAAATTTGTAGTGGAACAAAAGGCAGCTCATTGTTTCATGTCGATTCGGGACTAATCCAAGTCTTTCAGGCTATTGCAGTTTCCTCTTATTACCAGTTTCATGCATCTGATTGGTTGTGAAACAATAAAAACAATAACATACCAGAAATTTTCTTTGGCATTCACGGTTTAACAGGAAAGACTGTAAGTTTCATGGTAGAAAATGTGGCATTTACATTTAAAGGGCTCGGTGGAAAAAGGGTGTTAGGTATTTTGGTCATAAGTGAACTTCGTCCGAAACGCTCCAAATTTTGCATGCACTTTTGTTTAGGTGTGTTAAACAATGTTCTGCATGTTTTTTTCGCTGAAGTTTGCTTCGTTTTCGAGATACTACAAATGCAAAAAAACTTGTAGTTGTCACCTCAGTATGAGACTGCAAAGATGTTCATTTGAGGTCCAAAACAGTGTTTTTTAGGGGATGTTCAATATAATATAACAGTACTATATCATATTGAAAGGCCGCAAGCAAGAACTTCCCCTAGATTTTTCGGCCATTTTTGAAAGTGCTGAAAAATAGCTGAATTTTGCAATGTAAGATTTGTTTTACCTGAGAAACATTGCTCTGAAGTTTTTTCACTGGGTTGCTTATCATTTTTGAGAAATGACATATGCAAAAAGGCACACCGCTAGGAAAAACCAAGTGTTTTTTTGCATACGCAATATCTTGAAAACGAACCAAACTTTAGTGAAAAAGCTACGGGAAATTGCTTAGCATACCTAAACAAAACTGCATGTGAAATTTGGAGCGTTTTGGACAAAGTTCACTTTTGATGAAAACAGTTAACGCCCTTTTTCCGCCGAGCCCTTCATTTGTTATAAAATATACCTTCCAAAATAGCTGGGTGTTTGTCATTCATCCATTTCCTGTAATCTATAAAATTTGAAATTCAAAAGTAAGGTGTGATCAACCTATACATTTTTACCTAAAGTTATTTACAGATAACAAATAATAATAATGTATATGTACAATTAAAATATGTAGCATTTGTAAATTGTATAATAAAACAATAAGTATATAAAAGGTGGTCACTAAGAATTGCAAAGGTTACAGCAGCTATTGTTGTTGTTTAAGAGTGACATTAGGTCTTTTTTCCTAATGTTCTTTCTGAAAGATTCAATATTTGAGGAGTCTTTCAATTTATTATCTAGTTTCAACCATATATGAGGTCCTTGATATCTAAGCGAATGCTTTCCATTGTTGATAGTGTTAAATGTTGGAATATCAAAATCACTGTTTCTTAGTAAATAACTAGTGCTTTTCTGCTTAAATAATTCGTCAACAATACTCGGTGCGAGGCCATATTTTACTTTGTACATAGCGATATCTTGTAGTCTTCAATTTAATAGTGAAGGTAGCTCTGCATGAACCAGAAGGTTTTCATATGATTCTGAATGGGAGTTAAATACTGCTCTAAGTGCGTGTTCTTGAATCCCCTCTATTTTTCTGCTGTCAGAAGATCTACAGTTATGCCATACCAGATGGCAATATGTTAAGTGAGGCAGGATGGATGATTTGTAGATTATCAATTTTGCTTTGCATGGTATCAAATTTTGCAGTCTCAATAATGCACCAACTTTTTGCAAATGTTACTGATATGGCTGGTGAAATTAAGCTTGTTATCTGTTTCAACTCCAAGTAATTTGATTCGCGAAGTGTTGGTAATGATCTGATCTTCAAATATCTGCAGGACTTCAGCCCGTTTATCTCAGTCAATGCGTCTTGGATTGATAGTAAGACATTGAAACTTCTCTGTGTTGGCAAGTAGAAAGTTATCCCTATACCATGACATGGCTAAGTTTCCTTGATATTGTAGCCTGGAAGATGCGATGTTGCAGTCCAACCCTGTTACATATAGCTGATGGTCGTCAGCATACATGAAAAGGTTTGTGTCTTTAACCAACATGGTCATGTCATTCTGAAATAAGTTCCATAATAATGGACCAAATGAAGATCCCTAAGGACAACCATGTGACATTTTAGACCATTGACTTCTAGTCAGATTTCAGTACCTGAATTTTAAAGCTGACCCACGCATTTCACAAAATGAGTTGAATTATCTCTACCCAAAAGGTCTCAGGTTTGACACCCAGCTACATGTAGAGGACTTGGAATTTTTTTTAATTTAAATGAGAGTGAATATATGAAACATCAAATACTTGAACTGCATAATGGTGCATGAAAGTGAAAAATGATCATTGCAGACAATGCATCTTGATTCTTCAGGATGGTACAGATCAGGATCAGTGATCCTAAGTCACTCTGATCGTGGTGCATCAAAGGAACTGATGAATCTTTGCCCTGAGTGGATTACTTGGTTGCTTTGATGTTAGTTATCATGGTTCAGGTGATCTGTACCACCCCAAAGAAATCTCGGGAGAAATGCACCCAAAGTTGTGGACACATAAGCTTATTTTTTAAGCTAGGCTTACGGTACTTTGCGAAATGAAACGAAACGAAATGGTACTTTGCGAAACGGTACTTTGCGAAATGGTACTTTGCGAAATGAAAAAATGAAAACAACAAAAATATCAGGAAACGAAACAGAATGGTGGACTGGTTTTCGAGCTAAATTCGCACTACTATTCCTTAGATTTAAATCTTAAAATATGGCTTCGGGTCCGTAAAGTTACCGCCGAGAAAAGCCCCGGAAACTTTTCGTGCCCATAAAGCCATTTCTAGTTTATCTGTATCTGAAAACGGAGAAGTGTATACGCCTGAAACTTCTTGTATGAATGGAGCCTCCCATAAGAATATCAATATGTGAATAAAACAGCTCTGTAATTGTAAGGTTCGAGATTTTGCTATGGCTTTACGGGCCCAAAAAGATTCCGGGGCTTTCGAGAATCTGGCCTCTGGACGTTTAAATTTTGCGGGCTCATCTTTCATCACGCAAACGTGTAAAAAGAACGTTTCAGAGCGTTTTTCTTGTAAAGTTATTTTTTAATCACTGTTGGGTACCATGTATGAAATGTTTGCTTATCTTCCCTCATGCGACGCATTGTGTGACAAATTTTCCTGCGCTTTGGGGTCATGCATGTGAAACCGGATGTGCTAGCAAACATTATTTACAACAGTGGTCTGCAGCGCTTCTTATTTTAAAGCCCATTATGGCTTTCAAAATACCTCTTCTCGATTCCCTATCACTCACGAAGGGTTACTTTCGTGATATTCCTAAGTTTCGATGGGCCGATGTCACAGACAAGGACGAAATAGGGAAGGGAAGTTTTGGGTCCGTGATGAAGGGAAACTACATTCCCGAGAAGAAACCGTGGTGGTAAAGCGATTTTTCGGCGAGGGAGGCTCAAATCTGAAGATCGGATGTTAATATTTTTGTTTGATTTGCTTTAATTGTATTTCATATATGATACTCATAGTAATTACAAAATAAATTTACAAGAAAATTTAAACGCTCTGAAACGCTCTTTTGACACGTTTGCGCGATGAAAGATGAGCCTGCAAAACTTAAACGTGTTACAAAGAAGACACTAACAGACCTTCCAACCCTCACGGTTTGACCGCGAGACTCACGGTTTGAGATGCCAATTCACGGCTTTGCCTCTTAATCTCACGGTGAATCAGAAAGCCTTAAAATTGCCAAACAATTCCGGAAGGTATTATTTGACGCATATTTTTGACGTCTCCAGGTTTGAGGTCCTAATCTCCAGGTTTATCTGGGCTTTTTTTCAAAACCTGCAGATTTGGATGTGATGGGGGTTGGAAGGTCTGCACTAAAATGGTTCATGCACAACGTTTCAGGTACTCTAGATAAGGTGTGATGAAACATTCTAGCATTCTAGGCTGCTAATTTTCAGGATTTGGTCGCCAACGCGTGTTAGGAGCAGTTGTAGCCGTTTCGCAAAGTACCATTTCCCAAAGTACCGTTTCGCAAAGTACCATTTCGCAAAGTACCGTTTCGCAAAGTACCATTTCGTTTCGTTTCGTTTCGTTTCGCAAAGTACCGTAAGCCTTTAAGCTACATCAATGGCGACCTTATTTTGACTGGTTTGGTATATAAAACTGGAAGGAACCTAATAACTTAAGCTCACCTCTATCAGTGTTCATTTGATGCCATACTCGGTAGGATCCTACAACTACAACCACTTCCACAACAACTGCAGCTTTCAAGAGCCTTTTCCAAATCGACTTTACAGCGCTCATCCTGACATTACGACGACTAAACAGTCAACACCATGCAACGAAAAACGGAAAAAGTGCAATGATTGTGGATCCACACAGGGAGCCCTCGCGTCCATTTAGAACATGACTAAATGTTCAACCTACCGGGCGACGGGCTATGTTTTGTGGCGGCCATTTTGAATTTTTAATGCACGCGGTCTGCTAGTACGAGGTCTGGAACCAAAAATACGGAAATCGCTCGGAGCCTCTTCGGAGCAACCTCGTTCCCAGGGTCCTCTCTCTACCTACCTACTTTCTCGAGGTAGAGAGAGGACCCTGGGAACGAGGTTGTCTGTAGCGTTGCACTTTCGTCCTGCGTGGCAGACATGTCTGACACCTTTTGACCAATTGTAGGTGTTGTTGTTTCTTCCAATGAAAATGCGTTGTGATCGTGTCTTCTGAGATTATTTTACTTGGGGACGGGACGGTGTTTGTCACGTCAATACCAGTTCGATAACCTTTCACTGCGAGGATGCTTTTTCCGATCTGCTTGTTCTGAAACACATTCACAGCTGCACATGTGAAGCTCAATATTCTTGGTAAGAAGCTTTGTGAACTGTAACGTATTTTATAATCTTGTTTGTAGTAAGAGAGTGGGTAATTAATGGCACAAGTTTACGAAATTTTTGTTCTTCAGCAATCTAAGTATTATTGATCATATTGATTTCAAGCGGCACGAACTAAGGTGACACTAGTTTATATAGTCCACACTGTTTTATTTTGCATTCTGTCGTGCTGATAAACTGCGTAGTACATCATTTGTCTTCGTCACAGGCGTAAAGAAACACTGTCATACCAACATAGCAAATTTTCACTCAGGTTATTTCCGCCTTGTATCGCCAAATGTCACCAAATATATACACCTTAGTTGGATAAAAAAAGTTGTATAGAGCAAAATAAAAGCAGTAGTTTCGAAGTAAAGTGCAGGATTGCAAGGATGGACATTGTTTACAGTTCAAGAAATTTGAATTAAGTTCAGGATGTCAAGAAATTAAGTATACCATTCTTGTGAGAGTTTGAACTTTCGACCCTTGATTTTGTTCTTTATTAAATCCATTTTGAAATCACTGGTGGTCCCTGTAATCTGATTGGCTCAAATTGGTGCAATTTATTCCCAAATTGCACCATTTTTTGCTCTAAATCACATCATTTTTCCAGCCAATGAGAAAGTTACACTTCAAACTTGCGGGCTGTCGCGGCGCTTTCGTGAGCGCTTGCGCTACACTGTAGAACTTTCCAGTAACCAAAGATAGCGCGCGCGTACAACTTAATTTAAATAAGGTCGTGCCGGCGGCTCTATTGCGTATTTTGATGTAAAAGCGTTTCCGGTTCTGCTTTCTATTTAAAAACCAGCTCAGTACTGCATCAATAAAATATTTGAATCGACCAAGTCCTGTATTTGGGCGATTTCAAAATGGATGTGATAACACTTGCGGACTGTCGCGGCGCTCTCGTGAGCGCTTGCGATACAGTAGAACTTTCTAGTAACCAAGAATAGCGCGCGCGCAACTTGATTAAAGGTCGCGCGCTGCTCTATTGCGTATTGAAGTAAAAGCGTTTCCGGTTCCGCTTTTTATTTAAAAACCGCCTCAGTTCTGCATCAATAAATTATTTGAATTGGCCAAGTCCTGTGTTTGGGCGATTTCAAAATGGATTTAATAAAGCGGTAATTGAACTGAGTGGAGTGCAATTTTGGTCTGAAATCATACTTGTGACTTCAAATCGAACTCGCGCTGCGCGCTCGCTCGATTTTGAAATCACGCGTATGATTTCAGACCAAATCGCACTCCACTCAGTTCAATTACCATTATTTATCTCTTTGCTTCATTCAGTAATGGCAATGATTTCTTCCAATTTTAAGTATGCATAAGGTGGCTCAAAACAGTAATGTTTTGGTTGGATGCCTGAGGCCCATTCCAAACGCCACTCCATTCATGCACCGAACCTAACTGATGAGTCAAGTATGGCAGAAGAGCGGCGTTTGAATCAGTTTGGTTCTGCAAGTTAGATTTGGAGCAGCAAACGACATTAAATTCGGCAGGGTCTGTCGCAATATGCGACATTGGAGCGGCAGCTGATTCATACGGCGCTCTTATCATGTGCCGAACCTAATGCATAAATTAGTGTAAATTATGTAATTTTCATATAACAGGACTCGTGATTGGCTCAATATTGAGCGGCGTGACCAGTCATGCATGAAGCTTGAAGTCGTCGCTAACTAAAAATAGAGACAAGAAATCGATTTATGAGAAACGGAACTGTATAAGCGAGTTTCTTTAGCCCAAATTCATTTTTTTGCTTTTTCTTCGTGATAATATCCCAGCTTATGAGATTTCCCGTTAACAAGTCAAATTAACTGGGAGAAAACCTGTCTAAATACAAACACTGAACCTTGAATTTGCTTCCTTGAATATTGCTATAACAGAGCTGTTTTATTCACATACATGTATTTTTAACATAAACAGAGGTTCTCTTCACAAACGAAATTTCAGGTGTGTACACTTCTCCGTTTTCAGATACAGATGAAGTAAAAATGGCTTTACGGGCCCGAAAAAGCCCGATGAAGCTAACCCAGGATTAGCGAACACTGTGGAGTGGAATTTTCCCAAATTGGAATGTACGTGTAAGCAAATTTTTTTTCTTATTTTCCCTGTTTCTACTTCATTGTGTAATGAAAAGATTGTTATCAAAAAAATATGGGGTCACTTGCTATGCAACAGGACAGTGCTACCTATATTTGTGACTTAAATACAATGAAAGGAACAGTGGAGAGTTGAAAAATCACACCTAGTTCTATAAGTCTAAAAAAACAGAGAACTGTTTTGAGCCACCTTAAAGTAAGCTCCTGGACACATCCGTATAATACCGTTTCCTGAACTTTCCCTACCAAGCGCAGTCTCTAAAAATAAATTTAGAAGGTAGGTCACCATGCTTGCAAAAGATATTTTATCTACCAGTCTTACCCTATTTTGCCAGTTCTATTCATATCTTGTTCCCAGATCTCTTGTGCACAAGAGATCTGGGAATGAGATTACACTATTTCATCACTCCACAATACATTTTGTAGTGGCTGGAAGGTACAGTTTTTTAAGTAATATTTAAAGATGAACTTTGACAGGCATGAAATTCTGAGCATAAGGAACAACATAATAAACAACTTATGGAAAAGAATCTAAAATAATCAAAGAATCAAAGCGTTCCTCGAGTTGTGGATTTTAAGCTCTTATTTTGCATGCCACTGAATAAGTGCAAAATTCTGTGTGTGCTAAAGAATCACCTTAATTAAGCAGTAAAGGTTAGGGTTGTTTGCCCTCCTTTTCTTCTTTTCTGCTGTTGCCGACTGCCATCCTTTAAGCTGTTTGTTACAAAGCAATGTTTTGTAGACATAGTGACTGTACACAGTCATCATGTGATGCTGCTTCAAGAAGTGCTTGCCAGGTGTCCATTTCTCTGCAGCTGGTTTAATTAGCACATAACAGGGATATGTACATGCCAGTGCCTTGTCATGTCTTCATTAGGTGGCTTTGCCATTATCTCTTTGTGCCAGCTCTTATCTGAGGAACATTTCCATTCTTGTTATCTTTTGGATAATTTATTCATATTTTTGGTACTTGTGTTGTTGTTTCTAATCGCGAAAGGCTTCAGAAAGACAGCACTGTTTGTGAGGGTGGTTGTAACATTGCCAGCTCAAGATGTTTGCTCATATCACAAGATATTTTGGGCTCGGCTCAAACAATATCAGCATTTATTCACTGGTTTCAAGATGAGTTGATTTCTTGTCAGATTCTTTCCAAGACTTTTCTATTTATGAACTAAATAAAATATTAATCTTTTTTTGGACACTGCAAAGATGAAGGTGAAGATCTATTCTGAGATGTTGCTTGCTGTAAGCTGGTGTATACCAAACTAAGTTGCTACTTTGTTTTTGTGAAAGATTTGGTTTTGTAGCCTGGGTACGGCCACCCCATTTATGCACCAGAATGAAACCAAGACAATAAAATGCTGTTGATAATTATAAATATGTCAGGATTATGGCGAAAAGAAGACAAAATAAAGCGTTAAGTCTGGCAGTACTAGTTCTCAAAAAGATACATTGTAAAGTTCCTCACATACAATTTTCTTCAAACGTCGTAGCCAAGTATGATATGTGATAACAAAGATATCCTGTTAATTTTAGCTAGGGAATTCACCTCTAGATACCCCAATTTTTGTAAATTAAACCATTTGAATGTTGCGCTATTAGCGATTTAGCCAATAAAGGAGCTCAGATTAATTTAATTATCACATTTCTGCTCATCAGCTACTAATAGCTTCTGTTGCCATGGCCCTATTGTTTTTGCTATCCTAGCGTTACTTAAAAACCTAGGTCTTAATAAGATAGTCGTACATTGTGCTCTTGCAGTTGTTTCTTAGTGAATTTTGTTTTCTTGTAAATTTCCCTTTACTGGTGTACTGCTTTTATTCTACAAGCCTGTATGTTACTTTAGAACAGTCAGTCTAACTTAATATATAAAATATTGCATTCATGTGATTTTGTGTTTAAAAAAATCTTTGAATTTCTGTTTTAGTGTTAATGGATGATGATCAAGAGTTGGACGAGGGAAGGAATACATAAAGCGAAGAAAGTCTTAGTAGAAAAGAGGCTAGGGATGGTGAGCATCAACCTTAACTATATGTGTATCAGTTGCCATGTGTTGATATTGTCTAGCCAAAATGATTATTCCTTCTTTGCATGTATGTAAATGGGTGTTAATCGTAATGGCAGCACTTTCAAGAATTTTAAGG
Organism: Micromussa lordhowensis; assembly: GCA_964020085.1. Classification (NCBI taxonomy): domain Eukaryota; kingdom Metazoa; phylum Cnidaria; class Anthozoa; order Scleractinia; family Lobophylliidae; genus Micromussa; species Micromussa lordhowensis. The sequence continues at coordinate 14,645,889 of OZ026600.1, forward strand.
TTTAAATGCCTATACAGTATATCATGGTTCAATATCTTGTTAAGTTGTAATGAATTTTTTCTTAGACACAAATTGTCCAGCAATACCAAGAAGAACATTGCAAACCAAATGTGTTAGAGAAAGCAAACTAATAGTTTTGGCTATTACTTTTGAAAACACATCTTCTGTGAGCCTGGATAAATTAGCCAGTTTCTAATTTTTAATTCCTTTTCATCCCTGCTATTAAGTTTAAAAATTTAGCATTGGGAGTGTTTAGTAGATGGGATTTCCAAATCTTAAGGAAGAAAGAAGTGATTGCACAGTGCCAGTTAAGAATAAATGGTGTTATCCTTTTGTTACAATATGACAAACAGTGGGGCTTGGCTTTTCAAAATTACCGAAAAATTCAAGTAGCAGCAAGGGCCATCCTGATCATAGTTTCCATGCATCATACATTTAATGAGGGAGGTATTAAACAGTTAAAAAACAGTCCCTTTACATTGCTAATGTGGAAACATAAAAACTAAAAAGGTTTGTCAAACACAACTCAATACACCAACACCACCCACATATGGTACTCTTCTGTGTAGATGTGTAAGGAAAACAACTTGTTTTCACTCTAAGAGGAATTGGGTATTACTCTCCCGTGTGGTTGCGAGAGGAAAACAACTCATTTGCACTCTAAGAGGAAATGGTCATTACCCTGCTGTGTGGATGAATTAGTATTTTGGGATTTAATGATATTTTTATTTTCATCAACATTTTAGTGTACGACAGTGGAATGCGTGAAGATCTGTGAATAGGTTTTCTGAGGAGATTTAAAGTCTTATGGTGTATGAAAGTACAAATACAAGTACAAATATTAAAAGTTAAAAAGACTATCTAAGGAAAGTAAAAGATATCACAATATAAATGGTCTAGCCCCCCATAAAGATCCTTGATGGACTTAAAAATAGCATTCTTAAAAGATTTTAAGCTGTGGCTGTGCTTTATAGGAACAGGCAGTTTCAAGCCCTGACAGTTGTTCAGATTTGTTTTGTTTGGAGTTAATGATGATAAATTGTTTAACACCAAATTAAGTGAAAGAAAACTCAACAAGCAAATTGATTCCATTTTGTTGGGTTCTTCATCAAGCCGTCTTTTTTTAATTATAGAACTCAAAAATGATATTCTTCGTAAAATGCTTGATAGTGGCCAATATAACTGAGTAGTTTTATGAATGTTATTAAAACGATATACTGCTGATGGACGAACCAAATAAATCCGACATGTTTTACAGTCAACTAATTTGAAGATGACACGGTCCATTAACTGGACATTTCTCTGAAAAGAACATCCATTGATGTTTATAGGAAGCACACACTGGACAGTAGGTCTTGTTTTCTACTCATGAGCGTTGGCCTTGCAAAATTGCTTGGGTTAGAGCCCTGTTGCACCATTCTTCTCATATATGTGATATCGGGATTAATATTGCAAACAACACAACAGAGAAACTACCGGATGCAAAATAGAGCACAGTGATGCAATCCCAAATGCAAGTTACATGTAATTTTGTAACCCAATTAAAATTAAGCCCTTGAGTAGCCACGAAGTTTCAAGAAAGGGGCCCCTTCACAGTAAGTGTCAGTTCACCACAATATTGTGTTGTTTATTAATGATGTAAATCCCTTGCCATATTTTTAAAATAGTCTGGCCAAACCATACCTAGAGGCATTAGATCACATTATTGATGAGGAGGAAGAAGAGGAGTTAGAAGAAGCTGATAATGATGAAGAAGGACAAGAGGATCAAGAAGAAGAAGAGGAAGGGCAAGAAGAACAATACAATGCTGATGAGGACCTCTACAGAAAGTTTATAGAGGACGAGTTTAGTGCCAGTGATGTAGAACAATCAGTCTTTATTTTATAGATATTTTTCAATTTTATCAGTATTTCTTCCATAGGTGTATTAATAATTTATAATTAAGTAAGTAAAGGATGAGTCTGAAATTGTTTTTATTGCTCTGCATAATTTACAACAGCTTCTTCAAATTAGCCCCCGCCAAAAGGCTGAAAAAATATGTCATTACCGTTTTTTTTTGCTAAATGAACCATAAATCATTCTGTTGTCTGTGAATAGTTTTGTTGGATCGAGATTTAAGGAACAAAAGACGGTCACAGAACATTTCATCTTTGTTATAAGAACCCAGTCACAGTCGTGCATGACTAACTGTGATCACCTCCCTTCATTTTCTGGTTAAATTAGCTAATCAAAATGCACTAGGTACGCTGAAAATATCAAGCACCATGTAACCTGTCAGTCAATCGACTACTACGCCTCTCATAATTTAGGATTTGCTGGCTGAGAATGGACGCTATGAGGAAGTTGTTGAAAAGATGTCAAAAAATAATGAAAAAATATTAGTTTGGTGGTCTGTGTTAGAAGAGCACCACTGTAAATGCAGTGATACGTGTTATATTAGTATGTCCAAAAGGCAATTACCTGTCAAAAAGTAATTCTAACTTTGGTTATTTTGCCGTTGCAACAATACAAATCTCAAGATTATTTAAGGAATAGAAAACGTGTACCGTGTTTCTATCGAGTTATAGAAACACAAGTGAAAGTTTGGGAGAACGAGAAATGCTGTGCTAATTCAAGCCAATTAATTCAAGGTCATAACTGAGTAAGGATTGCTATGGTTCGCCCGTTTGTAAAAGATCTATAGGATTCCAGTTGATAGTGGTATTGGTGATTATTAAAAACTGGATCATTGGGTAATGCAATTCGAGAGTTTTCATTGGCTTAGCCATCATGGTATATGAGCCATTATACCATGATCTACAAAAATGAGGAGCGTATGGGTGATTTTTTGGGCCATTTTGTTCTTATTGTAGTCTAGTTTTCTATGTTTTGGGGGCGTTTTTAATAAAACAATTATTCCACTCGCGCTTGTTGGATATGAGATGATCATAGCCAACTCGGCGCTAAGCGCCTCGTTGGCTATCTATCATCTCATATCCAACGCGCGCTCATGGAATAATTGTTAATTAACCTATTCATGAAAACACCAGTTGTATATGTTCCAGTCTAGCCATAAATAAAAAAAAAGATTTGTAATCTTCATTGCCATAACCGAATTATCAGTGTTATTGCACTAGTGTGAGGTCCGTGTTTGTAAAACATTGGTCGAGTTCTTTTTATAATGTTATGACGAGATCCATAGACTTGTAAAAAAAGTACCCATATCAGTGTCCGACGTAAGTTTCATTCCATGTGCAATGCCCCCCTTTTCCAGAGCGGTGTGCCTACAAACAAGGACTAACAATAGAGCTATAAATCAATGAACATATCGTAGCCTTCTAAGATTCTCCAACTTAAAAAAGTGATATGTTGTTGAGATATCACTAAACTCCTAATTTTCGACCCTTTCTTCTGCTTTCATTTCATTGCTTCTCCCGGTTAATAACAGGCAACCGTTTGAGCTAGTTCCAGCCGATCCTGGGTATGCAAATTGTTAGTAGTCGGTGCTCCATCTGATAACCTTTAACGAGTACTTTTCTGACTTTTAAGGGAATTAAGTCTTCTATTGGAGATTCGGTGATATTTCTTTCATCAAACACTAGTTGTATATGTTCCAGTCTAGCCATAAAAAAGATTTGTAATCTTTTTCAATGTCATAACTGAATTATGTCATTGAACTAGTACGACGCCCGTGTTGGTAAAACATTGGTCGAGTTGTCATGGCGAGATCCATGACTTGTAAAAAAAAAAATACCCATATCAGTGTAATATATCAAACACAAAAGAGCGTGTTTGACCGTACCACATTTCCAAACACCGAGAGCTGAAAATACCACGCACAGCAGAGTATTTTTGACGAACTTTGAGGTTTTTGGAAATGTGGTCAAATACTGTCGTGAGTGTTAAATATATCTTCTCAATCGAAACTAAAATTAAGGAGAAAACGGAGAAATAAAATCGTAAAAATCTACGCTAATTAAGATCAGATATCCAAACACTGTCACCGTCATGATTTCGATCCTTTGCTTACGGTGGTCCTCTACCCTCAAATTTGATTTTTGCCTAAAAAGCCATTTTGGAACATAAAGATTCAACATGCCTGACCATTTGCAAAGCGTATTTTGAAACGATTTCGCTCTGATTACTCCTTGATTAACATTAAAGTTAAAAAATCTGCACACTGGTAGCTACATCATACATAGCAACACCCATAGCAACACAAAATGGATTCAATTCAGTTCATTTTAAAAACACTTTACGGGAAAGCTTTAGAGATGTGCACTTATGAGGATTGTGCATCATGGTCCTAAACATTGTTTCCCTTACCATCTTAGACGCTCCTTATACTTGGTTAACATTTCTAGGAGTGTTGGGTATTCGGGTTCTCAATGGAACAAGTAAAACCTTTCGATATACCCCTCTCCCTACCTCTAGCGCTTTGTGGTGTTTTGAATAGGCCATAAAGCGCTTTGTGGTGTTTTGAATAGGCCACAAAGCGCTTTGTGGTGTTTTGAATAGGCCACAAAGCGCTTTGTGGTGTAAAAAATCGGAGAAACCAAATTAATTCGGAAAATAGCTGTGAGATATCTGCGAGTCAACGAGCCATCCAGTTTTCAAAGTTAAATCCCAAAATAAAACGCCACAAAGCGCTCTGTGGCGTTTTAAGTAAGCCACAAAGCGCTTTGTGGTGTTTTGAATAAGCCACAAAGCGCTTTGTGGTGTTTTGAAAAGGCCACAAAGCGCTATGTGGTGTTTCGAATACTACTGCTTTTTTATAAAGCAAAGCGAACTAGGAACAGTTAGAAAGTACTCCGGCCATAAAATATAATCAGCAAGAAAGTTCCTGTAATAAATGTTCGATGCAAAAAATCCACGAGGAAGGCTTACCCAAAAAGGTTCAGTCAGCTTCAACAAACATGTTATGAGAGGAAGGCTTTCAGTCGCGAACCGGCGTG
>OZ026600.1:14655822-14668322 GCA_964020085.1 Micromussa lordhowensis
CCATCTCAAACTCATTACCTTCTTCATCGTCATCGATTTCCTATGCCTCTTCAGTGTACAGCTCATTGTCCTCAGTTCCATCCAAAGCATTGGAAATTCCATAGGTCTTGAAGGACTTAGTAACCATCTCCACCCGGATCTCTTACTAGGCTTCATGCACCCATTGAAGGACAAGATTTCTTGATGGCGCCCCTTCTTCTTTCGCGCCGGAGCGTGCTCGAAAGGGCCACTCATCATCCACTTCAATTACTTTCTTCGGACATTGCCTTTGAACGGCTTGTTCAAGCATTCGTCTAGTGGCTGTAAAACAAGGGTCAGGCCTCCAGGGATAATTGCTAAATCAAACTTCCGCTGGTTGAGATCTGCTTTCACTTCATCGGTCAAGTGAGCTCGGAACAAGTCCCACTCTAACAGCGACTGTTCATTACAAGGGGTCAGCTGCAAACATTGGCGATTCCACTCTTTCACGCCTTTAACAAATTACATGTCTCCAGCTTATCGCATATGATCACATTTTTCTTTCAATGCTCTTTTATAAACAATATTTTAAAAACAAATCAGTGTGAAACATCTACTCACCTCAATCTCTTTACTTGGTAAACCACTCCAACATTTGCTGGTCCAACTCGGGACACTTTGGGGTAAAGCTACCCATAGTTGTGTGCTTTGCCGACATCTTCAGCTCACCATTGAAGAGTTTCACCTGATCTCTTTGCCAGCGATGGACCATGGACTCACTAAGCCCGTACTCTTGAGCAATCTCCGAGTTGTTTTTGGCTGCTTCCGCTTCAGCAACAACTTAAAGCTTGAAAGCTATATTGAATGATGAACAGCCTGCCTTTGGCGTGATGAAGGTATATACACGAGTGCATGATTATTGACTTTGGTAAGCAGTTGTTTGTGACAATAAAAATCAGTCTCGACTGGTTGCATTCATTGTAAGTATTTTTGCTTTATAGTGCACTTAGGATCAATTAGTATTCATGAGCGCAGTGTTTCGCTCGGCATATAGGTAAATAAATATGGTACTCAAGGTCTACTTAGAATGTTTATGTGAACCCACCTAATAATAATTATTAAAAGTTAAAAAGTTTTACAAACTCGGAGCTAAAAGTTAAAAACTTATGAAATATTTCGTCCGTTTTTTCAACTGGACTTCATCAGTCAATGATATGAATGTTAAGAAGATGAATTTTAAAAAGGGTTTTTAACGCCTCTTGGGGGTTAGAATTGTGTCATAGATAGCCGCTAATTCGTAACCATTGTCTCTGTTTAACGCCGGTTTCGTAAGTTTAATTTGAATAGCTTCTTTTATCCTGCGTTTGAAGGTGTTAACTTCGGTTGATAGTACTTTTGTCTTATTTGGGTCCACCGAGTGACCCTCCAGGTGACAATACTCGTGAATAGCTGATGAACTTCTTGATTGGTGTTCTTTCACTCTGATTTCCAGAGTGCGGGTAGTAGTAGTAATATTGTGGTTAATTTTAGTACATTTTCGGGATCTAGATGCCATATCAACCAATGTAGTCATAGAGGCTCATCACCCTTTTTGATGGGGAAACAGAAGATTTCTGTAATCACAATTCTCACTCATCAATCTATCTGCTTTTGTTCCATTCCTGTGTATAATATTGTGATGGTATCTGGTTTCCATGTTGTAACAGTTTCCATGGTAACTACCTAACTAAATTTTATAAGTATTATGTTACTGTACTCAAATGAGTGAAGTTGGATAATTAGTTATTGTTACATTTTTTGTCATTATTTAGAGTACTATTAAGCCATTTCCACAAAGATCTTATCCAATCATGAAAAGAGTTAAAAGAGAACTTCAGAGTGTTCTTGCTGAGAGACAGGTAAGAATAGGTAAGGATTTTGATTTATAGGGATGTATAACATATATAAGAGAAAAAATACATTGTTCATCAGTGGAATCAACATTATTTTTTACCTTTTTTTAAAGTTAAATCAGCCTCTCTGATATTTTGTTGTTTTTTAAATTATTTTAAAGAAATGTGTTTAAAGTTCTGTGTTCACATGATATCAACATTTTATTGTTTCCTCTCTGAAATCATCATCACTTGAAGTGAAACAAACTTTTTGTTTTGTTTGGCTTTCGGAAGGGATTGCAAATAAGTCCGCTAAGAAATTCGAATTTGTTTTTTTTCTGCATACATTATGCTATGAAAATGTTCAAACCAGTGAAAAAGAAAAACCTCAAAACAATGTTGCTCAGATAAAGGAAAGTTACTCTGTTAATCTAAAACCCAAGTTATCTCTCAATTCTTTTGACAGGGTTGGAGAATATTCTGGTTGATCATTGTCAATGCACTTTGTACTTTTGGACTTTTTATATACAGTGGATCAACAAATAGTTTGGGTAATTCACAATTGATTCACTTCTTATTGGTATTGGTTCCTGCTTGACTGTTACATTGTTCAAATTTCATTAACGCAGCTGTGTTAATCATAACTGTCATGGTTTTCTTTCAGCACTCACATCATTTAGCTACTTGACAATATTTGATTTATTAAGGTATGACATCTGTAATGTTTAAGAGCAAACTTTAATGTTTAGTTTTCTTTTTCATATATTTATCATACAGTACATGTAATTGTCATTGAACTTCTTCTGCGGGCAAAGTGTCCACTAAGAACTGATGTATAGGAGTTGGAAGTGTATTACTTAATTAAATTAATTAAATTAAATTAATTACTTAATTAAATTAATTATTTATAAGTAATACACTTAATATATTTTGTATGGGGCAGGGACTGTCACTATGCTTACAGGCATGAGGCATGTACTGGTGAAGGTTCTTGAAATATGTTTGCTAATACAGAGCTAGAAAAACTTGATTCCAACTTGCCAACGCGACAAGTAGCCTTCATATTTTGCTTTCCATGGACAAGTCTTAGTTTGCTCTTTTAATGATTTAGTTGGTGGACGAGTTGCCTGATCTGAGAATGAAAAGTCACTTGCCCAGAAGGAAAATCTACCTGTCCCGGGGGGCCAGATGGCACTTTTTGTGAGCCCTGCTAATGGCTTAATATTTTTCTTCTGTTTGTCTCTTGTGTAGTCTTTTAACCTGTCTGTTGTCTCTTTGGGTGTCACTTCAGAAACCATCTTCAACCTTTTCCTTTGGGTAAGGATGACTTCCAAGTTGTTTGACAGTTTGAATGAGTTATGTTTTTGTCATGTGCAAAGGCATGAAGGCATCTGTGTTATCCTGGAGAGAGGTTGTAAAATAAGATCCTATTATGTAACATTTAAATTATGGAAGTCTAACAAATCAACCACATTTTTCCATGCATGGTCTTCAGTTGAACAGATCATGGAAGGATATAGAAACAATATTCAAATAATGTAGAAATGATATGTGAAAATGGTCACACAAGCAAGTGGAACCAAAAGCAAAGTACATAAATTTAAGGGGCCTGGTTGTTCGAAAGCCGGTTAACACAAACCCAGGATTAAAAGTTAACCAAAGTATCCATTTTTCCTGTATAAATGTTTTTTCACTTCTTGTTTTGTGTACTTTGAGATTGCTCAAGCTCAAAACTGAAGGACAAAATATACATAAACAGAAAACCTCACCGAAAAAATACAAAACTGAAATCAAAATTCTCGCTTATCCTGGGTTAGCTTAATTGGGCTTTGAACATCCTGGCCCTGGTCAATAAGTATTGCTCTACATAAATTCATGGCTTAGTGCTGTTCTTAAGACTAACAAAAAAAACCTTTGATACTTTCTGAGACTCTGCTCTATACATATAAATTTTATTGTCACTGAGTTATTGGTTTGTGCTACAGGTATGAGAGGTTTGAGGTGTTGGCAGTGTTTACAACTACTATTCTTGTGATGTTTGGAGCTTTCTTTATAGTAAAAGAAAGGTAAAGATAACTAACAATAGCAGCTGATACCTGCAATTGGAAATCTCAACTGTGCAAGCAAATTCAATGTTGAGCTTTGAACTTACAGTATGTTTTAAATGTGCTCTTTTTTCTCAGTGTATTCACAATGTAGAGTATTTACAGAGTATTTACTGTTCAGTACCTTCTTCAAACCCTTTTTCTTGGATTACAAAGAATTAAATTTGTTTCTTTAATTTGCTTTTTACATTTCCCAGCACTGAAAGATTATTAATGCCTCCAGAAGTTATGACGTGAGTACAATAATAACTATTTAAGGCAGATATATCATATTTTTAACCAACTTCACTCGGAAATAAAATCAAGTTGTTTGTGTGAGCAGCTTGAATTTACTGTTCAGGCCAACAGGGACCAGTGTTCAAGCTTCTATTTAAGGCACCTTTCCTTGCGTTGCGTCCTTCCCATCTCTCCCATTATTTGCCTTACCACAACTATGTACAAGTCACTGATCATTGCACTGCAAAGACAGAACTCAGTGAGAGGTCATTCCCAGCCACAGTGCAGTCAACCAAACACCTCTGGTAGACCACTGCCATCTTCATGTTTAGTCAAATGAATGGGATCAGGGTCTGTATTAAGGAAGAGTTCTCTCTGCTGCTTTGTCACAAGTGGGACAAGATGAAAAACTGATTTACGACAGAATATTTTGTTTGTGTGTTAGACGTGTTGGTGATCTGAATTATTGTTTGGTGTAAACCGTATTCACTTACTTTTCTTAATGCGGTACAGCTACTAGTTTCCGATTACCTTCAAAGCTGTTTTTAATGTCTAAAATTAATAGCATTTAAATGAACTTGATTATATCAAACTTCCAGGGATGGAACCTTTTTTGACATCAACTTTAGTTAGTGACACTGTGATGAAATGTTTCATAGCTTGTTTTTGTTGCATTCTTGCTAGGGATAATCTTCTTCCAGTCACAGCAGTTGGATTGATGTTACATTTACTTGTGACTTATGGTGTCACAAACAAGCCATTTAGTCTAGTCTCCAAAGGTAATTAAAGCAGAGCAGCTTTCACGATTCAAATGGTTTTTGTTGATTTTGATTTTAAGCAGATCCTAAACAATACAGAAATCTCCTGTTGTTTAAATGCTTAAATGACACATTTATGCTGCAATTCCCAAATATTTGGATCACTCCTAATACCAAACGCAGAGACTTTGGCATTTCAACTGGTTGATGTTACTCTAAGTGTATCATACTGGTTTTTTCTTTTATTTTAGCTGCATCATCAAATTGGTTACAGGATGCAGTGAATGACTTTGGTCATAGGTGAGTACATATAAGTTACATGTACAACTCCTTAATTCTTACTTTGTCGAGAATTACCTGGACCGTTCCTGTTCCTGTATGGTTTTGAAGCACAGTCGGTAAAGCAATGGTGACCTATTGTGGAGATCGTTGGTTTGATTCCCCTTGAAGTCAACAATTGTTTTCTTTGCTTCATGTGATTCCCCATTTTGTTTTTAGGGCTAGTGCTTACAGGCAGGCCCCTTAGTCTAATAAATAGATGAAATTTATTCTTGCATACTGTGGTTTGAGAAATTGGCATTTACAGTTGAACCTGTATTAAGCAGCCCTGTATTAAGCGACCGTCCTCTATTAAGCGGTCAGTTGTCAAAGTCCAGAAAATTGACCTCAATTAAGCGGTCACCTCTATTAAGCGGTTTCTATTGTGTCTTGACCTGTATTAAAGGTCACTTTGTAAAAGGAAACCTTTTAAATACTAGTTCATACAATTACAAATAGCACTCCAGGTAATTAATTTCCTTGTTTATTATCACAAATCATTAAATCCCCAGATATTATTGTTTCTGCTTTGAGCTCAAAAGTCTTTTCAGCATTGTGGATCAAATTCTTTTTTCATTAATTTCTGTTAAAGCCAGTTGCACAAGAAGTCATCCCCTTGAAAATGATATTCTAGACCAAAGCCACCTCCTTTGTTTACGCCCTTCCTTTCAATGATGGCCTTTCGAAAATTCAATGGTCTCTTTTACAAACTTAGTGAACCACGTTGCCATTAGTTTAGGAACACGTCCGATTTCATCAAATTGGTCTGTCAAGTTGTTCGGTTGTAATGTTTGCTTGGCAGCCATTTTTAGTGGGTTTGAACTTGAACTTGGTCTTGCCATGTCTTTTTTCGTTTTTGGCTGCTTGAACCACCGCAACAGCATTTGAATTGTTCATGTTGTTTGGTTCTCACTTCAACAAATACTCATCCTCTGCGTTTGGTTCCCAATCATCCATGTATGCATGATATCCCCTGGTGAAAGACTTCACCTTCAGCAACATTTTCTCCTCAAATGTTGATAACTTCGCAGCTAAGGCACTGAGCTAAATCAAGGCAGCTGGGAACATGAAGCGGGTGAGAAAAAAGCACCACGAGGTCGCCACAATCTTGAGTTTCTCTTAACACCTTAAGAAAATAAATTGCATTATAAAAAGCCACTCCATTTAGAATAAAGTGGTATAATCTTTGATGTGTGACTGAAATTTGAGGACCTTAAATTCAAGCATTTCTTCTTGTATCAATGAAAAACTAAGATCACTATGGTCATGGTCTAATTTCTATCTTCTTTAAGCTATGGCTATGGCTGTGCCGCTTTGTCAGAGCTGCCAAGAGGAAACAAAATATCATTGCTTAAGCTGCCAAGCATCAGTATGTAACAGATCAGAATGTTCCATTCCTGCCCCTGAAGAAACACTGAACTGGGAAGCTGGTTCTAGAGTAGCTTTTTGTATGACGTGTACATGTAAGACCAGCGGCAAAAATACTGTGGCAAAAATACTGCGGAAGAAAAACCAGAAGTTAACTGAACAAAGGCCGCTCTCACCAGACAAGACAGACTGAAGACAAGTAAATCTAACCTGAAAAGTCATGGTGGTACAAAAAAAAAGTCACAGAAAAGCGGAAATGCATAAGCCTTCAGCAGAGAGTTGAGGTGATAAATTATGCCAAAAATTATCCAAAAGAGGGACATTGTAAAATTGTTGACAAATTTGGTATTGGAAGAACACAAGCCCATAAAATCTTGAAAAAAACGAAAAGAAATACTTTCATCGTAAAGCCATTTACAGTTGACTAACCAAAAAAGAGTCTGCTGTGGGAAGTACTCAGATGTGAATGAGGCACTATGGGACTGGTATGTTATCTGCAGGAACTCAACCATTCCCGTTTCAGGAACAATACTTCAGGAAGAAGCTTTGATGATTGCAAAAAAAAAAAATGGAATGGGTGGCTAGAATCATTCAAGAAACAACACAACCTACATCACATGGCCATAGCTGGTGAGGATAAAAACATGAAAGACAAAACTATCAAAATCTGGAATAAATGAGTTAGAGAAATCACACAAGGGTGGAAGCCTGAAGACTAGTGGAATATGGATGAAACAGGGAGCTTTTGGCGAGGATTGCCTGAGACAGGCCTATATAAAAAGGGATGACATTGTAGTAGTGGAAAGCAAGCCAAACAGAGAGATACATGGGCATTCTTCATTAATGCCTCTGGAGAAAAAGAAGACCCCATCGTCATAGGAAAATATGGAAGCCCCAGTGTTTCAAGAATTTAAAGGATATAAAAATGCCCTATAGGTGCTGGTATTTCTCCAACGCAAAGGCATGGATGACAACAGAGGTAATGAATGAAGTCTTGTCTCGGCTTAATGCAACTTTGATTCACAAAAACTGTTCTTGGAGAATGCCCCATGCCATCCCCCAGCCCTTGCTGAAATGTTTTCGAATATCAGCATCAAATTCCAGCCGAAAAACACAACATTAAAGACACAGACCCTAGATGCCGGTGTCATCGCAAATTGGAAAGTGAAGTACAAGAAATGAATGCTTTGTTACGCGTGCTCCAAGGTGGATGAGTTGAACAGCACCAGCTGAAGAACAAACTGAAACATGCTTTGGTAAGGTTGATAACTCTGACCCAAACTGGAGGAACACGATTTGGGATCAATTGCTTGGCTGTGAGGAGGACAAAGTTGATGATGAAGAGATGATTGTCTCAGCAGAGAGGAGACTACCAATATTCAATGAAAGGTCTTTGGAGGTGGAGGACAAGTATGAGGTTGAATTAAAACAACAAGCTATCAAGTCACTATTGGACGCAGAGAACATGGCAGAGCAACTGAGAGACTTTGCTCAATTTAACGGACACCAGGAACTTTCTCTGGTGGTGTTAAGCAATATGAAGGACATACTTAACGATCTTTAACTACGGAAACCCAAACAAAAGGCATTGGTATCTAATTATTTTTCTACTTAGGACAAATGGGTTTAAAAGACAAGACTTAAAAGATTAGGAGTATGTCTTTTTCTAACGACTGGCTGTAATACCAGCCACATGAACTTGGCGTTACTGTTTTGTTAGTCCCTTTGTATGTTCTATTTTTCTCAAGCCATGTTATTGTTGCAATTACTTTTAACCGAGTAAGTGATTTTTTGAGCGCTTGTATGCATTAGCTGTACACTACGTCATTAACTGTGATATAAAATAACATTTTCACTGTGTTCTGACCTGTATTTTGTACAACTTGTATTAAGCAGTCAGCCTGTATTAAGCGGCCAGTGAGCCATTCGCCGAGGGTGACCGTCTGATACAGTTTCGACTGTATAAGCTTTTTCATAACAGATTCATACAAAATGCAATTCAATTGGTTTCCGTAGAAATATCAATTGCCCTTTCCAACAGATTAGGGCAGATCAGATTGGGAAGGTTGAAAAAAATGCTAATTAAAAATGGTAGGTCCAGAAAAAACTGTATTGAGACACCTTGAACCACAAATGATCAATGAATCAATCAGGTTGTTTTCCACATATTTTGGGAAGACGCCCTCCCTCCAATATTTCTTAGAAAGCAGGCAGCTGTATAAAGGCTATCTTTGAGATGGGTTCTGTTTAAAAAGAGTCACTCAGTAGATTGACTGAACCTGCATCATTGTCCTAAAGTTGTCAGTCACGATTGCTTTCCAATGTTGGTTTTCTATTGATCATTGCTTTGATTTGCAGCATCTGTGGGTTTTCACCATTCTTGAGCAAAGTTCTGGTTCAGAGGTTCAACCCTATAGCTCTTTTGGGAGTGGCAGGAGCTGCTTTAGTTATTACTACTGATTCTTTGATAAATTACAAGTAAGTGCTTAGAGTCCATGACAATTAATTTATAGGCTCTATCAAGTGGACAATTAAAACTTTTTTCATTTCGGTCACAACCAACTTACATTGAATTTTACATGGTTTTTCTTTTTTTGCTAAAAAATGGATCAAAATTCACCATCCACAACTCACAGATATACCGGTAACCTGGTGAACCCAATGAATTACCCGGTAACTTAGTTGTTTCCTGAGAGAAAGAAACTGTGGAACTGATTTTTTTTTTGCACAACTCTATTTTGGTAACAAAACCATGTCTATATTTTGCAATGATGTTTTCTGTACACTCATTGGTTCAAACATTGGTTATGTGTTTTTAAATAATAATAAGCCAATTTTGGTTAAGTGACCATGGTAGCTATTGTTGTTTTCTTCGCCAGTCAATCATTCATAGCTGACAGCTTTTGTGCAATAGTGACGGCATTCATGATGTTGGCCACCATGCTACCTCTCAGTATATACAGTGGCCAGATTCTATTGCAGGTAACTAAACTGTGTTCCTGCCCCAATAGTAACCAATTCTTATACAAGAGTTGTTCTTTATAAATACAGAAGACAACGTAAAATCCAAGTGATCAGTAACGAGTGCTTTATACATTTCTCATGTGTTCTAATGTATCACTGACTGCAGAAGTGTTTAACCCCTTGAGTGCCAGAGCAGTGTGTGTATACTGTGTGCCACGCCATTTTCACTGAAATTGAGTGTCTAGTCAAAAACTTCAAATGCCATAAGCTTTTTCACTTCAACTATAGACATGTACACATTTTCTAAAGGTCATAAAAGATCTCTTCAATGAAGTGAATTTTGCCAAGGTAGACATAATTTGATGTCCCTATGATGTCACAACCAGGGGAAAAGTTAGCAGTCTAACGCTTCCGAAATATTTGTATGTCAATAAGAGTTGCTTTTGGTATGTGAGGAGTTTAACTTATCTTGTAAAATTCTGATGTACTTAGTACATTGTTACTGTTACTGATGATCCTGAGTTCTGTATGGGAAAAACCCTGCCCTGCATTGACACTCCTTGCATGATCCTTACATCCTACCTTCCCTTCGGCAGCATTTTGTACCATTCAGGTAAACTTTTTATATTTAAATGTAAGATAATACGATAATAAAAGGCATTTTGACACAAATTGAAGTCGAATGATTGACACATCAACTATCTATAACAACACCAAGAGAACTCAGACAATATGTTAATAATGTTTTAATTTTACTTTTTGCAGACTTGTCCCACTGATATTATGAGCCAGATAGACAAGTGCCTCAGAGAGGTAAATTTATCTTTTACACAATATCCAGTTGTTGAAAAGCTTTAGAGCTGCAAAGGTGAACCACGGTTGTTGGCACCTGCTAATCCCATTGTTGCAAATAGTTTTCTTGATCCAGGTAGAAAGACCATTCATTCTCTCTCAGCTTGATTAATACAGACAGCAGACGCTTTTCATTGCCTTAAGGCGGCAAAATACGAGATACAAAAACCTTCAACTTGTCGCGCAACATTGTTTCGTTGCAAGTTTTCGTCGATGTTTCCCGTTTTTCACCTTGCGTGATCAACTTGTCGCGCGACAAAAAACATTTGTTGCGGGTTGAAGAAAGTTGTTGCAAAAAGTAGAGCGCGGGTCTACTTTGAGCTTTGGCTTTGTTGCTCATTTTTCATCAGATTCACAACTTGTCGTGCAACAAATTTGCTTGTGCCCTAGCAAATCAACCAATTAGCACGCCGCATTTCTTCAACCTGCAACAAATGTTTCTTTTGCGGGTCAAGTTGATCACGCAAGGTGAAAAACGCGAAACACTGACAAAAACTTGCAACAAAACAATGTTGCGCGACAGGTTGAAGGTTTTTGTATCTCGTATTTCGCCCCTTTTTTTTTCAGGGAGGCGTGGTGGCCTCATGGTTAGTGCGCTCGACTCCGGAGTGAGCGCTCCGGGTTCGAGCCCTGGCCTGGGACATTGCGTTGTGTTCTTAGGCAAGACACTTTACTCTCACGGTGCCTCTCTCCACCCAGGTGTATAAATGGGTACCGGCGAATCTAATGCTGGGGGTAACCCTGCGATGGACTGGCATCCCATCCAGGGGGGAGTAGAAATATTCCTAGTCGCTTCATGCCACGGAAACCGGGATAAGCTCCGGCCTGGTGGGCCACTTGGCTCGTATGCAGACTTTATTTTTTTTATTTATTTATTTCGCCGCCTTTAAGGTGGCTCGAAACACTTTCCAGTACTTTCCAAGACTTATTTTTTGATGGGTCATTGTACTCACTCTATATCGGTTGATGCCAAAATCATGGTATCAGAAAACTGCCCAATCATTGGTGAACATGATGCGTTCAATTTTGTGACTTGTAACCTATTGTGCCACAAAATTGACAGCAACTTGTTTACCAATGATTGGGCAGTTTTTTGATGCCACGATTTTGGCATCAATCGATATAGAGTGGTTACCAGTACAATGACCCATCAAACTCTTAAGTCTTGGAAAGAAGTTTGAAACGAAAATTCTTTTATTCACTTTTATTCATTCCCCAAACAGTGCACCACTGAATTTTATGTTCATCATTCTCATAAGATAGTAATAAGAAACAGCCAATTACAACATGCCGCTTAACTTTGTATCTAGCTTCGTCTACAATGCTTTTTTTCACTCATGTTGTTCATATCTTTTACAGGCATCTACCTTAGATGGAGTGCTAGAATTCAGAAATGAGCATTTCTGGACAGTTTCATTTGGAAGAATGGTGAGATGTCACACTTTAATCCATTCAGTTAAATGTTAAGTGGATAAACCACAAGGTTAAAAATACAATTATTTACTTTTCTTAAGGACAA
This sequence comes from Micromussa lordhowensis, assembly GCA_964020085.1. Classification (NCBI taxonomy): domain Eukaryota; kingdom Metazoa; phylum Cnidaria; class Anthozoa; order Scleractinia; family Lobophylliidae; genus Micromussa; species Micromussa lordhowensis. Next base: position 14,667,752 of record OZ026600.1, read on the forward strand.
CTGAATGCCATGCTAAAAATATTACCTTATTAGTTTTATAAATAATTCTTGATTGTAATACCCGAATTCTATTTGTTTGTGACATAAGTGTTTAGTGTTGTCATTGACCTGATATCCTACAATCAAAATGGACAGTTTGGAAAACTTGGCATGTCATTGCATGCTATAATTTCCTGAATAAAATGTTACAGAAACACAGCCAAACTTAAGACTGGCACTATCAGGGCTTAAAAGGTTAAGAAGAGGTTACATGTAGTTTGAAGTAACATTCAGAGCAATTTTCAACTGAGGGTTGAAAGTAATCAGGCAATTAGTTTGGTTTTGGTTTTACTACCTTTTGAGATTGGCTGAGTCTAATATTTATTGGTAAGAACTTGTAATTGGGTTGGTATTGGTTTTACAACACTCAGACGAAAAACAAAGAGTATTATACGAAAACACCAGGGCTGGGTTGTTTGAAAGCCAGTTAACACTAACCCAGGATTAAAAGTTGACCAAAATAAAAATTATGAATTTTCCCGATATAAAAATGTCTTTCACTGCTTATATCTTGTGTAGTTGTAGATTATTC
>OZ026600.1:14673322-14680822 GCA_964020085.1 Micromussa lordhowensis
CGGAAAGTGATGTGACTTCCGGGTGCCAAAACCAAATGCTGAAAATTTTATGCTAAGCGACATTTGCCGCATTCATTTCCATATAAGGTCAAACGCCGGTATAATGGCTGGTAACCGAGAAGTGAACCAATCAGAAAGCTAGAATTGCATTATCCGAGGTTGAGAATTTAATAACAAACAATATTTCTTTAACTGGCGTCTAGATATTACATAGAAGACTGTAATATAATTTGTTACTTAAATGGTGTTGTTAAAATGTTCTCTAAGTACTTCTTAGTTGTAGTCTCCACCTGGTCATGACAGCCTTTCTATGATGCAAACTCTTTAGAAACCTTGACAAGATTTTCACCGTTCAGAATTTCAATCCAGTATCCATCTGGATCTTGAACAAATGCTATTCCTTTCATTTTACCTATTAACAAAATGGTAAAGGAGAAAACAGTTGTATAAAAGATGATAAACATTGCATGGTATAATAGATTATTAGGGTTGGTTCTTGTGTACTGGTACACAAGAACAGATATAAAAGAGCAAACAATATGGCACAGTTAAACAGACTCCCGCACAAAGGCATAATGGTTATTCCCTCAGTGTCATTGCACAAAAACACAGCCAATTATTGGAAACAGACTGAAGAATGGTGACTTTTAAGTGAAAGCATTCATTTTTACTCCTTTACATTATTGAAGGTCAATGGAAGATTTCAGGAGCAAAAATGTATTCTTGCATAATGCTTAGTAAATAACTACCTAGTTTAAAGCTGTCTTTAACCACTGCACACCTAACTAACTAACCAATCCAAAAATGACAGTTACCTGAGAGGTCTGCAACTTTTTGAGCAATTACAGAGCAAGTACTCCAACCAAGGCCACCAAAGAAAATTTCCCACAAATTTAACAAATAAATATCATAGAGGAGAACGATAGTTTTCCAACAAGTTATCCTTGTAATCAAGCTGTACATTTCAAAGGCAACAGATTTGTGGTTGAAAATTTGCTGGATAACTACTGTCATTAACCTCCACAATAATAGTTTTATACATTAAATTAGTGGAGAATTTTATCGGATGGCCTTGGTTAGAGTAGTTGCACCGTAATTTGTTGTACAACTATTTTTTTTTTGTATTCTTCAACATCAGTGGTTAATGTTTCGGTTTGTTTCACAAAAGTGTCTATCTGCTGATTGGTTAATTGTGTTTCAAGAGGCCAAGTTCAAGTAGTCAAACTGAAAATATATGAAGAACAAACTCACCATCATTAGGTTTCTTAACAAATGTGACCCCCAGCTTTTCAAATCGCTCGCAAGTCTTTCCTACATCAGGAACTGTGAAACCAATATGTCCTTGACGTGAAATAAAAGCATTGTTCAAAGTGATTTTTCGGTATTGAAATTTATTATATCGCTGAACAGGTCCCTGATGAAAAAGAGAATTCTAATTGGTTCCCTGAGTGGTCTGAATTTTGCAGTACGGACCACTTAGATGGACAGCTTGAACAATAATTGATTTCAGCAAATTGTGCTTTCAATTCATCACACAAAATAAACAGTTTTTTCTTAAGGATAAATGTTTTTACCTTCGGTTTTGGTGCACAATTTAAGTTAAATGTTCACAAAAGCAATGTTAGAAATCCCTTACTTTATATGCCATGCGGGGATGCATCAATTTATCAGCAGATTACATGCAAAAAGAGACACCATTAATAATTAATTAATTATAAATACTTATTGAACTAGCTTGTTCGGTCTGTATTGGAAAATATTTGTCTCTTGTTTTTTTTTTTTGCAAGTTTATGGATCTTGCCTTCAGCTCAGTCCATAAACCTGCAAAAAAGAACTTGACCAATATTTCTCTGTTATGGACCTCGCGCTATTTCAATAACATACTTGTGTAACTTACATTAGTATCACCCAACTAGTGGACTAATGCAAATCCTGCATTTTGATTGGCTACGCTACTAGGGGACTATTAGCAATAGTCATCGAGTACGAAATTCGCCAGTTTTTCTTTCGCTTTTTTCGTCAAATAAATATTTTTTCAACTTGCATTTGCAAACTTTATTATTCCCTTTTCTGTCCGACTAGTTGGGTGATACTAAAACAATTAGACCCTTCGCCCTCAAGGGCCATGGGTCAATAGCCCATTCGGCTTCGCCTCGTGGGCTATTGACCCGTAGCCCTTTCGGGCAACGGGTCTAATTGTTAATTAATTTTTAAACACGCAAAAGATCTATCTAAAGCTAACAATTTCAGCTAATTTGAATGAGATTATTATGGAATATTTAAAAAAAAAACAGGATAAGAAAGCATTTAAACAGTCTAGTCTACAATGTAGGGACTGAAAAGCTTCTAACCGCATTCTGATGAAAACCGTTTCATTTTGCAATATTCTTGTAGCAAAAACTAAGGTCTCAAAACTAAGGTCTAAGTTCCCCAAATCTCCAAAACTAACATCTAACACCCACTCCAAATCTGAAAAACTAAGCCATAAGACCCCATCTGAATCTCTGGTTGTCAGAAAATTATTAACGCTTTTGTCCTGCAAAGTTCACACTCACCAAATCCTTTAGGTTCAGAGTTTCCATTGTGGTACTTCACCTCAGGATCACTCTCGGTCCCCCAGTTACTGGCAAGATCAAATACCAAGAATATTTCTCACTCCCAAATCAAACTTGTAAAACATTCCTGGTGACTACATGTATGCCACAAATAAGCTGAGATAGTGACTTTGGCACAGTACATGGATGTACATTTCAATTTTTCAGTGACACCAGCAAAATAATGTCACTCCTATCACAGGCAGACCAGCATATATCCATGACATTACGGGACACAATGGAGTGCAAGAAAGCACATGTTATTTTAAGCATGAATTTTATCTTTACTCACTGCAGTCTTTGTAACAGGTCTTGAAAATGATGTACGAAATTTGGCATGAAAATTCAGTTACATGACAAGATAGAACCTTGTAGATATTTCTAATGGATTTTCTATCTCATAACATGCTTGGGCTGCCTGTATTCCTTGTTACCTATTCATACCAATCATATGTACTGGTTCGTTTAACTAACTGTTCAGTTACAATACTGACATAGGTGATATTTTGCTTACTGTGTCAACTCCAGAGTGGCTTTCTGGGCACAAAGCCACTCGGTTCTCTCATCGCCATCATTTGGAATACTGCCTGCTTCCTCAAATCCCAAGAAATACAGAGAAAATTTCATTTCTGGGAAGTGGAACTTCTTTAAAAGCCTAGAACATGAATTGGATTGGCATTAACACAAAACAATATTTTTTTATCAGAGATAGCTTCAGTTCGATTCCAGATTTGAACTGTCTTTTGAAGTTAACCACCTTTTGAAAACAGGCGTAGCTCATGAAATTCTTACCCTTTTACATACCTACAGAATGAATAAGGTACCCCTCTTGGACAAAGCCTCCTGTTGGTGTTTAGTCAGCCCAACTCCCCCTTAAAATACCTGCCATGTCAACACATGTTAACTTCCTTAATTTCACTAGAAAATCTCAAAAGAGAAAAGAGCAGGAAGCCAGAGAGAAATGCAAAACACTATTTTTTGGCATTTACTAATAAACTTAAACTATAATACTTTCAAAAAAAGCACCCAAAATGTTATTTGACCTGTATTTAGCATCGTCTGAGACTTCTCTAATACTTCCCAGCAAACGAGCAAATAAAAAATCATGCTTGAGCCAAAAAAGAGGCTTACTTCCACCTACAGTACATGTATGAATTGTGAAGTTAAATGAGTAAGATGTGTTTGAGTCTCCTAATTTACAAGGGATGGGAGCGTGACAAAAGAGGGTGGGAGTCGGGTGATAAAGGTATATGGGACATGGGCAAAGGGGTTGCAGGAAATTAAAACACTCTGCCCTGCCATCCACCCCCCTTCACAAATTGAAATGTCCAGCCACAAGAGGCCAGATCAATCATTGGTCCAGCTTCCATTTTTTATCCGCACCCCCTCCCCCTATTGAGGTACTAAGTAATCTGAGCACTAGAAGGTCGTTTCTGAGGGGGCAACTGTGTCCGCCCGCACCTTTGATAATAAATTCTGATTAGGGGTAAAAATTTTACTTTTCTGAGAGGGTAAAATCCAGAGCTCCTCAACGGGGTGGAGCGGATATTAAAATGGAATGGCCCATTTGGGAATGGTAAACCAAAAATGCAGTGTGTAAAATAGGAACAATGTACAGACCTCATACCCATTATACGCGTGTAGAAATCCAACGACGCTTTAGGGTCCTTTACTCTAAGCATGGTCTGCTGAAAGGTAAATCCCTTTGTAGCTTGGTCTGGGTCACTGAGGGAAGAAGCAATGTCCTCTTCTGACAGAGCCATTTCTAGGCTGTGAAGAGAAGTGATCGGTCTCGTACCCAGTCCTTTCCTGAATATCGAATGTTTTTTGGTCGCCTGTGGTCGCCTGGTGCAAAGTATGTTATTCACTTTGTACCATGTTACGTAAGCTCATTTAGAGCTAACTGCATGCATTATGATAAGCGATAGATTGTACCGTCTTTTGCTAAGTTCTGGGATTACTTTTGGCGGGTTAGGCGTGGCTTGGGTTCTAATGAAGGCCATAGTACCATCTAAAGAAGAAATGCTCAAGGTATTTACCAGCGAAATATTTGTTTAGGCGGCCTCGGTGAAGCAGTCGACATGAGGGTCACATGTAGACTTGCCATCCTGAACTGGATACGTGTATCTGGGGAGTTTTCTAAACAAACAGGAAGATTTGCAGTGAAACCTAAAGAATCACTTAACGTCTCATAGCTAGTGTAACAAATCAATGAATAGGAGTCAGTAATAGACCATGTTGCGCCATCTTGTTACTGTACAATGCGTGTGTAAGACGGGGGGGGGGGAGGGGAGGGGTTGAAGTAACCCTGCAAACAAATTTTCCCAGGTGCACACAAACTCCTATAATAAAAGTGTAACAACAACCCCAGGAGTTATCAACATCACATTGGTGGGACAAACAAACATCTTCAGTCTCCTTCCTGATTCGTCAACACTGTCTGACCAATCAGAATAAAGGATACACTCTGTTAGTTTCAGATTTGTTTTGTCGCAACATTTGTTCAACTCCCAATAGTTCAAACTTTCAAGAAGGTTTCAAGTTAGTTATTGGAAGATGGAACAAATGACTCAATGCCTTGCATGCTTAACTGCACATAGATCTTTTTGTTTATTAACTTGGCTATTGTTACTCTAGAAATTGCCAGAGGAGGCTACATCACGTGAGGCCTTAGCTGCAGAACAAAGAAGACATGAGGATTTTATGATGGTTCTTCAAGAAAACATGAGGTCAAACAACCCTGCTTGGAAAGTTATGGGAATTGATGAAGTCAGGGAAAGGCAAAAGAGAAGAGCAGAATATCAGCGGAAGAAAGAAGCCAAATTAAGAGACAAGACATCCAATGAGCTTTTAACAGAACAGCCAGGAGTTTACGAAAACAAAAACAAAAAGTTACCATGACTTCACTTACAAAAACAATATTTGTCACAACTGCAGAAAGAAGGCATTTCTTGCTCATTTCATGGGAAGCATTCCAGCTGCACTTTGTTGGGAAAGTCATGCCAGGAAAAACACCTTACAACTATGAAATATTTGTATTGCTTTTTTTAAAACTGCAACAGCAAATGTTTGTACACTAGAATGTGCCCACACCCTGTATGTTAAAGGTGACTTCCAGTCCAGACTGTGGGCTTGTGAGAGTTTGTTTACGATTTTTTGCTTCCTACATGAAGTAATCTTGACCACCATTATGGAGGTGAAGCTTTATGTTTAGTTCTTTTTGATACCACTCAATGAAACAAAAATCAAAGAAACTGGATAAATAATTTAAAATGCCTCAAAGATGAGGTAAGCAGTTCGTAATTGAGTCAGATTCCATTGAGTGAGACTCCCAAACATTAGAGTGCTGAGACTGTGCAGTACGAACTGTAAATTATCTTTGACTAACACTTGAACTTTAACAGTTGTAAATTCTGCAAGGTACAAACTACAGCTGATTTATTGATCAGCCCTGGCACAAACAGTTAAAAAAAACCTCAGTCTGTAAAATTCAGGACTAAGCTGGCTACTACCCATGTGCTAAGGTCCTGAAAGTAAGGCATCTATCATAACAGTTTAATATACTACTCTCTCATTCAACAAAGTTATCAGAGTAAAACAACATCTCAATTGTTGAGAAGAAATTAAATACTTGTTGTTCAAACATGGAAGAATGCAATGTAGAACCATTTTAAGTGTCACAATTTTTCACTAAAATTGAAACTTTACTTTCTCAGTGTTTTTTTTTAATGCTTTCTGTGGTCCTTTCCAAACTTTTTGAATGAAAAAATTATTGCCTTAAAAATGAAATAAACACCGACTACACCATATCAGAAACCACCTCATTTTTTTCACACTTTTCCTCACACAGCCACTTAGCTGGTAGAAATTCAAATAATACAAATTGCCTTTAAATTGGGAATTCAACATTAAACTTGTAGCCTAACTAATTTTTGGGAGGCACAGTGACCTCATGGTTAGTGCAGTCATCTCCGGATTGAGTGGTTTGGGTTTGAGCCCTGGTTGCGAACACTTGTGTTGTGTTCTTGGGCAAGACACTTTACTCTCATGGTGCGCCTCTCCACCCAGGTGTATAAATGGGTACTGGCAAATTCAATGCTGGAAAATAACCCTGCAATGGACTAACATCTCAACTGCATGCAGTTGACAAGTGAAACAACATGAATAGACGTTAAAAAACAGTAATCCAGTAATCAGTGTCACTCTATCACAGTTACATCACGTTCTTGTGTGTAATTGTAGGTGCTCTTCTCAGTGGAGTACCTTCAGACGATCCTTTGCTTTAAGCTTTTTTATTTATCCTGAATGTTTTGTTTCTTATTTCAATGGCTTTGTTTTTGAATGAAAGAGGTGTTGAAAATTTGAGAAAATTTTTGCAGAGAATATTTCTGTGGGAAATTTTTTTTGCAGGTATCTGCAGATCATGAAAAAAAAAGACAAAAATTAGAACCCGCAAAAAATTAGTGCCACATGGTACATATAAACCTAACTTATTCTCATCAGGGAAAACGGCAAACCCATCTCACAGTACGAAGGTAAAAATTGTGAGCTTTGATTCATTCCACATCAGTAAAAGCTACTTTTAGGTTACAAAAGACACTAAGAGTCCTTCATCAATCACGTCAGTATAATTCCATTTTTATGTATTAATTTACAGACTTTTGTCAGTCTGTATATTTTGATCTAAAGGCAAAACCAAATATGTCTATTGAACCATGAATTCAATACAAGCTAATGCAAAAGAAAGTGGACAGTATTATAATCTTGCTAGGAACTGTATCAGAGATTGTTAAATTTCAAATGTATCACATTTCAGTACGTGCAATAGGCCAATTTCAGAGATGCCAACCTAAAAAAATCTAAATCCAGAAGATTGCCAATTTTACCTTTTTTTACCCTAACAAAA
>OZ026600.1:14685822-14688322 GCA_964020085.1 Micromussa lordhowensis
TTGGAAAAAGTACAGTGGCAATTCACTCATTAATTCTGCGTTGAACTGAAGTCGATCTGTCCGTCTACGTCGGCGAGCGATCTTGCCGCCATTTGCTGCACCAAATGTTATAATCGTCTGCTTCGCTACAAAAGAGCTTTGGACAGAGTAGGAGAAATTGAAAATGAAATCAAACAAGATTTCCCAAATGACGCTGGGCCCGGCCGTTTGATTAAAACTGCGTGCAAGTACAGTATGTAGATTCTTATCACGGATATCATATTTGTCCTCGTACGTTTTTCTTCGGAGACGCCGTAGCTTTACTTCGAGAAAGCTATACGTTTGTCTAGAGACGTTCTTATGTTGTTTGCATATATCTGATCGAGGTTATGTTTCTCGAGCTCGATGTATTGTTTTATTCCTCCTTTTGTTCGTTCTGACACCACATGATGCAAATGTAGCTGTTTACGCGCAAGTCTGTTGACTGCGTTATCTGTGTTGCCCGGCGTCACAATGTATGATGAAAGTAAGCAACATGTTCACGGTAAATTTCATAGTTTGTCTCTCGAAAGCAAATTCTTGGAGACATATCTTGCATTAGAAATGAGTCTAAACAATGCATAAACACAGGGCAAATTACAGAGGTGTCAAACTCTGCAAAGCGACATGCCGATAACAGCGGAAACTATGCAGACTTTGCTATAGCACAGTCTAACGGCTCAGCTCTACTAAAAATTAATCTTTATAACACAACATGAAGTGCCCTTCATAAACACGAGTGAAGCAACAAAAAGGTCGAAAGACCGAACAGAGAACGGCAAATGTACAAATGTCACGAACCGTAGGAGTCGTGTAGGCTAGTAAACCTCATTTTACAATGGGCAAAGCCTGAAATACAACAGACTTTCCAAATCCAGTTGGAAGATTAACAAAAACAAATCGCAAGGCTTCCTCTTGATGCTTATTGAGGCTATCAAACCCGAAAACATCGCACACTTTCCTGAGCGCATCCTCCGCCATTTTTTAACACGCGTTTGCGAGAGCTCCACGCACGATTTCTACGTGTTACCTCTTCGGATATGCAAGGTGAAATGTGATTGGTTTACAAGAGCTGACGTCACGGAAATCGCTCTCGTGGCTCGAGTTCGCAGACGTTATTTTCGGCGGAACCAGTGACAGCCGGAAATACGTCTGCGTTCGCAGGCTAGCTTAGATGGACCCCTCACGAATTAATTTCGGCGAATTGCTTTGGCAATTCACTGCACAAAATAAACGGTTTCTGGTCAAATAGAAGTCTTTTTACCTTCCTGTTTGGAGACGATTTCTGCCAGCCTTTCGCGCGCGCGTTTACCGAGAATGGAACGCAGCGACACATCTAATTTATCAGCTACCCTGTGTGGCAGGCGTTCAAAGGGGAGGGAGGGGGGAACGCTTCGTGCTTTCAGTTACTGTTTTCTACTCTCTTTCCTCGTTAAACGCCTGCCACGCAGGCTAGAGGAGCCATTATAATAAGTACCTTAATTGAACTAGCTTGTTAGCGGTTCATATTGGAGGTTATTAGTCCATAAACCTACAGGTGTTACTATGTACTTATCGGTGTTCATATGTACTTATTAACTCTAGCGAGCGGGAGGGTCAGACAGGCATTGATAAAGCTGAGTAAGCGTGAAAATCGTCGGAGACCCGTCGGAGGAATCGAAAAGCGATGACGACAAAAGTTTACAACAATCCCCGGGGGGGGGGTACTTAACAAAGTTTACTATGGGGAGGCTCCGCCCCGAGGTCCAACCCCTTAGGTACCCCTGTCACATACCTACTTTAGAACACTGCACCCCATTTCTAAGCCCTTCTTGATGTCATTTTCATGTAGTGCTTAATGAATAAACTGATACAGCCATAAGTGCGTCTATTCGAAATACTTTAATTAAAGGCCCTTGCAAATACCTAAATGACCGATTTCCCTACCCTTTTATATGCCTCAACTTGTGAAATCCCTACCCTTTTATATGAAAAAGCCTGAAAAAGGTACCCCTTTCGTGCGGAGCCTCCCCGTGTAGGCCATTATAGGGAGTACCCTCCCCCCGGGCAACAATCAGCTAGAGAGCTCTCTCTTTCGTTCTCGTAAACTTGACTACATGGGTCCCTAAGGATAGACCTTGAAAGGCCGACTTGTTTCATAGCTGCTGGCGAAAGGCATTCCAGTGCCTTTTTATTTAGTTCATGTGTGTTTTACTCTTTCTTTACTTAAAACTGATCATTTTTCTTTTAGCCAAAAATGTCCCGTAACTGCAGAACAATCAGACATGTCGACAACGGCCCATTCCGTGGTACACATCGTGACACTTGTGACAACGAGGTTTTCAAAAAAGAGACTGTGTCCCAGGCCCAATATTGATTTCCAATCTTTCAAGCAGGAATTAGTGAAAAGATTAAAAGTCCTTGAAAAGTGATCTTGTCACAGAGCAGCAATCAACAGCATTGTAGTGACAGGAGCTCTTGCGCATGCAATATTAGAACCACC
>OZ026600.1:14693322-14763322 GCA_964020085.1 Micromussa lordhowensis
TAGTTCTGTGTTTCCATGGAGTAATATAGAAACACGGTTTTAAACCAATCAGCGTACGTATTTGCTTTTGGTTATTTTCTAAACTGAAATAAAATTGCCAGCTATGCCAGGTTTTACCAATTTTTGCTGGTTTCCACTTCCCAGATGACAATGAAAAGAAAAGAAATAAAAACTGAACGAAACCTGCCAATGTCAACTGATGTTCGGCGTCCTTCCTGGGAAGATTCTTTTTTCTATAAAATGCAAATCGAATTCAGTCGGCTTTGATCAGGATCAACAGCACTATAACAACTCTGGAGAAATCGCAAAATAATGTTCGTGTTATTTATGCATTCGTAACCTTTTTCTGTCGCTATTTTCGGACTGAGGTTCGGTATTTTCGGAGGGGGTGGGGGAAAGGTGGCGTTACTTTGTTAAACGTGTGCAAACTAGTTTTGTTTGTACATAATTTTACAGTATCTAGACAAGATGAGACCAAAAACATAAAAAATGTTCAAATGAATTAACATCAGGTGAGATAATAATCGATCTATTGCGCTGTGTATCTTATCGCACTCTTTACAAGGAGCTCGAGGTAGGGTAACTCTAGTACTAGTATAGGGTTTCCTTATAACAATGCCACATTTCTTCTTATTTTCATCAGGGACATGTTTACAAGGCAGGTAGGGTTACCCTAGCGCCACGGTCACCCTACCTGCCTTGTAAACGATCTGCTTATTTCGGCTCCACAAAACAAAATATGATAAATCAGAATACCGTACAAAAGAAAACGAATTGACGTATCAATTCACAATTTGTTTTGGTTTTCCTTTGGATAGAAAAAATATATGAGAGTAACGACTTTTTGCGACGAAATTTTTGCATTAATGTTTGTCGCTACTGTCGCTACATTATTTCGAATGCAGAATTGTTTTACAGTTTTGTGGTAAAATTTCTCCCAAACGAGAGAACAATTACTGTCTAAGTGAGCTTAGAAATAATGGAATCATGAGCTGGGGTGATGCTTACAAAAACAAACTACCCTGGGTACCCTGCCTGAAAATGCCTGCTTGTAAACGCAGGTTATCTTTGAACCTCTTTGCTTGGGCTCTAAGGTTACCCTACCTGCTACCTTAGGCTTGTCCTCGGCTAAGGTTATCCTACCTGCCTTGTAAACACGTCCATGAAAAAAGACGATATGCTGGAGTACTAGGGTGGCACTAGGGTTACCAACAGGACCTCAGTTCCGAAGAAAAGTAGTTTTCAAGCTAGAGTTATAGCGGAAAATATAGTTCAATTTATTCTTCAGTCTTTTGTTTTGTTAGAGTCTCGGAAATATTAAGGTTGCTATACAGCTACTGATGCTGTAGGAATGCCAACCCCTTCCCGCAATAAAAACCTCAAAACTTAAATCGAGTCAAATTCCAAGTGCATATTGTGTGTTCGAGGTTCAATCCACCTTTTTGCTGAAAACGCCAGATGTTTCCTACAAACTGAACTGAGACTTTGTCTGGGATTTTTTACTTTAAATAGTTCATCAAATAGGATTGTAAGAGATAGTATTCGTTATTTCCATGCAGAAAACAAAGCCGATCTTCAGTAATCAAAAAATCTCGTGAAAAGCTGAGTGGTTCAAGTGTGAGACTTGTCGCTCCCTAGTCACGTGCTTGTCAGACTCCTTTTCACTGAGAATTGTTGTCTCAATTTCACACTGATCAACATGGCACCAACGAACCTTAGCTCGCAACATGGTTGCCACAGATACCTTTTTCAAAATTCCCTGACTTTTCCCTGATAAAAAATATCAATTTCCCTGACCAACGATCTGCAAAATGTCAGGTCTAGTAGCGGCTTCTTTTTCTACTCGTTCATTAAGATCAAGAGTGCTAATTTTCAACAAATTTTCCTTCTTCAGTAAGGAAAATATTGTTGAGATCACAATGACCCCAAATGTTTCTTCCAGCTTTCAATGGTATTAAATTAGTCGTGTTAAATTATTTAAATTTCCCCGACTTTTCATCAAAATATCAATTTTACCTGCCTCAAAATAAAATTCCTTGACTTTTTCCTGACCTTGAAGAATTTTCCCCTGACCATTTCCTGACCTGTGGCATGTCGCTATTTTGCCGATCTCTAATTAGATTTTAAGGGAACATCTAAGGGTCTTTATGAGTTGTCCAAAAGTAGGTTAAAATGCATGATTATAGGCTGTTAAAGAGTGCATTACAAGCCAGGTCTTCACATATTGTTCTTTACAACATGCCATCGAAAATTCAAACAATCAACTGCATAATGCAGGAAGGTTGTATACTCGAAAGTTTTACACCAAATCTTCCCATCGTACGCTGTGAGTACGACGCATTGATTATGTTGGCCACTGTATTTTCTATGGCATGATATAAGATAGTTATGCAACGCTTTCTCGTGGTATACCATGAAATATCCCACTTGTCACTTGTATTTTCTTGATTATACAGACGAGCCTATATATAGGAGTAGACTTGAGGAGTACTCCATGGTACACATAACCAGTACTTATTTCTTGCAGCTTGACCGGACGCCGGATGTCAGTGGAAGCCTGGGGCTGGGGTTATTTACCGTGCCTACTGGCTGTGCTGGTGTTATGTAGTGTGACCTTGACCTGGGACGCTCCTCTCTTTGCGCCGTATCGTGAACACTATGTGGCCCAAGCGCATTATCACGGCGTAGATGTGTTCACCGAGGCGCTTCACTCACCGGCAGGTCCAGAACAGTTCATGGAGCACTTCTATGTTTGCTACGGGCGAGACGGAAGAAAAACCTACTTTAAAAAGCAGGACCAAAATTATTTCTCAAATAGAAGATTCTGGGTGATCAGTTCATCTGGAACATTTGTGGCCTCTATGCGGACTTGCTAATGCGGCGGCTCCAACTTGTGCACCGCAACTCATACTTTAAAGAAACACTCGAGGTTTTCACTGTAGAACAATTTTCGCGCAAGCAGGAAGATAGTGGTTAAACCGACAAAGAATGCCTGGGAAACACGTTTTTTAACACTTATAGCATGAAACAGCAGCAGAAATGAGAGCAGATCAATAATAGTATATAATGTAAGAGTAAATAAACTAAAAAGTCGTAGGTGATGTGTAACACTTGTTAGTATTTTTAGTTGATATTTATAATAATATTATAATAATATTCGTAAATACCTTGAATAGAAGCGCGTGCGCGTAAAAACTAGCGCGCGCATAGTTCACATGCATTTGAAATTATTGTCAAGGTCATCAGGCTGCACGGTTCGCAGCTGGAAGATGAGCTTCATTTCCAGTTGTTTGCGAAGGATGTTGGTTCGTCTACACAAACGCATACCCCGCACCTGGACATCTGTGATACTGACCCGCCGAGTTGAAATGTTGTGCCACAGGAAACCCAGGAGTGTTGTTGCATATGCTCCTCAAATGCTCACCAAATCGACGCCCGAGATGTCGCCCAGTGTACTGCATATCCTACCAGATGTTCCCACATCGATCGGTGAAACTGGGCGACATCTCATGTGTCGATTTGGTGAGCATCGGTGCACTCGTTGCTGTCCAAATGATTGAGTTTGGGCTGGCTTGGGCTGTTTTCTTTGCCCTGAAAAATTCCTTATAATCCTTCACTTGACTGGGTAAACATCATGGTGAATATCTCAACCTCAGAGCCCTAGATTTCACCCCGGGACGACAACACGCAAAGAGAAGAGATCTGAACTCGATGCGAAGGAATTGTTAAAGTATAAGAATTGCCAAACGGAAAAAAAGTCAGAAAATAGTCTATTTCTTTCACAAAAGTCAGAGTTTTCAGCGCCATTAGTATCTGCATTACACACGAGCCTTAAACGTCAGGCCTCGTGCCCTTATCTAGAGTGAACTGAATAAACCAAGAGACTTACAAATGGTTACTATTCTTACAATTTTAATTCTTTAACGTAGAAGAAGTAACAGTTTTTTTTTTTTAAATCAGGCATTTTGTGTACATAAACCTCTGGCACCCACAGATACAGGTTGTGGGTCGCCTATCAGCCTTTAACTGGTTCGCAAATTACGTCTGTGAAGCTTACGTTTTAGTGAAGAAGTTAGAGCGAATACATGAGTTTCAGTGGCTCCGAAATGTTAATGTGTAAATTATAACCTGAAGCGTTAAGCACTCTTATTAAGGTGGAAGATGCTCCTAAGGAAACTGAAGGTTTAGCTATTTTACACACAGGTAAAGCTCTACAACGAGAAGAGTAAGTTAGACAGCTTTCAAATTTTGCTCGTGTCTCGCTCGGGTGCACCTCACACCCTATTTAGATTGACCTTTATACAAGAGCTCAAATTGTCACGAAAGCAGAATCATGTATACCAAGCTAACACGAATGAATAATTAAATATGTTTACATATCTATGAGTCCAAGCCAGATTTAACGAGAACAATCTTGCAAATTTACTGGCATTTTCACGAAAAATGACTTGGAAGTCACAAACACAAAGATGTGCTGCTATGTCCGACTAGAGCACTGCGCATGATCGATATCCTCTGGCGTGTGACTCAGCTTAGCTGACAAAAGCTGTCTGTCGTGCGTCAATGACTAGAAAGTAACAGAAGCAACCACACCCACACACTCCATTTACAAAGTTTATCACCTGTGAAAGTAGTTTACCATCAAGACAATAACTTGTCACATACAGGGATTAACTCTTTCCAATTCTGTTGACGAGTCTAAGAACATGTGCTGTGTTCGGTGACCTAACGATTCCAATAATTATCTTATAGTGTTCATAAAAGAGGGCCATTGCCAGAAAGTAATGTTACCTTGTTGCTATAGTAATCTCTGACAAAAACCACAGATGCAATTACTTATTAGAGTTCAGATTTTGAAAGGTACTTCTTCCCTTGAATAAACTAACTTATTTAACTAACGCTGTTTTAACATCACATTACAATAGACCTTTTCTTGTGATCAGTTAATCTTAGAGTAATGCTCCTGGTTGTCTACAAGTTTGTATATATATATATATCCTAAAAGTGCCATCATCATCGTCATCGTTATCGTCATCGTCACCATCAACGAGCAAACATCGTCTTACCAGACGGTCTTTTGCACTTATCTTTCCTGATCGGATGATCACTTGAATCTAGTATTAACTTTTCTCAACTACATGAATGAGTAAAGTCGAGAGTCTAGGCAATGGTTTGGACAACATTGCTTTGATTCTCGCACTAAAGTGCATATACCTTAAGGTTGAAAAATGTTGTCCGTACAAGGTACCGACCATAAACAATACGACCTTATGGACTTTTTGGACACCGAATTGATGTTTTTTCCTTCTCGCACTGATGGTCACGGATGCTGATTTCGTTTAACAACACAAAAATGCTTGAAAAAGGTACTGCCATACAGTTTACCAGTCTTTCAAAAAGTCACTATGTTGTATTGTTTAGTTCTTGACAGCGTTTTTCAGTCATGTATATACAGCACTGCATTATCTACACTAAACTAGTGTAGATAATGCAATTGACTTCAACTCTGGAAAACAACAAACGACGAGACAAGCAAGTAAATAAAAGGTCCAATTAAAAACGGAAGCACAAACACAGTGATAACAGTTTTCTGACAGCCAATCAGGAGATGACTAATATCTTAAATTCAAACCATAAGAGTAAAATCAAAGGAGTGATAAGCTAACTGAATACTCTCAATATTCTCCTGTTATAATCACAACCAATTGTATACTGACAAGTAAGGACAATGTAAAGATATAATAATGAAGACTAAATGCCGTCAGCTACTGGTTGCTTTAATTTGTTATACTGATCAAAAGTATACTTCTTGAAAATTTCAGAATACAAGTTATATAAACACACATCAATCTTGAAACTGTCTAATACCACATCTAGGTCTATTTAAACAAATTAATCAAACACATCACAAAAACTGTAGCCACAGAATGTCCTTGGCTCTCAAGCTTCTCTTCAGGAAAGCTCCATTGCTTCTTCATTCTGACTACCAAAACAAATTTTAGAACATCAACAAACAAATGCTATAGAAACATTAGTCAAGGCCAAGTGGTCAGCTGTAGCAATGTCACAATGTTTAAGTCAGAACTGCGCTTCAGAACGCAAGTCATAATTCACTGAGCAACTTTGAAGCAAGGTTTCTAACTTAGAAATTTGAACTCAGCCTGTTGGTTGTTTCTTGCAGTACGTCTGGGAGGGCAGGGCTTTTATTGACTCAGTTCTCTTGAACTTGACTCAATATCAGAACAACATCGTTATTCTGGAACATTGTAAAGTTGGGTTGAAATTAACACTGGCTGATATCACCCTGGATTTATGTCATGACAAGCAAATATGAAGTATTTGTATATGTCATTTCTAACTGTAACATGAGCAAGAATAAGACTCGAGCAACAAATAAAAGGCAGCAGGGCATTATCTTTTATTGTTTTGGAACCACTAATTACTGCAGTTAAATAATTGTACCTTAACATATTAGTTGGAAGCTAGAACCTTGGCCTTGCTAATAAAGTTGTACTACATGAGGTGCATGTTGAGTCTTTAATAAGAATTCTGTTATGGATCATATTGATACAAACAATTTATCTCACCTCATCTGTTTGTTTAGCTATCAGTTTTTCCAAGGTGGTGTGAATGAAGACTTGTCTAGAAAGATTGTAAAAGCACTCTCTTTTAACAACATTGCAAAAGCCATTTAATACTATACAAGAACTGGCAGTAAAGCTTGTCACCCACTTTTTAATACTCGCACTGCAACTAAATTCAGAACTTTTCTTTAGTGAAATTGTTCCTTTGTTTTTCACAGGAACACTTGCCTTATTTGAAATGTTACTCAAAACTTGCTCTAGAGTGGTTTTCAATTGAGTGTCCCAAGCAAGTTAGAATTATTTTTTCTTTACCATGTTGTGAAATTGTTATGAGTACAGTGAAACCTCTATTAAGTGGCCACCCCCTGTAAAGCAGCCAGTTATCAAAGTCTTGAAATTGTTCTCAGTAAAAATACTGTAAATAAAACCCCTATTAACCAGCAAACTCTATTAATCCTGCTGCCACCTTTTGGTCATCCCGATGGGGGTTTTCTATAGTCTTTACTCCTATTAAGCGGCCACCTAAAATTTAATACTTAGTTTGGTTTTGTTTTGGACAAGGCGATAGCAGATGAGAGTCTGAAATAGAAAGTGACCACTTATTGTCTTCAAGTTATTCAGTGCTTCCTAAGCATGTCTGTATTTGAATCAATTGAAGTTTCTACTAAAAGGTGACAAACGGTCCTTTCAAAACCATGTGTCTCACAAAATTTTCCTCGAATTTCACGGTCTCACAGTCTTGTTTTTTTGGCAATCATGTGCCTCTCACAAGCCTCTCTTGGAGTCTCAACTTTTTGCAAGTCTCAAAGTCTTGATTTGTGCGTTTGTTTTTATAAATGATGTATGAAAGTTGTACAGTTTGATTGTTGCTTAATAAGGGTTCAACTGTATTTACATTACGCTGTCACTGGTTCAATGCACTATGTGTCAATAGGCGGATTCATGCTGACGTCATTGTTTACATTTTTGCTCATTTGCATACGGCTTTGCGTACAGAAGGCAACATGTTAGATGTGAATTGCCTTCAGGCATCTAAAGAGCTCGTGAAACTTAGTACATGGTGGATTTTTTAGCTCTTTGAGTGTAATATTCAGGAAGAAATTGCCTTTCAAAAACTGCAAAATTTCTGGGTGGCAAAAGCGCAAATGAGCTCATACATTCTTTGTTAAATTTTGAGTTTTTAAACCCGTGTTGCACAAAAAAATATTCAATACATCAGGCTCATATTCACTGGCAGAGTTAATCGTACTATGATCTTTCAATATTCAGAACTGATTTATTTGTAACTCCGTCAAAAACAGAATTGCTTATGCTAATGAGGCAAATATTGTAAACAAGGATTCCCCTATTGGAGACAGCAAGTTGAGTGGCTAGATCATAGGCTTAAGCCTTATTCTGAAAATTGAAAATTGAAATTGACCACTTCCTCGGGTTGTTTCCAGAAGGCCCAAGTTAAGCTCCTCTGCCATGCTTGTAACATAATCAACTGGTCTGGGATTCTCCATTTAAGTTCTATTATTTTGTAGTATTTGTTTCATTAATCCAAAACTCCCCTTACAGGAAGACAACAAATAAATTAAATTCATTATCTTTTTTCATAGTCATTGGCCACATCAATTGTCCTTATTTTGGTGTTACAACACTCACTTCAAAACCACTATAGAGGTATGATGGTAAAAGAATGTGTCAAGATCTAACTTTAAGAGGGTGTAAACATAAAGCCAACTTTGAGAAATTGTTGACAGAATTTCCTTTTAAGGCAGCTGGCAATGATTCACAACACTTTCCAGCACTGCAGCACTACAATAATGGTATCGAAGGGCACTTGTTGAACAAGTTGTGGTCACCTAGCAACAGTATGACCTTTTACAGCACCCTTAATTTTTAGTTTTACCTTTAAATGAAAAATAACTATTAGAACAAGATCAGCGACTATTGAGTGATATACTTGTTGAGATTGACTTTTACAAAGAAATCCCCTGTAATATATTCACTAGAGACCCAGCTGTTGTCACTGATGTGTTAGTGTGCATGTTTTTGTTGGTAACGTGGCTTCCAGTGAAGGTAACACTTACTTAGCTGGGAGTCCTCCACCTGGGGGCAAGCCTTTGATGTCCTCACTGGACAAACAATGCATTGTATAATACAAGTCAACAACTCCAGGCTCACTGCTATCTTGGAGAACAGCTACAATAGAAAAACACAATGCTACAATAGAAAACAGCTACACAGAAAAACACAATGCTACAATAGAAAACGCCTACAATAGAAAACACAATGCTATGATAAAAAACAGCTACAATAGAAAAACAATGCTATGATAAAAAACAGCTACAATAGAAAAACACAATGCTACGATAAAAAACAGCTACAATAGAAAAACAAATTGCCAATGCCAATAAATGAGGCTAAATGAAATTTAGGCAAAGTTAAAATCTAGCCAATGCTGCCATTTCCCCAGGATCTGGTGCGGGGGGTCCAGGGAGGTCTGCAGGGGCATTGTGCTTTTGCTGGAGTTGCGTTGCTGGAGTTGCTCGGCTGGCTTGCTTGCTTGCTTTCCCCCCCCTCCCTCCCACATTTTTTGGGTAAGTATCAATTTCACACACTGGTATTTCCGGTTCAGTGTTGTGTTGACAGGTGCCTGGAGGTGGGCTGTGGCTCGGTTGCCATGGTGACCTGGTGTTAATGGTGTCGTTTCAAAACCAAATCCAATTAACACTGGAGTTCCTCAAGGAAGTATTCTTGGGCCTCTCCTTTTTCTCATCTTCTTTAACGATGTGCATAGTCCCCTTCGTCATTGTAAGATAATTACTTATGCCGATGATACAGTGATTTGTACATCTTCAAGTGATATCGATGTGATACAAAGCAACCTTTCCCAGGACTTGGATAATCTCTCCAACTGGTTTCGTGATAATGAACTTATCTTTAATCTGAAGAAGGGTAAATCCGAGGTGATGCTGTTTGGTACCGGAAAACGGTTAAATTTGTTTCAGGGCTGTCAAGTCAAGCTATCCGTCAATGATTCTCCCATCAACACCACTACATGTTACAAATACCTTGGCGTGCATCTGGACCCGACACTTAATTTTGAAACACATTTTCAAAAAATGTACAAGAGGGCAGCAGGAAGAGTGAACCTCTTATGACGCATCCCTCCCAGCATTGATACTCTTAGTGCCCAACGAATTTATCAGTCTATGATTATGCCAATGTTTACGTATTGTGGCTATAATAGTCTTGGATGGTCAGAGTCCCGCAAACGCAAGATCCGCTCTATTGAGACCCGAAGCCTCGAAAAATTACCCCAAAATGCAGTCCACAGAACTGTGATCTTCGATTTTTAACAATTGACAACTTTTTACAAAAGAGAGCGTGCCGTTTTGTATTTGACTGCCTTAATGGAACTGTATGTTGTCCATTTAAAGATTATTTTGAACGATTACATCACAACGCTTTAAACGCTAGAAACAATGGGAACACAGTGAAAATACCAAAGGTCAAACTGGATTTTGCGCGCCATAGTTTTTATTTTTTAGGTGCATCGATTTTTAATTCACTGCCGTTAAGTTTAAGAAACATCAATTCTAGAATTTTATTTAGCAAAGCCTTGGACGATCATTACTTGTAATTGCTATTGTAATTTCTATTGTAATTTCTATTGTAGTTTTTAATGGCTTTTAACTTAGTACAGTACTTTGTACTGAAGGGTTATCCTGGGCTGGGTAAATATTCCATTCATTATTGCTGAGGAGATTGCTGCCCTCCTCTGTTGCTACCTTTAAGGCACCTACCATCCACTATTCAATTGGCTCAGAGTTGAGTTGTCGTTGAGCAATAACTAAACATTTAAGACTTCTTTCATTGTTTCACTCCTCATTTCTCGATGCACAGAAAAAAAGGACTGGAAGTCATTTTTTCCTTTTGAAAACTGACTTCTGAAATTATTACAGTCTTGTTGTGTAAAATTCTACAAGTTAGTCATTTAATTTTATATGCGAGTCATAAAAACCTCTGAGGGATGCTTGAAGAAATAACAGGATTTCTCTTTATACCAAAACCAGTCAGAAGTTAGTGTTTTATTAGTCGGGCAGCCGACTATAGGTTTACACTCGTATTTCTCCTCAAAGTTCATTCATGTGGATAGAGTGTTAGTACAGACAATAGAAGAACATTTACAAAAGTTTTAGGTGCTGATAAAGACAAGGTGCATCATGATCAAATGCTAGGAAACAACAATTGATTCCATGTTTGACTGCAAAAGCAGTGGCTCTCATCAGAGTGAAGATAAACCTAATTGTCATATTTATGTGACCTCTATTTTGAGTGTTACACTTATTACCTTTTTGCTCAAAAAGAGTACATTTTCAACTGCTTTTTTCCTATTTATGCCATTAGTTTTGTCGCTTTTGTGTGTATGTTTATATATTCCATGTTGTGCAGGATGTTTGTGTGGTATCAAATAATGTGAACCTTTTCTTCAGAAGTAAAAGAACCTTTAGGAACTTGACGTTTTACAACGTTCCTGCTACTTTACGGCTGCTATATTTGTGCCACTTTGTGGGCACTAATCACTCACCAATAAGACCACTCAGCCAATCTTAGAGTGTATATGACACAAAACTTTTGTTTTTGTTTTATGTTAGCTCAATATGTATAATAAATCAGTGTATAGTTAAATATCCTTGAAAACTTTTTGAAATGCATTTTTTGTCCCACAAAACACGCTCACTCTAGCTTCAAATTGCGTCAGGGAACTGGAAAAGAGATTTTTGATCGGTGATGTCACGTTGTTTGCGCTTCGTGCTGCTTTCAGTCACGTAAACGAGGACTTGTGGAGTGCTTTGGTAATTACCTGTTTACTTTTGACACTCGATTGAAAACTGCTCTAATTTAATGATTGCTTTACTTGTCATGAAATTAGATGGATAGACTCAGTTTTTAAATACTCTTGACTAAAACTGCTTGTGAAGAACAACATGGAGTCAAGCAAGCAATAATTTTTTTTCTGGATGCAATACATTTTTTTTCTCTTGAAAATATCCAACATGCTTTATTCTACTATGTGAGGAATCGGTCATTTATCACATGAGTACTGCGAGAACGCAGTTGCATGCTGTGCATTTGTTACTGCTTAGGCTGCCAGTCATCCAATAAAATCATGTCTCATTAAGATGCACAGACATCTGATGTCTGGATTGCACCCCAGAATCAAGGACTCAGACTCTTGGCAGGGTGTTGGGAGGTCTTGGCAGGCAAATGATCAGTAAGTCTGCTTTGATTGACATGTCAAATATAAGATTACCTGCTTGTGGAAGTATCCACAAGGGTCACACATTAATTCTGGTGGTGTGTCAAGAGGAGGACAGTGTGCTTTTAGGAGCTTATCATCACTGTTTTGTGACAAAGCATTCTACTTACATATACTCGTAGTATTGCAGTAATAATTTTAGTACTAACAGCTAATTTTAATAGTCAAGATTTGCAGTTTTCATGTTCATATTGTAGTTGTCCTGACTCAACTAGCCATCCTAAGGTGGTTCCGACTAATATATCTAAAATCTTTTTGTAACATTATTCGATTGGTTATGGTCACATTTAGAAATTTTTCTTGCATTTTAAGTTGTGCGCTTGGTCACATAATGTTGTTCAGTTCATTTTATTTGCTTTTATAAATTATGGTACTAAATTACATATGATTATCATACATTTGGCAGGCAGTCCAGGAAGCTAATTTAAAGGACTGCCTTAGGAAAGGAGTAAAAAACTAGAATGTAAACTGTCAATGGTAGAACAAAAATATTGAGACTGAAACTAAATAAATAAATACAGAATTTATAATTGAACCATGCGTTTAAGATAAAAAGCAGCACAGCAACAACAGAAACAAGAGCAAGCGTTAGCACTCTAATCCAAGAACGTGGATTTCAATTTGGAAGTAAGTTCTTTAAGATTTAATGAGTTTTTTATTTCGTCATTTATTGAATTAAGAATTTTAGGACCTTGAAATCGAAGTGAGAATTTTTGTACATTTGTCCTACAAGGGGGGAGACGAAAAAAAAAATTATTTCTAGTATTATAGTTGTGAATTTCTTCATCAGTGAAAAACATGTTTGCTGTAATAGTTGCCATTCAAATAAGCATTTTTTCCTATTCAATCCACCTTGTAGACTGAGGTGGATTGAATAGCCTTGTATCAATGAGAAGAATCAGTCAGCCTTGACCGGATTTCGCCATCGGCTTCATCCACAAGAGATCTGGCAACAAGACATTTTATAGGCAGGAAGTAACAGTTGGTCATCAACATTGTCCAGCCAAATATGCAAAATTGTCTGACAAATTTTACACTCTGATCAGGCATTTGACTGTAGACTATATTTGTTTTGAAGTTTGTTAAAAATCACAGATTGAAATCTGTGGTTTGTTTTGCTTTAACAGCCTCTCCAGACGTGCATAAAATACTGGCTTATGCCTGAGCCTGAAAAGCTCATTGGAAAAATCATATACTTAGTACTTTTCTATTTAACCTCCTCACAATGTACTTTATACTACAAAACCACACATACCAGCTATTCTTTTCTCCAAGTCAGCATTTAGTTCTGCTTCCTATAAAACAAATAAAAAAAAAACACATTGGTCAAAACTAATCTTAAGACAATTAACAAAGGCAATAATGTCACTGTAGAGAGAAAGCATGGACTGTTGATGTACTGAACTGTGCTGTGGTACTGGGAAACAGATAAAGAAACAAGACTCCTTTCAAGAGCTGACGAGGCTATTTAGTGTCAAAAAAAAGACAAAAACTACTCAGAATCTCAGACTGAAATTCTTCGGGGTTTATAAATTTAAGCTTTGCAATAGTAAGAAGCAAAGAAAAACAAAACCCAAGTTGTCTTGAACTCATTTGTAAGAGGCAAACATCTGAAAATGGATCCCACTTTTCCAAGGCCAAACCCAGAATAATTACACCTGCTTTTCAGTTTTATGTAGATAGGCGACATCTTTTGACATGCCGTCTCTTGACATGCTATTTAACCTGGCCTACATCAAAAAAGTAAGCACAACGGACTTCTTTTATGCGATTGAACTCAACTTTTAGTCATGAAAGATGGATTTATTTGACATCAAAATAAGACTAGGAGTATCAAGAAGTCAATCTGTGAGAGACTGTTCTGAATATTAAAAGCTGTAGCTGCCCAACAGTACTGGAAGTCACTATTGTGAGCTGATCCACTACACTCAAACCATTTGATTTATCCAATAAATCGGGAAACATGCAAAGTCGACAATCTTCTTCAGCCACTTTTATTTGTCATTTCTTCTACTAATAACCAGTAAAATTGCCAGTTTCACAGTTAAACGGTCTTCTGTTTGCATAGCATGTCAAAAGATGTTGCCTATGCACGTGACACTGAAAGTGGGTTTAGATTGAAAGTATGTTTAGATTGAAAGGTTAATAGGACCAGAGAAGGTGGGAAAGCAACAGGGAATGGAGCCAAGCAACAATGCAAACAACCTGCAAAGGTGCCACCTTGTTTGGAAATTGTGCTCTTATGCGGTGTTTTGAAAGGAAACCCTATCAACCTAAACATTTTCTGAAAGCTTAATAGTTATAGAATACAATCATATCTTTGAAATTTTCTAAAAAGTTGCTGTCGCAGTGATATTAAAAGAAATACCCAGAAACACTGACACTTCAATTAAACTGGTTTGCTTTCATGCATCAATTATTGGAGCAGCACGATTAACATCGAAAATTTCTGTTTTCTCACACATCACCCTAAAAAATGTAGTTTGCTTTTTTTTCTTCACCCTCCTAACTTTGAAATGGAAGTGAAATTGAGCAAAGCCCGACACCGTTCTTTGAAAAGGTATCCTGGAACATGCCTACCAATTTTCAGCCAACTTTGTCAGAAGACGAGCATAAACAAACTAAAAATGTTCATCCTTAAATGCAATCTATTTTATCAAGAAAAAGATGAAAAACGATTAGGTATCAAAAATCCTCTCATGTCAGAATGGGTCAGTTTATAACAACAATGGCTTACCACAACTTCGTCTACAATACTGGTGTCTATGTCTACAATACTGGCGCGAAAATCTGTCACAGTGTTATCGTCCGAGAAGTGACAAAGTACCAAAACATGTTTGTTTGTAAACTGCCATGATTTCTTTTACTTAAAAGATTTCATCAGCTGCATTAGTATTAAATTGCTCACGGTTAGGCCTCTTTGTTCATCAGACGACACTTTTGAAACCATGACTCGAGAAGCCAGCAATTTTGTGTGACTAGCACTAGTTGAAGTTTGTCCTTTGGCTTCATTGGTGGAATGAGTGTCCTCAAATTCCTTCAACCATTCTTCTTGGTTAAAGTATGACCCACAGTTGCTCAGAGCAAAAGCTCTTGTTCGTTCGACGCTGAACCCATGGGTTCCATCAGACTTCTGCCTCTTTGGCTTCCTCAAAGATGAGAATGGGCAAGAAGTTTTCTTAATACATTTTCGTCTTGACATAAAGAAAATTTGACATGAGCGAAAGCTAACTTACGATAGAAACAACCATATCACGAACAGTTCCCGTGGACATTTCTTTCGTTCAAATATCATACTGTAATTCGCATTACATGTGACAACTGGTGGTGAATTTCAGTTAGAGGTGACAACTTCAAGAAACTTGTCAATGCACTGTAATGGTTAATGAGATTCAAAAATAGTTTTCTTTTTATCTTAAAAAATAAAAAAGCTATTTTCCCATTCTTTTTGCAAAATATTTATCTCAGTCTTTTGTCTCATCTCACTTTGAACAGCAAAAAATATTTTTTTTTCACACTTTTCATAAAAATTCACCTACCAGGATACGTAAGGCAGTGTTTTACAAGAAGTATTACTTCTTCACTCTGCCAACAGTAATGTACTGAAATTGCACTCGCTTGCTCACTTGACAATTTAGATACAAACAATACAAAAAGAAAATATTTTTTCACAAATTGGTACCACTGCACTTTCTTAATGCTTTCCAATGTTGATGTTAATTACTTTGTAACAAACATATGGCCTATTGTTTGTTGTCGTTAAATTCTTTTCCACAGCATTTAACCATTTACAATAATTGAATGCACATTTTCCCATCACTGACTTATATTGAAAATGAAGGGAAAATCAAAAATACTTCATTGAATACACTACTGTCACTACTGACCACATAGCCTCAAGGCTCATGTAGGGGCTAATCCCACAGGAGCGGCTTTGCAATATGCATAAAATTTGGGCAATAAAGATCCAATTTTGCTCCATGTACATGTTTTAGGTCTGAATGAAACTCAGGTTTAAATGATTTTAACCTAGTTTGACTCTCAATTTCCTTTGTCTTCTAACCCTAATTATTTATGATCCATGAATAATTAGGATTAAGAGACAAAGGAATTTCATTTTAACCTGAATTTCATTTTGACTTATAACATGCATATTCACGTTTGATACTCACCATCTGTCCTATTAGTCATTAATGGACAAATTTTCAGAAAACAAACATGGGATAAACAAATGACTAAATTTCAAGGACTTTTCAAGACCTAATTAACAAAATCAAGTACTTTTCAAGGACCTTAACCGAATTCAAGGACTTTTCAAGGTTGTATGAACCATAGGGAATACTCAAAGGTTGTTTCAATTTAAACATGAGAAAAGATTTCTCCAAATTTGTTAAGAAAAAATTTTAAAAGCCACTTAAAAAATTAAAACAAAACCAAAAAAGGCACTGTTTCATGCAACATTCAAATGAAATTGATGATGCAAGGATGATTTATCAATTAGCATTCATATAGAATGAGCTACTTATTATTGGCAGAAGATTAATAAATCAACATACTGTATACCCAACCTTTACATAAACATCACATACATGAGTAGCCAGGCATAAAAGGCTTTTGATTAGATTTGACCTTGAACTGCGCTAGCTGTTACAGAAATTGCAAGATACAAGTGCACAAGTGTGAATGTAAGTGGGGTCTCTTGTGATAAGATAAACAAAAAGAAATGGTACAAAGAACAAAACTGACTGAACTTGTCAAAGTTAAGTACGAAAGATAAGCCAAGATGCCCCAGCACAAATGCAGGTTTGATATCTGACACGAGCCATAATTACCTGAGTTTATTCAAAGGCAGTTCAATAGAGATATACTGTATAAATGAAATCTTAATTGCAGAGTGAGGGTTCAGGTTTTGCATTTAAAGAATCCATTTAGCATTAGGGAATTGTGACTGACTGCAGAAATTGAATTTTTAGATTTGGGTCATTCTAAGATTCTCAACATTTATTTACTTCCACCTTTGAAACTTCTAAGATAAAAAACATTTTAGTGCTTTGCCCAACCAGTTCTTATGAATCAAAGAAATATTTCCTAACTGTTTGTAATCTTCTGAAGACTTTTATTTGCTCTGTCATCAATCCAGGCCAACAAAATAATGTCACCTTTCCTTTTATAACCTGTGTAAAAAGCCATCACTGGAATGCATCCATATTTAGACTACAAAATCCTTGTATCAATATACTCTACTTGTGTCATACCATTTTTATAGCTTCTTCTGAAACTTTAGGTGCTCCAGCAAAGGTGATCAAGATCACACTCATGTTATCACGACTTCCCTAAAAGTCAAAAGTGAAAGTAAAAATTAACATGTAGAAAAGCATGCTATGTACAACAGAAAACAATCAGTTATTGGAAAATCTATGAAAACTTGTTTGGGCATAAATTTACCAAGATGTTATGTATTAGATTTTAACAAAAGCAACACTGACATGAAGCATATAAACGGTAACATCATAGCTAAATTGCATATTTAAGCTGCCATTGCTCAAGAATGTGTTAAGATCAAGGTTTGTAAAGCTGCTAAGTGAAGTGTTGTTTAGATCCCCACGCAGTTATAGCAGGCAGGATTTTGTAAACTCATTTAATTATAATGAGAAGTTTTAGAACTTCCTGAAATGTTTTTCCCTTATGCTAATATTAATTCACTCTCTGAAAAGAGGAAAAAACGAGTATTAGGCCGAAAATACATGTACCCTCACTCGAGTCCAAATGACCCATCTCTATGAAAAGATAATTTGGTTTCATCAACTGAGTTGACAATGTGAATTGGCCACAGTAAAGAGATTCGAAAGCTGGCCTTTCGAGCGTTAGCCCTTCATCGGAGCGAATGGTACCATTGGTACCATTAAAAATAAAGGATTCTGAAAAGTACGTTTTATTATAACTTACGACTTGCGTGTATGTAAACCAACAAATTTGGCTGGAATAATTTGCCGGAAGATCAACCATATCAGCTGGCTATCAAAATACTTGTACTGAATTCCTTAAAGCATTTGATATATTTATAAGACAATTCTCTTGAGCTTAGTTAACAAGACCTTAGTTAAGAGTGATGTAACGGATGGTTCCGCTCACAAATTTGGTATAACTGTTTTGGTCATGTTCATTAACTCACTGGTTTGAACCATCGGTAAAGACATAAAATAACGACCAAAAGAAGAACAACAGCTCACCTTAGCCAGACAGGTGTCGAGAAGCTCACTGCATATAAGTTCTAAATCGTCAGAAAGTAGCATTCTTGAGCGAATATACTCTCCCACCTCTTCGTTGGTCATCACATCCCAGATACCATCACAGCCGATAACGATAAACTCGTCTACATCTTCTTGTCTTGAAATCACAGAAATCTCAGGTTCGGGAGAAACCAGTTGTTTGTCTGGACCTAAGTTATTATCCAGCTTGTACTCGAAATCTCCTAAAGCCCTAGAAACTGCCAAAGAACCGTTTACTCTTTGAATCATAACACTCCCCCCAGCCTTTTCGATGCGAGTTTTCTCATCTGGATTAGATGGTTTGTGATCGACTGTGTGGAAAGTCACTTTCCCATTGCTACATAAAATAGCTCTAGAGTCTCCACAGTTTGCAAAGATAAATTGCTTAGGAGTAATCATGGCTGTAACGGCCGTTGTACCACTTTTGTCGTCCCCGTTTAGCCACGCTGGGAGTTCTCGCATCGTTTTGTCCAGCTCAAAAAATCCCATCTTGATCCCGCTTTTAAGCTGCTCCAAATCAGGCGAAGATGGCCCACTTTTTAAGGCTGCTTTAAAATCATCACTTGATAAAACACACCCTAAAAGATTCTCTGCACAATATAGACTCGCATTAGAGCCGGCATGGCCGTCAAAAATGCCGAAAAATGACCATTCTTGAAGCTCCTGGTTCAACCCAGTGATATCAGTGTGTGCATCTTCCATTTCAATACGCCAACCTTGCATGGACGCGAGTCCATAGCAAAGGCCATTTCCCGACGCAGACTTGGTCAGTTTATCAGTCTTTGGCTTGTCTAGAAATGCACCCATTCAAAATAATGGACATTCAGCCACATTTACCGCCACAAAGTCGCTTCAAAAAGTTCAAACATACAAATTTCTAGGAAAATGTTGGTTGCAACAGATTTTTTTGCAGCTAGGGCCCAGGCTTCCCCTTGGAGCCTAAATTAAAACGAGCTGTTCAGCGGCTGTAATCAGTCATGCACGACGTCATGTAGCAGTCATATACTTCAACTTAGCCAATAATTTCGGAGGATTATTTTCGGGTAGCTTTAGGTTCAAGTGTCCAAATTACGATCCCGACCTAAGTCATCTAAAAAGTGAGCTAGACTACAGGTGTTCTTTCTTTCGCTGATTTTTTTCTTGTTCTAAGTTTTTTCGCGTCACGCTCGACGGACTCCCGGAAGGCCCTGTTAAAGTTGTCTAAAAATAACCCTATGTCCTGTTTACTCTAGAACAAGATATCATTTTGCAAATTCTTTCTTGAACGGGGTGAAAGAACCCGTTTTTCGAAATCGGATTAAATTCAAATTATTCAATTCTAAATATAGCCTGCACTGTGCAGTGAACTCGTTTCTTGAGGGAACTTGCCGCCATGTTGGATGGTGGGCGGGGAGGGGGTGGAGAGAGAGGCGAAAAAACTGAGTTTTCCATTCCGCTCGTCCCAAACTCCTTGCCCTTCGCTCGTTATTCAGCCGTTAGTCGAAATACATGAGCTATTTTTTAAAAGCGGTGTTTATTAGAAGGGGCTTGCGCCCCTATGTAGCTACCTGATTCCAATCTAAATAAGATACCTTTTCCAGTTTCTGTATGTCTTAATTTCGCCTACATTGCGACCCGCACGAAAATGTTTTTTTCATGCGGCCTGGCCATCCGTCGGCCAACCCGAAGCACGAGCGAAGGAAAAGCCTTCGGGAAGCCAGGGTAGTATGGTTGCTATTGATTTGGATAAGACTAAGAGTTTTTATGACATGCACCGTCCTCGAATAAGCGAGGCCCTGACTAAGCACCTCATTAAAACGTCAAAATACTGTATTTTAATAAGCAAGGGGGTAAACAATTAGCCTGCGAAAACAGCCGTCCTTTGTAGCAATAATTGCAATGTAAACACTTTAACCGGGGATACCTGAGAGTTCTCAAGTTTCACGGTCATTTCGCCCATAGTCAGTTCGCTCCATAATCGAAGTCACTTCGCTCCATGATATAATATATTCAAGTGGATATATGCTTACAAGATTGTATTTGCCTAACTGGTTTTTGGGGGAGCGAAGTATGGAGTAAACTATAGAAGTGGAGTATGGAGTAAACTATAACGCGGCTTTTGTATGGAGCCAAGTAACTTCGATTGTGTAGCGATCTAACTCTTGTTTGGAGGGAACTGACTGTGGAGGCGAAATGACCATGAAGCGAAGTGACCGGATACCTTTCTCAAACAATCAGGCCCTGTCCACAATACGGCAAAGAAATTTGAAAACGGAGGTTTTCACTCTGAAAACGCATCAAATGTTTTTCGTTCACACTACCCCGGAGGAATTTAAAAAGGGAACAATCATGGGTCATAACTGGGATTTGTGTTTGAGGAAAACTCGTCACGGAAATCCCATGATTATCACGGCTACATCGTTTTCGAAAAGATCGAAAAGCTCCCTTTTCAAAATGGTTTCCGTCCAAACTAAACGAAAAGCCAGTTTTTTTCAAATTCCT
Organism: Micromussa lordhowensis; assembly: GCA_964020085.1. Classification (NCBI taxonomy): domain Eukaryota; kingdom Metazoa; phylum Cnidaria; class Anthozoa; order Scleractinia; family Lobophylliidae; genus Micromussa; species Micromussa lordhowensis. The sequence goes on from OZ026600.1 coordinate 14,713,968, forward strand.
CTGATGTGAAGAGCGTTTCTGTGATATCCAGAATGATCAAGGTCGAGGTAAGGGTTATCAGCCGAAGTCTTCTTTGGCTTCTTCACTGACGGGCGAACACAAAGCGCGTGAACTTGACATGATAATCCGTGACCTTGACCATGACAATCCGTGACCTTGACCAGCTAGATGACGTCACACGCGCTGATTTTGAAAAGAGATAGTGAGTTCAATGTATAATAATTAACTATAACTGGAATAATCAGAATCCGTGATTGTTTGTGATCTAACCAATCATGTTGTAATAGCCTGGATGTTGTATAGGATATGAAATCTTGTCTCGATTTTAATTTTTCTTCAGTGTATCGTATAGGTGATACAGCTACAGATAAAGCTTAATCGGGACTTGGAGGCTGCCCCTTGGCATGTAGAAGAGATTTTTTGCAATGTGGACGATCAATATGATTATTGGAAGGGACTGTTTGAGAGCGTTGTGGACCAACATGCACCCACTAAAAAGAAACGAGTCAGGGAAAAAGATATACCCTATATGACTCCAGAATGGAAGACAGCCATCAGAGATAAGAGAAAATTTGCAGTTCAGTTTGCAAAGGACCGCCCTCTTGAAAACTTCGAACTCAAATGAAAATACAGGAATATTGCAACACGGGAACGCAGAAAGGCAATAAAGGCTTACTGGTATAGAAAGTCGGAAGAGCTGAAATCTAAGCCTAGGGAGTTTTTAACACATTCAGGCCATTCATCAGTACAAAGGCAAAGACATCAATGCTATATGTTTGAAGGCTGAAGATGGCGAGGTCGAGAAAGATCAAACTGTGGTGGCTGAACTCCTAGCAGGCCATTTTAATACGGTGGCAGCCAATATAGGAGGCAACCATATCACCAGCCTAACCGCGAATGACCATAGGAACCACAGAAGTGTCAAGGCTATTGAAGGCGGTTACAAAGGGAATAAATTTGATTTCAAAGAGTTTAACAAAGAGGAAGTGCAGTGTGCTCTCAAAAATCTCAATGTAAGAAAGTCGTATGGGTGGGATGTGACAGCACCACCAAAACTCTTTAAGGGACTGGCTGAAGGAATATTGCACCATCCCTGACTAGACCGTTACAATAACTGTATTCACTTAGGCGAGTGGCCATCTGGAATGGAAGAAAGGCGAATGGACCCCTGTATTTAAAAAGGGAGATAGACGAGACAAATTGAACTATCGCCCAATCACTTCACTTATATGTGTAAACAAGATTTTTGAACATTTACTCAGCAAACAAGTGACCAGACATTATGACCCTGCTCTGTACCACAGGATGACAGCTTATAGAAAACAACACAGCTGCGAGACAACCCTGCTGATGTTGATTGAAGACTGGAGGCTTGTAGTGGACAGAAAGAGCTGATAACAATACTGTTCACTGACACGAGTAACGCATTTGACTCGTTAAGCCATTCACTCACTCTAAAAAAGCTGGATGCCTATGGTTTTAATAGCAGTTCACTTGAACTGACTAGATCATTTTTTTGATAGCAGGCTAAACAGAGTAAAAGTAAACGGCCACATGAGTGAATGGAGAATGATGGAGCGTGGTTGTCCTCAGGGATCGGTGTCATTTGGCCCCTCTCCTTTGGAACATGTTCCAAAATGATATGGCATTTCATATCCCTGACTCAAACCTTACGCTCTGTGCTGATGACCACTAATTATATGTGACAGGAAAAACCTATGAAGAAGTAATATCTACTCTAGAGACTCAGGGCCAATGGTATAGGAACAACTTTCTCTCGGCCAACCTCGTTCCCAAGGCCTTTCCCAATTTCATAAAGGGAAAAGCGAGAACGAGGTTGTCTCTCGGCAAATCGAGAGAAGTTTCAGTCTCTTACGATTAACCCAAGATGCAGATAAGAAGGGCAGCATTCTCACCATCGCCAACGACAAGATCATGAAAACCCAACAAATCAAGCTACTAGGAGTAAATATAGATGAGGACCTTAACTTTACACAACACATTAGCGAAATATGCACTAAAGCCAGCCAGAAAGTAGGAGTCATCATGCGTCTGCGCAGCCTAATACCATGCCAAGCTAAGCTCATACTGTAGAAAACAGCTATAATGCCACACTTAGCATACTACCTTTAAGTCTGGAACTTTTGTAAATCTTCAGATGGGCGGAAAATCGAACGCATCCAAGAGCGAGCTCTGCGTGCAGTCTTCAAAACATCAACAGAGACATATGAGGAACTTCTTAAGCGCGCTAAGTTACCTACGCTTCACAATAGACGCTTACAGGACATAGCAATACTAATGTATAAAGTAAAGAACGATCTAGTACCTAGCTACATATCTGAGATATTTACTCGAAAGGTTACTCGTTATAACCTTAGAAATAATGATTTTGAAACTGAATAACGCGATTTAATACTATACGCTATGGTAAACACACACTTAGGTATCAAGGACATACGTAGGACATTATATCTGGTCCAAACTAGAAAATAGTATGCGTGAACAACCAAACCTTAGCATGTTTAAAACTAATATCCGTAGAGTTGACTTGGCCAGTCTAGTGGAAGACAGTGGCAACTGCTGCAATCTTTGTAGCACATGATCATTTTTTTCTATTAATTTTGTAATAGTAAGTGTCCCCAATTAGCTCTCTGAGCTAAATACATAGACACGGTAATAAACATTTTATTATCATTATTATTATCATTATTGTTATTATTATTATTATAGGTGTTCTCCTTGAGAACATTGTTTCTGTCCTCGAGGTTTAATAAGACAATTATTCCACTCTCGCTTGTTGGATACGAGATGATTATAGCCAAGACAGCGCTAGCCGCCTCCTTGCTTATCATCTCATATCCACACTCGTATAATAATTGTTAAATGAAACGCAGCTCTCTCCTCCGCAGAGGCTCAAAGGTTTTTTTCGGGTGGGGAGGATCCGCTGAGTAATGTAAGTGCAGGCACAGAGTTACAGGCGACGGCGGAAAGCGCGGGAGCCTCTGCCAGATACCACGCCCAAGATGGCCGCCATCCGGGGGAGGCAATTTCCTGTGGGCTACTCGCAGGGGTGGCTTGTGTACCTTGTATCAGCAAAAATGGCGTGCAAGATTTTGAGGTTAAGTGATGTCGAAGGTTTAGCTAAAACATACTTGAATGCATGGAAATCGGGAAAAGTCTGTTGCTTTCATGAGAACTGTTTTCCTAAGCGTCTTTCGTTCACCTCCGAGTGGTTGAGCGATCACTATCGAATTCAACATTCTCAAGATCGCGTAAGTGGTGATGAAGAAATATAGAGAAGAACAAATTGTGCTCAGGAAACTCATGGCTAGTGAAACTCTGAACAGGATCGCAATTCAGTCATAAAAGAGACAAGAACAAGTAAGTTTTTTTAACATTTGTCTGCTCGGCGAACTGAACAATTTTCTTCGCGAAATCATTGTGAAATCGAAGCTCAAGTCTTAAGTTGCATTGAGCTTAATCTTAGCATACATTTGTTTATAGGAAAGTAATTTTTTTCTCTTTTACATCTGCGGTGATGGGTAAATCCCTTTGCAGATTACATATATAGATGTAGATGTAGATAACAATACGATTTTCAGTGGTGAGAACCAAACGATGATTAAGCTTATCCTTTTGTTTACTTCGTTTTATTAACGGCATTTTTACAGAAGTTCTAAATTTAACGCTTGCAAATAATAGGAAAAAATAAATATAAGATATATAGATTGCAAGACTTTATTTAAGTTGAAATTTACCTTGAAGAGAGAGCTCTTGAAGAGGACATTCCAGCTGATCCGAATCGTTCGCCATATTATTGTTTTTAGGACATGCAAGACTACCCCTCACGGGTTTCAGGGAGGCCTTCGAAGTAAAACAGTTTTGCTTCTTTTCTTGGAAAATACGAAACTAGGTAACAAAAAAACTAATGCAAACTGTAGCGACATAATTAGCAATGAGTTTCTGTGAGTTTCAAGCTGTCAAATGAAGCCAAAGCAGAGAAATCCATCGATGTACGAGAAAACGACAAGGATGTACGAGAAATCGACGTACATCTGGCAGATCTGGCAGAGGTTCTCCGCCTGATCGATCCATTCGACTTTGTGCCTGCGGTACACTTCGCACAGCGGAGGTAGGTACTTCATGTATGGGGACATATATTGTACCGGGATGTATATTTCATACCTCTATACTTTCCTTACTATCTTACTTGAGGTGCTTCTCTTACTCTTACTTACTAGAGATGCTTGTCTTACTTGAGATGCTTTGCTTACTTTAGATGCTTGTCTTACTTGAGATGCTTTGCTTACTTGAGATGCTCGACTTGCTTGAGATGCTTTCCGTACTTGAGGTGCTTGGCTTCCTTGAGATGCTTTGCGTACTTGAGATCCTTGTCTTACTCGAGATGCTTGTCTTACTTGGGATCCTTGTCCTACTAGAGATGCTTGTCTTACTTGAGATGCTTTGCTTACTTTAGATGCTTGTCTTACTTGAGATGCTTTGCTTACTTGAGATGCTCGACTTGCTTGAGATGCTTTCCGTACTTGAGGTGCTTGGCTTACTTGAGATGCTTGTCGTACTTGAGATCCTTGTCTTACTGGCTTGTCTTGTCTTACTTGGGATGCTTTGCTTACTTGAAATGCTTTGCTTGCTTGAGATGCTCGACTTGCTTGAGATGCTTTCCGTACTTGAGGTGCTTAGCTTACTTGAGATCCTTGTCTTACTCGAGATGCTTGTCTTACTTGGGATCCTTGTCTTACTTGAGATGCTTTGCCTACTTGAAATGCTCGACTTGCTTGAGATGTTTTCCGTACTTGAGGTGCTTGGCTTACTTGAGATGCTTGTCGTACTTGAGATCCTTGTCTTCCTGGCTTGTCTTGTCTTACGTGGGATGCTTTGTTTACTTGAAATGCTTTGCTTGCTTGAGATGCTCGACTTGCTTGAGATCCTTGTCTTACTTGAGGTGCTTAGCTTACTTGAGATCCTTGTCTTACTCGAGATGCTTGTCTTACTTGGGATCCTTGTCTTACTTGAGATGCTTTGCCTACTTGAGTTGCTTGACTTACTTGAGATGCTTTGCCTACTTGAGATGCTTGTCTTACTTGAGATCCTTGTCTTACTTGAGATGCTTGTCTTACTTGAGATGCTTTGCCTACTTGAGATGCTTGTCTTACTTGGGATGCTTGACTTACTTGAGATGCTTTGCCTACTTGAGATGCTTAACTTACTTGGGATGCTTGTCTTACTTGAGATCCTTGTCTTACTTGAGATGCTTTGCCTACTTGAGATGCTTAACTTACTTGGGATGCTTGTCTTACTTGAGATGCTTGACTTACTTGAGATGCTTATCTTACTTGGGATGCTTGTCTTCCTTGAGATCCTTGTCTTACTTGAGATGCTTGTCTTACTTGAGATGCTTTGCCTACTTGAGATGCTTAACTTACTTGGGATGCTTGTCTTACTTGAGATCCTTGTCTTACTTCAGATGCTTGTCTTACTTGAGATGCTTTGCCTACTTGAGATGCTTAACTGACTTACTTGGGATGCTTGTCTTACTTGAGATGCTTGACTTACTTGAGATGCTTTGCCTACTTGAGATGCTTAACTTACTTGGGATGCTTGTCTTACTTGAGATCCTTATCTTACTTGAGATGCTTGTCTTACTTGAGATGCTTTGCCTACTTGAGATGCTTAACTTACTTGGGATGCTTGTCTTACTTGAGATCCTTGTCTTACTTGAGATGCTTGTCTTACTTGAGATGCTTTGCCTACTTGAGATGCTTAACTTACTTGGGATGCTTGTCTTACTGGAGATGCTTGACTTACTTGAGATGCTTTGCCTACTTGAGATGCTTGTCTTACTTGGGATGCTTGACTTACTTGAGATGCTTTGCCTACTTGAGATGCTTTGCCTACTTGAGATGCTTGTCTTACTTGGGATGCTTGACTTACTTGAGATGCTTTGCCTACTTTAGATGCTTAACTTACTTGGGATGCTTGTCTTACTTGAGATCCTTGTCTTACTTGAGATGCTTGACTTACTTGAGATGCTTTGCCTACTTGAGATGCTTAACTTACTTGGGATGCTTGTCTTACTTGAGATGCTTTGCCTACTTGAGATGCTTGTCTTACTTGGGATGCTTGACTTACTTGGGATGCTTGACTTACTTGAGATGCTTTGCCTACTTGAGATGATTAACTTACTTGGGATGCTTGTCTTACTTGAGATGCTTGACTTACTTGAGATGCTTTGCCTACTTGAGATGCTTATCTTACTTGGGATGCTTGTCTTCCTTGAGATCCTTGTCTTACTTGAGATGCTTGTCTTACTTGAGATGCTTTGCCTACTTGAGATGCTTAACTGACTTACTTGGGATGCTTGTCTTACTTGAGATGCTTGACTTACTTGAGATGCTTTGCCTACTTGAGATGCTTAACTTACTTGGGATGCTTGTCTTACTTGAGATCCTTATCTTACTTGATATGCTTGTCTTACTTGAGATGCTTTGCCTACTTGAGATGCTTAACTTACTTGGGATGCTTGTCTTACTTGAGATCCTTGTCTTACTTGAGATGCTTGTCTTACTTGAGATGCTTTGCCTACTTGAGATGCTTAACTTACTTGGGATGCTTGTCTTACTGGAGATGCTTGACTTACTTGAGATGCTTTGCCTACTTGAGATGCTTGTCTTACTTGGGATGCTTGACTTACTTGAGATGCTTTGCCTACTTGAGATGCTTTGCCTACTTGAGATGCTTGTCTTACTTGGGATGCTTGACTTACTTGAGATGCTTTGCCTACTTTAGATGCTTAACTTACTTGGGATGCTTGTCTTACTTGAGATCCTTGTCTTACTTGAGACTTACTTGAGATGCTTTGCCTACTTGAGATGCTTGTCTTACTTGGGATGCTTGTCTTACTTGAGATGCTTGACTTACTTGAGATGCTTTGCCTACTTGAGATGCTTGTCTTACTTGGGATGCTTGTCTTACTTGAGATGCTTGATTTACTTGAAATGCTTTGCCTACTTGAGATGCTTAACTTACTTGGGATGCTTTGCCTACTTGAGATGCTTGTCTTACTTGGGATGCTTGTCTTACTTGAGATGCTTGACTTACTTGAGATGCTTTGCCTACTTGAGATGCTTGTCTTACTTGGGATGCTTTGCCTACTTGAGATGCTTGTCTTACTTGAGATGCTTTGCCTAGTTGAGATGCTTGTCTTACTTGGGATGCTTTGCCTACTTGAATGAGATGCTTGTCTTACTTGAGATGCTTTGCCTACTTGAGATGCTTGTCTTACTTGGGATCCTTGTCTTACTTGAGATGCTTGACTTACTTGAGATGCTTAATTTACTCAGTGTATTGCTTGTCTTACTTGAGATGCTTAACTTACTCAGTGTATTGCTTGACTTACATGAGATGCTTAACTTACTCAGTGTATTGCTTGTCTTACTTGAGATGCTTAACTTACTCAGTGTATTGCTTGACTTACTTGAGATGCTTAACTTACTTGGGATGCTTGTCTTACTTGAGATGCTTGATTTACTTGAAATGCTTTGCCTACTTGAGATGCTTAACTTACTTGGGATGCTTTGCCTACTTGAGATGCTTGTCTTACTTGGGATGCTTGTCTTACTTGAGATGCTTGACTTACTTGAGATGCTTTGCCTACTTGAGATGCTTGTCTTACTTGGGATGCTTTGCCTACTTGAGATGCTTGTCTTACTTGAGATGCTTTGCCTAGTTGAGATGCTTGTCTTACTTGGGATGCTTTGCCTACTTGAGATGCTTGTCTTACTTGAGATGCTTTGCCTACTTGAGATGCTTGTCTTACTTGGGATCCTTGTCTTACTTGAGATGCTTGACTTACTTGAGATGCTTAATTTACTCAGTGTATTGCTTGTCTTACTTGAGATGCTTAACTTACTCAGTGTATTGCTTGACTTACATGAGATGCTTAACTTACTCAGTGTATTGCTTGTCTTACTTGAGATGCTTAACTTACTCAGTGTATTGCTTGACTTACTTGAGATGCTTAACTTACTTGAGATGCTTGTCTTACTTGAGATGCTTGAAAAGCATCTCAAGTAAGACCCGCATCTCAAGTAAAACAAGCATCTTAAGTAAGCCAAGCATTTCCAGTAAGAAAAGCACCTCAAGGAGGCAAAGTACCTTAAGTAAGTCAAGCATCTCAAGTAAGCAAAGGATCTCAAGTAAGCAAAGGATCTCAAGTAAGCAAAGCATCTCAAGTAAGCAGAGCATCTCAAGTGAGTCAAGCACCTCAAAGGAAAGGATCTCAAGTAAGGAAAGGATCTCAAGTAAAACAAGCAACTCAAGTAAGTCAAGCACCTCAAGTAAGCAAAGGATCTCAAGTGAGCAAAGGATCTCAGTAAACTAGCATGTCAAGTAAGTCAAGCACCTCAAGTAAGCAAAGGATCTCAAGTAAGCAAAGGATCTCAAGTAAGACAAGCATCTCAAGTAAGCAAAGCATCTCAAGTAAGTTAAGCATCTCAAGTGAGCAAAGCATCTCAAGTAAGACAAGCATCTCAAGTAAGCAAAGGACCTCAAGTAAGACAAGCAGCTCAAGTAAGCAAAGGATCTCAAGTAAGACAAGCATCTCAAGTAGGCAAGGCATCTCAAGTAAGACAAGCATCTCAAGTAAGACAAGGATCTCAAGGAAGACAAGCATCCCAAGTAAGATAAGCATCTCAAGTAAGTCAAGCATCTCAAGTAAGACAAGCATCCCAAGTAAGTTAAGCATCTCAAGTAGGCAAAGCATCTCAAGTAAGACAAGGATCTCAAGTAAGACAAGCATCCCAAGTAAGTTAAGCATCTCAAGTAGGCAAAGCATCTCAAGTAAGTCAAGCATCCCAAGTAAGACAAGCAGCTCAAGTAAGACAAGCAGCTCAAGTAAAACAAGCATCTCAAGTAAGCAAAGGATCTCAAGTAAGTCAAACATCTCAAGTAAGCAAAGCATCTCAAGTAAGTTAAGCATCTCAAGTAAGCAAAAGATCTCAAGTAAGACAAGCATCTCAAGTGAGCAAAGCATCTCAACTAAGCTAAGCATCTCAAGTAAGCAAAGGATCTCAAGTAAGACAAGCATCTCAAGTAAGCAAAGCAGCTCAAGTAAGACAAGCATCTCAAGTAAGCAAAGGATCTCAAGTAAGACAAGCATCTCAAGTAAGCAAAGCAGCTCAAGTAAGACAAGCAGCTCAAGTAAAACAAGCATCTCAAGTAAGCCAAGGATCTCAAGTAAGTCAAACATCTCAAGTAAGCAAAGCATCTAAAGGAAGTTAAGCATCTCAAGTAAGCAAAGGATCTCCAGTAAGACAAGCATCTCAAGTAAGCAAAGCATCTCAAGTAAGTTAAGCATCTCAAGTAAGCAAAGGATCTCAAGTAAGCAAAGCAGCTCAGGTAAGACAAGCATCTCAAGTAAGCAAAGGATCTCAAGTGAGACAAGCAGCTCAAGTAAGTTAAGCATCTCAAGTAAGCAAAGGATCTCAAGTAAGACAAGCGGCTCAAGTACGACAAGCGTCTCCAATAAGCAAACCACCTCAAGTAAGTCAAGCATCTCAAGTAAGCAAAGCATCTCAAGCAAGACAAGCATCTGAAGTAGGCAAAGCATCTCAAGTAAGACAAGCATCTCAGGTAAGATAAGCATCTCAAGTAAGCAAAGGATCTCAAGTAAGACAAGCAGCTCAAATAAGCAAAGCATCTTTATTTAAACAAGCATCTCAAGTGAGCAAAGCAGCTCAAGGAAGACAAGGATCTCAAGTAAAACAAGCATCTCAAGTAAGCAAAGGATCTCAAGTAAGACAAGCATCTCAGGTAAGATAAGCATCTCAAGTAAGCAAAGGATCTCAAGTAAGACAAGCAGCTCAAATAAGCAAAGCATCTCAAGTAAAACAAGCATCTCAAGTGAGCAAAGCAGCTCAAGGAAGACAAGGATCTTAAGTAAAACAAGCATCTCAAGTAAGCAAAGGATCTCAAGTAAGACAAGCATCTCAAGTAAGACAAGCACGTCAAGTAAGCAAAGCATCTCAAGTAAGACAAGCACGTCAAGTAAGCAAAGCAGCTCAAGTAAGACAAGCAACTCAAGTAAAACAAGCATCTCAAGTAAGCAAAGGATCTCAAGTAAGTCAAACATCTAAAGTAAGCAAAGCATCTCAAGTAAGACGAGCATCTCAAGTAAGCAAAGCATCTCAAGTAAGTTAAGTATGTCAAGTAAGCAAAGGACCTCAAGTAAGCAAAGCAGCTCAAGTAAGAAAAGCATCTCAAGTAAGCAAAGGAACTCAAGTAAGACAAGCATCTCAAGTAAGCAAAGCAGCTCAAGTAAGCAAAGGATCTCAAGTAAGCAAAGCAGCTCAGGTAAGACAAGCATCTCAAGTAAGTAAAGGATCTCAAGTACGACAAGCATCTCAAGTGAGACAAGCAGCTCAAGTAAAACAAGCATCTCAAGTAAGACAAGCATCTCAAGTAAGCAAAGGATCTCAAGTAAGACAAGCATTTCAAGTAAGACAAGCGTCTCAAGTAAGACAAGCAGCTCAAGTAAGACACGCAGCTCAAGTAAGACAAGCACCTCAAGCAAGCAAAGCATCTCAAGTAAGCAAAGGATCTCAAGTAAGACAAGCAGCTTAGGTAAGCAAAGGATCTCAAGTAAGACAAGCATCTCAAGTAAGTTAAGCATCTCAAGTAGGCAAAGGATCTCAAGTAAGACAAGCAGCTCAAGTAAGTTAAGCATCTCAAGTAAGTTAAGCATCTCAAGTAAGCAAAGGATCTCAAGTAAGACAAGCAGCTCAAGTAAGTTAAGCATCTCAAGTAAGCAAAGGATCTCAAGTAAGACAAGCGGCTCAAGTACGACAAGCGTCTCTAATAAGCAAAGCACCTCAAGTAAGTCAAGCATCTCAAGTAAGCAAAGCATCTCAAGCAAGACAAGCATCTCAAGTAGGCAAAGCATCTCAAGTAAGACAAGCATCTCAGGTAAGATAAGCATCTCAAGTAAGCAAAGGATCTCAAGTAAGACAAGCAGCTCAAATAAGCAAAGCATCTCAAGTAAAACAAGCATCTCAAGTGAGCAAAGCAGCCCAAGGAAGACAAGGATCTCAAGTAAAACAAGCATCTCAAGTAAGCAAAGGATCTCAAGTAAGACAAGCATCTCAAGTAAGACAAGCACGTCAAGTAAGCAAAGCATCTCAAGTAAGACAAGCACGTCAAGTAAGCAAAGCAGCTCAAGTTAGACAAGCATCTCAAGTAAAACAAGCATCTCAAGTAAGCAAAGGATCTCAAGTAAGTCAAACATCTCAAGTAAGCAAAGCATCTAAAGGAAGTTAAGCATCTCAAGTAAGCAAAGGATCTCCAGTAAGACAAGCATCTCAAGTAAGCAAAGCATCTCAAGTAAGTTAAGCATCTCAAGTAAGCAAAGGATCTCAAGTAAGCAAAGCAGCTCAGGTAAGACAAGCATCTCAAGTAAGCAAAGGATCTCAAGTGAGACAAGCAGCTCAAGTAAGTTAAGCATCTCAAGTAAGCAAAGGATCTCAAGTAAGACAAGCGGCTCAAGTACGACAAGCGTCTCCAATAAGCAAACCACCTCAAGTAAGTCAAGCATCTCAAGTAAGCAAAGCATCTCAAGCAAGACAAGCATCTGAAGTAGGCAAAGCATCTCAAGTAAGACAAGCATCTCAGGTAAGATAAGCATCTCAAGTAAGCAAAGGATCTCAAGTAAGACAAGCAGCTCAAATAAGCAAAGCATCTTTATTTAAACAAGCATCTCAAGTGAGCAAAGCAGCTCAAGGAAGACAAGGATCTCAAGTAAAACAAGCATCTCAAGTAAGCAAAGGATCTCAAGTAAGACAAGCATCTCAGGTAAGATAAGCATCTCAAGTAAGCAAAGGATCTCAAGTAAGACAAGCAGCTCAAATAAGCAAAGCATCTCAAGTAAAACAAGCATCTCAAGTGAGCAAAGCAGCTCAAGGAAGACAAGGATCTTAAGTAAAACAAGCATCTCAAGTAAGCAAAGGATCTCAAGTAAGACAAGCATCTCAAGTAAGACAAGCACGTCAAGTAAGCAAAGCATCTCAAGTAAGACAAGCACGTCAAGTAAGCAAAGCAGCTCAAGTAAGACAAGCAACTCAAGTAAAACAAGCATCTCAAGTAAGCAAAGGATCTCAAGTAAGTCAAACATCTCAAGTAAGCAAAGCATCTCAAGTAAGACGAGCATCTCAAGTAAGCAAAGCATCTCAAGTAAGTTAAGTATCTCAAGTAAGCAAAGGACCTCAAGTAAGCAAAGCAGCTCAAGTAAGAAAAGCATCTCAAGTAAGCAAAGGAACTCAAGTAAGACAAGCATCTCAAGTAAGCAAAGCAGCTCAAGTAAGCAAAGGATCTCAAGTAAGCAAAGCAGCTCAGGTAAGACAAGCATCTCAAGTAAGTAAAGGATCTCAAGTACGACAAGCATCTCAAGTGAGACAAGCAGCTCAAGTAAAACAAGCATCTCAAGTAAGCAAAGCAGCTCAAGTAAGCAAAGGATCTCAAGTAAGCAAAGCAGCTCAAGTAAGACAAGCATCTCAAGTAAGCAAAGGATCTCAAGTAAGACAAGCATTTCAAGTAAGACAAGCGTCTCAAGTAAGACAAGCAGCTCAAGTAAGACACGCAGCTCAAGTAAGACAAGCACCTCAAGCAAGCAAAGCATCTCAAGTAAGCAAAGGATCTCAAGTAAGACAAGCAGCTTAGGTAAGCAAAGGATCTCAAGTAAGACAAGCATCTCAAGTAAGTTAAGCATCTCAAGTAGGCAAAGGATCTCAAGTAAGACAAGCAGCTCAAGTAAGTTAAGCATCTCAAGTAAGTTAAGCATCTCAAGTAAGCAAAGGATCTCAAGTAAGACAAGCAGCTCAAGTAAGTTAAGCATCTCAAGTAAGCAAAGGATCTCAAGTAAGACAAGCGGCTCAAGTACGACAAGCGTGTCTAATAAGCAAAGCACCTCAAGTAAGTCAAGCATCTCAAGTAAGCAAAGCATCTCAAGCAAGACAAGCATCTCAAGTAGGCAAAGCATCTCAAGTAAGACAAGCATCTCAGGTAAGATAAGCATCTCAAGTAAGCAAAGGATCTCAAGTAAGACAAGCAGCTCAAATAAGCAAAGCATCTCAAGTAAAACAAGCATCTCAAGTGAGCAAAGCAGCCCAAGGAAGACAAGGATCTCAAGTAAAACAAGCATCTCAAGTAAGCAAAGGATCTCAAGTAAGACAAGCATCTCAAGTAAGACAAGCACGTCAAGTAAGCAAAGCATCTCAAGTAAGACAAGCACGTCAAGTAAGCAAAGCAGCTCAAGTTAGACAAGCAACTCAAGTAAAACAAGCATCTCAAGTAAGCAAAGGATCTCAAGTAAGTCAAACATCTCAAGTAAGCAAAGCATCTCAAGTAAGACGAGCATCTCAAGTAAGCAAAGCATCTCAAGTAAGTTAAGTATCTCAAGTAAGCAAAGGACCTCAAGTAAGCAAAGCAGCTCAAGTAAGAAAAGCATCTCAAGTAAGCAAAGGAACTCAAGTAAGACAAGCATCTCAAGTAAGCAAAGCAGCTCAAGTAAGCAAAGGATCTCAAGTAAGCAAAGTATCTCAAGTAAGCCAAGCAGCGCAAGTAAGAGAAGCACCTCAAGTAAGATAGTAAGCAAAATATAGAGGTATGAAATATACATCCCGGTACAATATATGTCCCCATACATGAAGTACCTACCAACGAATGCTTGAACCTCTGCGGAGGAGAGAGGAAACGCAGAGCATATGTTTATAGTATCTCTGCAAGGAGAAAACAATGTAGGTTCGTGGTTTTCACCAACATCTTATCTCGGGACTACGAACCGCTAATAGGCAGCTATCCGCCATACCTCTAGACAAAAAAAATTATTGACCGATATTGTCCGTATTTACCTACACGGACGAATAATGCGTGTTGGACAAACTCTTTAAGTGTGTGAAAGATGTATAAATCAGACATATTATAATTCTTATAATTCGTCTTGGTAGATTTAAATAATAAGTCAAACTATTCTCGTATTTTTGATTGGTTCTACTGGACAGACGCATAGAGGAAGCATCAAAAGTCATTCTAAAGTTCTCCAGGCAACATTTTGAAGGCTTTTTCTTGGACTCTGAACATTTTTCCTTTTTTCCAAACGTTCTTCCAGTTTTGTTTTCTCAGTTCTTCTACGTGACTAGAAAATCAAATGAAATGTTTTTTATAGCGGAGCTCCTGCGCGCCGAAGGCGCGCGAGCGGGGTCCCACACCCATTTAGGAAAGAAAAGGGAAACCCATGAATTGATTTTCTCATGGTAATCATGGCTAGCGGTATTGCTCGTGGGCGCATACGGCGGGACGAGGTGCCGAGACGGGACGGCGGCGACGACGACGGAGTCATGCAAGATTGTGACCAGATTAGCCAGATTAGGTTGACAAAGCCTTGCCTTATAGCGTCCATCCGTGTTATGGTCAATTGACACCTGTCAAACCAAGGTATCCACTGACCAGTATCACGTGATCATATCGCGGGCCCAGATTTAGAGATCATCGAGGTGACGTGTTTTTAAGTTAACCGCGGACCAAGTGCTGGTTTTCGACTGGATCGCGGGCTCATGTCAGGTATTTTGTTGTAAACAGGGCGGGGTTGTTCGGAAGCAGGTTAACGCTCACCCGGTGTTAAATTTTAACAAATGATTCTCAGTGCTTTTGATTTGTGTATTTTGAGATTATTCAAACTCAAAACAGAAGGGTAGACAAAATACAGAAACCTCACCGTAAAGTCACAAAACTCAAATCAAAATTCTCGCCTATCCTGGGTTACCTTAATCGGGCTTTGAACAACCCGGCCCAGGAGCTTCGCTTATTTGCTACATCCCTATGTCATATTTCGCACTTTGATTTGTTCTTACTTGTGACAATTGTAGGACAGGGTTGTTTAAAAGGCCAGGATAACGCTATCCACCGGATAAATCACTATCCAGTGGATAACGTGGTTTGTTTTGTTAACACTTATCCACTGGATAGCGATTTATCCGGTGGATAGTGTTATTCAACCTTCGAACAACCGGGGCCTGATGTATAGATGACGTCATTAACATTTGTTTTTGTTTCTTTATAAAACAAATAAATAGATTCCATGTTGTCGCGGGGGCGGGGAGGGGTGGAGGTCCGGGTGGTACTCCCAGAAAAATTGGGTGGGGGCGTGCGA
The DNA here is from genome assembly GCA_964020085.1 of Micromussa lordhowensis. Classification (NCBI taxonomy): domain Eukaryota; kingdom Metazoa; phylum Cnidaria; class Anthozoa; order Scleractinia; family Lobophylliidae; genus Micromussa; species Micromussa lordhowensis. The sequence continues at coordinate 14,729,185 of OZ026600.1, forward strand.
CCCGCTTCCCAAAACCCTTACCCTATTTATGACCAAAATCTGCGAGTTCCCCTACCCTATTTATGACCTGACCAAAAAGTTGATGCCCTATTTATAACCGTTGCGGCCCTAAACATAATTTATGAAGGGCTTTGGTTGATGATCTTTTCGATAATGATGAAAAAGTAGCCTTTTCTAAAAAAAAGCATACCCAGTTCAAGACAAGAGTACAAAAACCATACACTCTTTATAACCAAAATGGCTTTAATCGATACCCTATTTATGACCAAAACGGCATAAAACCATACCCTTTCTAATCAGGGGCGGATCCAGGAATTTCTGAAAGGGGGCGTTGTACACTATTTAACACTTAATGACTGGTCCCGAGGGGAACAGTGAATTTTGTTTCCCGAGAATCTCAATGTTTCCCGAGACGAAGTCGAGGGAAACATTGAGATTCGAGGGAAACAAAATTCACTGTTCCCCAAGGGACCAGTCATTAAGCGATTTGTTATATAGCAAAACAAAACAAAAGCAAATTTTGAAAAACGCGCTGAGATTCCAGCGACAACATCAGGCCACGTGCAACAGCGGTCAACATTTCGCGGGTAACAGTGAACTGTTTCCCGTTTGACGTCATAGTTTTCGCAATGTTGCCCGCTCATGGCACTTGGCGGGAAACAGTTTCATTGTTAGATGTCATGTGACCATGAACTAGCCAATGAATGGGCGCACTGTGGCGGGAAAAACGCCAGCTATATAACAACAATGAATGTCACCCGTTCATGTCGCTTGTTATACCTGAACCTGATACGACCTTTGCGAAATGTACATTATCTTTTCATAACTTGACAAACAGTCGAATGGTGAAAGTGAAATAACTTCGCAAAAACAATTTTATTCTATTATTATTTTGCGAAGAATCAGGCAAAATAACAAAGAAAAAATTCTCAAAGGGGGGTTGCAACCCCCTCAACCCCTCCCCTGGATCCGCCTCTGCTAATATAGCCCATATATATAAGGGAGTACCACCCGGGGGAGGGGGGGTTGGTATGGGATCCTGACAGTTTAGGACTCGGAGTGGGCGGGTTGTGTACATATAGTTCTTAATAAGAACCCCCAATAGGTGAAAAAACTTGGTTTGAAAGAGTTGATCTTGGTTGCAATCATAATCACCTCCGTTTCCACAGCATGATGGTTACTTCTACTATTTGGGATCAAGCTAGTCTACCCACTTATCTTGTCAGGTTCGATCACGCTCTTTTCCTGTGAACAGTTTACCAGTACCCACTTTATCGGTTCTTAAAGGTTAGGTAGAGAAAGCGGCCTGTAGATCGAGCGAACACCATGTGGCTGCTACGTGCTAGCTGCCTGCTAAAGTATAAACATTCTTTCCTGACGCTAAGCTTTGAAAATAAGAATTGCAGCCAAGGAGCGTTTTCATATTTTTAATTCGCCCCACACCCTATTCTCCCGACAGTGAGTGAATGATCTATTTTCATTTGTTTATTTATCTATTTTGAGGACCATGGTTAATGAAATTGGGCCATTTCAAGGCATCCCGTCGTTTACTTCTGTTTCCATAGCGACGACGTAATACGCAAACTCGCTGGCGCGGAACAAACAATAGCTGTTAGTTATTTGGCGTTTTCTAAATATATGTGGAAGCTTTTATCGCGTTTTACTCGCATCTTTGAAGATTTCTAGAGACGTTTTTCGCATCATCTTCGTAAGCAATGACTCTTTAGGTTCACGGAAAGGGGAAGGCCATGCAAAGTAAGTGTATAGTACTGAACTAGCTTCACGTGCTTGAGCGTTCGGACATGACACTCTCTTTATCGCGTTCCAAACTAGCGCGCGCTGTGAAGTTCATACTTCTAATGTTGTTTTGTTTTCTTTCTACAGAATACCGTATCCTCGGCAAAAAAGGAGAAGGTACCTTCTCGGAAGTCCTAAAGGTTCAGGACATTCGAGATGGGACGTATTTTGCTTGCAAGAAGATGAAACAACGCTATGAGACGTAAGAATTCCTGTCACGGTGTGATTTCTGTAACTCGCGCAGAATTTTGTTTTATAAAGTACCTTCATAAGTTATTTTTATTGCTTTGTTTTTTTAATTTTTTGTAGTAGTTGTCTTATTACATTTTGTATTCATCATTTTATCCGTTGTTTTTTTTTTCAGTATTGATCAAGTGAACAACCTGAGAGAAATCCAGGCCATGAGACGACTAAGTCCGCATGGAAATGTTGTTGAACTCAAGGAGATTATCTTGTAAGTAAATATCTGTTGCTAGAAAGATATTAACGAACTCCAGTTTACAACGGGAGAGTTCAAAGTAAGGTAAAGCTTGTGATTCGTCTTTTGATCGTTTGCCGATCGAGTTTCGTCTTTCGTGATCCCGGAGGTTTTTGATATGGCAGCTCTGGCTAGTCACAAAGTGAACGGAACTCGCAAGAAATCAGCTAGCTAAACATTGCAAGCAGCAATTTGTACATTTTTTAAAAATACGTGTTGCTATATGTTATTTGGGATGTTTGAAATGTTTATTTCACTTATTAAAGCTTGCATGCATTGATGGTTTCACCGACCACACAGGCCGGAAAAACAAAATGTAGACCATCTTGGGCAATATTTAAACGATTGCTCTTAACTTTTGTTTTGTGATCTGCGGCGTAATTCTCTTGTTTAAAAGGTTCTAAGAATACTTCATTTACAATCAGCCCCAAAGAAATCGGAAACATTATTGATTTGATTACCATTTTGGACTTGAGATTTTCATATGATGCTAGGAAACAGCCGGCTATATTTTCTTATTCATGACTGTTGTCAAATGTAATGGACACTAATTGATATTACCTAGGGGCTTGTTCCTCTTTCATTGGTTGGTTAATAATCTTTTGCAAACAATAGAGAGCAGCAATATCAATAAAGAATTATATGTTCCTTCCTTGAGAATTTAAGAGTGTGGTTGAATTGCCTACTGTACAATGTACATCTAATTTTCTTTTTGTAAATCAAACCAATATGGTGCTATGTAGCCTGCGAACGCAGACCTATTTCCGGCTGTCACTGGTTCACTGACTTTATTTAAATATCCAACTACTGATAATTGATTACTATTCACACCTTTCATTTAAAGCCAAAGTTTCAACATGTTTAAAAACTTTTTGTTTGGATGAACAATAAATTCTATTGCTTGCTGATTTTTATTACCTGAATTTCTGACATAGAGCTCTCTTTTCATTGTTTTTTCTTTGTTCGTATTGTTTTATACAAATATTTTTAGTTGCAAGGGTGGCATTGGCATTATATCTATTTTCAGTGTACTTGAATTGTTATATCATCATCTGAAAATTTGGTCCATAACCGGTGATGAATAAATTAAGAATGCTGACAAGTTATAACCAGTTTAAAACTAACGCATGACAGATAGGATTGAAAATTCTGTCCATTTGTGAGACTGCCGATAAAATTTGCTACCCTGTGATTGGTTAAAATTACAGTGGGCAAATGGTACACTGACATGATTTCATAGCATACTTCTCAAATTCAAAACTTTTGTCCAATGAATAACTGGCAGTCTTTTAGTCTCCCTCTCAGCCGTTTTTAGTGTCTAGTAAAACTCTGAACAAAACCTCTGGAAGCTATCAAACCATTTGGAAGGCTTTAGGGCATGGCATACCTTCACCTCAAAAATTACATTCTTGGATAGGTAAGCACAATCATGAACAATGTGCTCAGGGGTATAAGAGCAAGATAAACAGAAATAGCACAACATTTGCTGCCACATGTGAAATGGACAAGTACATAACTTTGAAAACTTCAAACTGTTTGTCTAGTTTAGACTGATAAATGTCAGTACAAAATATATGATGCCCCAGAGAGTACTGTGGTAAAATAGTGCCAAGTACGTATGAACCAAGAATAACAATTGTTATTACCCAAAAATAGTTATAATCAGAGCCCTCCAAAAAGTTTGCGGGACACGATTACAGTTTACCTGACCCTTACCTTACACCCATAACTCCTCCCACTGCATACTGAAAATTCACACGATCCCTTGCATGCAACTACTGCCAAAAAGATAACAAAAGTAGAAAAAAGAAAGGCAAAAAAAAATTTAAAAAAAACGAAAAATTTTGATTTGGGCGTATATGCCTAAAAATATTATAAAGTGCAGTTTTAGTGGATAGATTAAAAAGTATGCTGTCTTGTTTTTAAATGGCTTTTTGAGTAGATTGGAGCTAATTTCATCTCATATCCAGGCTAAAAGTGTCCAAAATGTCCAAAAAATGCATTTTTGCTAAAAAGCTCCAGGTGCCAATGGGTTAAAGAGTTGGATTCTTAGGCTGCAGGGTGGAGCTTTGTTTTTTGGGACAGCCTGTCCACATCCTAACAGGGAGGTATGGCAAGCAAAACAAAACAACAAAAAAGTTAGAATTACTAACTTCTTAATTGCATTTTTAATTTTAAGCGACAAGAAGAATGGAGCCTTGGCATTGATTTGTGAGCTAATGGATATGAACTTGTATGAAATGATACGAGGTAATGAATGCTAGTAAAAATTATTTATAGCTGCAGTACTGCATTTTGAATTTGCCTAGTTAATATTTTGTTTGTACCCAAATAACCTTTAGTAAGTGAAGTAACAACACATTAAATAAACTATATTACTGTCGTCATACCTTTAGGACGGCGCCACTATTTGCCTGAAGCTAAAGTCAAGAACTACATGTACCAGCTATGTAAATCAATTGACCATATGCACAGGTAAGGTGTTTCCGTAAAGTAAGCTATACAACAAAAGATACATATTCAGGGTTGTAGCTACCTAAGAAAATAGTCTGCCGGCTAAGATTTCATTGAGCCGGAGAGAGAGACCTGGAACAAAATTTCTGTCTTCAATCTTTGCAACGCCTTGAATGTGGGGTTACCAAGCTTCACATTTACAAAATGGCTGACACCGTACACTGAAAGAGAACACACTAAACAGGTGCTCAAAACAAGATTTTATTTCAATTACTTTACCCATTTTAGTGGCACTGATACTTAAGATAGTTAGAAATTTATTACAAACTTTTCACTGTTCGACATGGTTCAGATATTGAATGATTGTAGGTGCATAACCTAAAAACCGTTCATTGTCCTATACCGATTGATCACCACCAAAATCCAGAGTTGGACAATAAATAATATTAATACCAAAAGAGGCATTGGACAAGTGTATTGCTTAACTTGGGTTTCATGGAACAATCTTTTTTATTTTAATGTAGGAATGGAATATTTCATAGAGATGTCAAGCCAGAAAATATATTAATCAAGGTAGGTTTTTTAGTGGTACATGGAATCTCAAATCTCAATTGAAATGCTGCAAGTCGTCAAATTAGCACCTGGGTGCTTATTTCAAACTTAGGAGAAGATGGGGGTGCTTATTTGAGGGACACACTTAATCGAGTGAGGCGCTAAATTTTATTTTACCCAAATTGTGGTCAGATATGATTGTTGTTTTTTGTATTCATTTATATCAATGTGTCTCTATTGAAGAACTACATAATATAACCCCTTTAGCCGGTCTAGGCCTGCTGCACAAGGTTGGTTGGGATTTAGGCAATAAATCAGCAGATCTTCACTGTACCAATAACCATCCGTTGCGACGGTCAATGTGCAGTGCTTGAATGAGTCGAAAATCATTTGCTTGTGATTAAACACGACCAAAACTATACATCCCCTGTTGTAGACCGCAATACTTTACAATAAAGAAGGGGGAGAGTAGGGGTGCTTATTTGAGGGGAGGCACTTATTTCAAATTTTGGGGTGCTTATTTGAAGGGGGTGCTTATTTGAGGTGAGGCATTATTTCAAGGATTTATGGTAGTAAAACAAATATGTTGTGGTAACCAATCTTGTTGGGCAGCGTGGTCACATAACCACAAAGTCAATCATTTTGATAACCAGTTAGATTGTGGTATACATGTACAAGTAATTTCATTTGTTGCTGAAATATTGAAGCTGCAAAGTCTCTTCACAAAGTTGTAAGCGTAAACATTTTTGGACCCCAGAGTTTTTCCTGATAACATTCTATCCCCTTTTCCTTAAAAATGCTAAATTATCGGTAGCAAACCAAAACGTCCTTTACTTAAAACTTGATATGTGTTTAATGCTTTAATTCCAGGATGAAGTTGTAAAACTTGCAGACTTTGGATCATGTCGTAGTGTTTACTCAAAGCAGCCTTACACAGAATACATATCAACAAGATGGTAAGCTAGTGGTACTTGGCCAGTCCTTATAAAGATGAGAAACACACCCTGCTAATGTTACATGAGAAAATGTTTTAACAATCTTCACTGGATCAACTGCAAGGTTCTGTCTAAACAAAGAATGAGCCTACAGAAATAAAACAGAACAACTCATTTCCACTGAACCACTCTAAAAAGGGGTTTAAAGGACAGTGGTTGTACAAGAAAGAAACATCAGGACTGTAAATAAGGGTCATAGCTGCTGCTGCTAAGTACATGTATGTTTGGTGGGCCCTTGTAGTTGATACAATTCACCCAAAAACTTAGATACAAGTTTGCTACGGTTGTGAAGATTAAGGCTACAGGTGAATCAAAACTTAATGATGGCACTGAAAGGGACTGGCTTGGAGTTTAATGAACATCTTCATTAACATGCGGAACACCTGGACTTTATTGTACTGTAGGGCTTTTACAGTATCTATGACAATTTCACAGCCCAGACACTACAAAGCAGACATTACACGGCATAATGCTTGTGCTGAATCAGTGTATACCTGCATGAATGTCTCCCACATTAGTTTATTTGGATTTTTTGGTTCAGACTGTGCTGTAACTTAATGATAATATAATCACCATGGGTCCATGCAGCCACTAACCAGACTTTGTTACTGTGTTGGTGTTTGTTTGTAGGTATCGTGCTCCTGAATGTTTGTTGACGGATGGTTTCTATACTCACAAGATGGACATGTGGAGTGTAGGATGTGTGTTCTTTGAAGTGTTAAGGTGAATAGGTTTTTAAGGTTGATAGTAAGAAAATATATAAATCATTTTTAAAGGTAATTATTTGTTAAACGAGGAAACAAGTTAAACAGTATTGTTCTAATATAATTTCCATTTAGACCCAAACAATGATGTGCAAAGATAATATGCATACTTACAGACAAAATTTATTTGAAAAAGGCTATGAGTGTTACAGACTTGGCATGCTTCAACTTTGTTCTATAATCAAGTGGATTAACTGTTTTTGTCACGGGTGAAGTCTCCGTGTCCAGTGGCAACCTGTTGGCTTTTGACGTCATTAGCAACAAAGCGTGCAAAATTGTAGGCAACAATATCAATACCGTGGGAAACAAGGAAAGTTGCCCGTGAGAGCAAAGTAATTTTGAGGCCCAAATTTTGTCACCAAAGCTTTGTTGTGTCTTACTCAACTGATAATCATAGTAAAAATCGGCAATCACCTTTATGTTTATTTTGACCTTTCTTATCTTTTACCTGGAGCTGTTTTAATTTCTGCATCTAACACTGTCTAGAATATTTTGTGATTTAACTGTTGATTGTATGTTCTTTTAACAGCTTACATCCTCTCTTTCCTGGTTCTAATGAAGTTGATCAGATTGCCAAGGTTCATGATGTCCTTGGAACACCATCACCAAACATTCTTAAAAAGTTACAAAAGTGAGTTGTCCTTTGATGATATTCAACATTAATATTTCATAATGTGTAGCTCCAGAAAATATCCATGGATATTCCGAGGGGTAGAGGGGTCTGAAAGAGGTAAATTTCTGAAGGGGAGGGGGGTACACAAAGAGTTTTCTTTCCAGAGGTTTTGAAATGCGATTGAATAAACACTATCATACTTTCCCAATCGATTGAGGTAACCAAACCAGATAAAACGTTCCATCCGTTGAAATTAATGTAAGATTCTTTGTCATAATTATTTTCCATTATTGTTCCGGCTTCGACTAGGAGTCCACTAGACCAAAACTAATATGTCTAATAAATTACATGTAAAAGTAAATTACTTTAATTTGAGCTACACATTGTATTTTACCTGTACTTTATTTTACTCATTTTGTGCACTCATTGTATATGTCTGTCTTGCAGTAAATCACGTAGCATGAATTTCAACTTCCCACCAAAAAAAGGAACAGGCATCAGTAAACTGCTTCCACATGATCATGTCTCTCAGGAGTGCATTGAACTTATTGAACTCATGTGTGCTTATGATCCTGACGAAAGGTAATAACTATGAATTAATAATAATTAATAATGTAATGAGCACTGTAGTGAAATGGTGGAACATGTACTTAACTTAACAATCATCAGCATCTCCTTACGCTGAAAACAGCTTGTAGACAGTCTGTTACATTTGCACAGCATATAATGCTCGAAATTTCACTGACACAAGCAATCTATTAGACAACCCATAAGTGACATCTTTATTTACTCTTTTTGTTCTATTTTGGGTTGGTCTGTAGAGGGGGTCCGTAGACCGGTCTGTAGGGGTTGTCCATGGACCCGGTCCGTAGTGGGTGTCTGGGGACCAGGGGTCTGTTTTTTGGTTACCCAGCAGACTTCAACATAGACTTGAAATATACAGCAGGAAAAAACTATGGCATTGTAAAATCTATGGAGAATTTAATTGTATTTTTAAATTCTTAATTAATCAGTACTTTGAAATGTGAATAAGGACCTATTTGACAGCCTAAGAACCAGTAAACTCTTACATTTGAAGGCAAAAGATGTAAGCTTTCTATTTTTACAAAAGGAAAAAAACTTATTAGAGACTCTAAGATTGTTCAGTAACAAAAGGCAGTAGAAATATAACCCATGTACATGTATATGTAATGCCCACTGAAGTGAAGTCAGGTTCCAATATGGAGTTATATGTGATTGACCTGTGTTTAGAAAAACTGTTTGGTGCTGGGCAGTGTTTCCAGATGGCATTTGGTTTAGGTAGGACATGTTGAAATGAACAGTGAAGTGTTCTCTGCTCAGCACTGACCTTCATAAAGCCATCAAAAACAGCTTAGCCTAGAGAACTATTCTGACCAGATCCTGGCCATTACTGATAAACAGTAATTACTCTGACTATGGACTCTTTAATAATTTTGTTAGTACAGGACATTTTGTGATTTCTAGTACAATTGGGACTAAATAAGGAGTCTGGTAAATTTTCCAAAGACTACATACAATTTGAAGAACTTTGTAGCAAAGCAAAGGGGGAAATCCTTATTTATGTTTTAGAGCAGTTTTATCAGGAAGGCTCAGACTAAATAAAGTACAAGTGTGTAATGCATTTTATGCTCTGTTGTAGAATATCGGCAAAACAGGCCTTGAGACATCCTTATTTTAGACAACTCAGGTATGTACACTGGTTAAAAATGTTTAAAAGTATATCTGTGAGCAGTTATTACATTCAATTTTGAACAATGTGGAGCTGGCTATAATCATCTCATATCCAGCAAGCGTGAGTGGAATAAGTGTTTATTAAAACTTCCCCCCAAATATAGAAAGTGAAGCCTTGGAGCCAAGGCTGGCTCATAGCTGCCGGAGCTTATCCCGGTTTCTGTAGCATGAAGCAGCTAGAAGTATTTCTACTTCCCCTGGATGGGATGCTAGTCCATCGCAGGTCAGTCCCCCGCGATTTTGTTAGGTTTCCCCAACAAATAGCAGGCACCCATTTATACACCTGGGTGGAGAGAGGCACTGTGAGAGTAAAGTGTCTTGCCCAAGAACACAACACACTGTCCCCGGCCAGGGCTCGAACTAACCATGAGGCCACCGTGCCTCCCTAAACTAAAATAAAAACTAAACTAAAATAAAAATAAAAATGCGCCAAAAATATCACTCGTACACTTACCATATTTGTAGGACATGGCATAATGGCTCATAACCCATGATATCTATGAAAACTCTTGAAAATGATCTAGTTTTTATTCATGTTAGATATAATATTTGTACATTGCAGGTATATGTCTATAAATGTGGTATAGTTAAAAAAAGTTTTTGTTGTGTTTAAGTATGTTATTAAATTTGTACACAAAATAACCACTGGTTCAAATGCTATTTTTTTCAATGTCAGAGAGGCAGACAAGCGTCAAGCTGTGAATACACGGTTGTCATCACCTTCTGAGGCATCAGTTATCACGAAGCCACACAGAATTGTGAAAAAGAAGGTAACTTTTCTTTCATTTCCTACAGTGAACTTGGTTTGCCTCCATGTCTATTTTAGTTCTGATACAACAATAAAAGCAAAATTTATCCAATAAGGAGGACATTGTTAACTTAATTGTTCAGGATTTATAGTTAAGTGTGGAATAGAATGACCCATAGAAATGGGTTTGCAAGTTGTTTGCTTTATTTGACATATTTTTCTAGTTTTTCTTTTAACGAGACAGTAATCTAATGGTCAGATGTGGGAATGTGTTGTTCCAGAAAATATCCATATGACTCATCTCCCTCCCATGGAAGGTGTTTTGGTTTTGAACCCCGCTACCTCTGTGCAAATTCCAGACTAGATTCATTTGATTTTATGATTTCATAGAAAATTTTTTTTTTGATTGAAACCCCCTTCACCTTGGAATCTCCAATGACCTACCTTTGGGCTGTCTTGAAAACAAAGACCCCCCATTTTATTACATTTTTTTGGGGAGGGGGGGGGCTACTCTCCTCAGTACCCCCAGAAAAATTGGGAGGGGAGAAGGGAGGCCATTCTTATAATTTTTTTCTTCGTCAACGGTACTGGTTGGAAATGGGAAGCCCTGAGCATGGGAGCAAGTTAATTTGTCTGGTGTTGTAAAAGTTTTTTTCACCAATTGACGAAACCACGAACAAGACATTAAAATGAATTTTGCAAAAAAAAAAACGAATAACCTTCTAGGGTTGTGTGCAGTTGAGTGCTATTCAGTTACTTTATTGTTACTTATTTATGTGGGAACTTAATTTTGCAATTTTCTAAAAACATTTACGGATCGAACAATGCACAAAGATTTAATTTGACTCATCTTTTCTCTGTGGGGACTGGAAACCCTACAAACTAGTGATAACCAAAAGTTAGGAAGTACAGGCAAGATCGATGCAAGGTGTCATGGGATAAGTAAAAGTTTAACATGTGTACAGTGACATAATTCCTGGGGAAGTCTTTTATGATTTAGTCTGCCCAAGAGCTCAGGCAAGATCTACTTGCCTGTGTACTTTTGGTCATGTATGGTGATGCAAAGCACTGGTACATATTACAAAAAGCTTTACGCCAGGCTACTCCCCTTCACAAAGTCTCACGAGTTCATGATATCTGTGTAAAGTTGCAAGTCACAGTAGTGAACTAAAATTAGACTGAACAGAGTTACGAATCAATTCTTTGAGTGAGCTTTTTCACAAATTGTGCCTTGAAAAGCAGAGTATTTTACTGTTTCAGTTAACTTTGAATGCACTGTACAATCCGAAATGATCTATTTTCAAATGCCCCCTCTCTCTCACCCCCTTTGAATAAGACAACTTCTTTAGGCTGGGTGGAAAGAGAAAGAGAGAGCACTGGGGCAAAGGGGGAGTACAGTAGAGTTGTTAGTTTGTCAACCTCGTGCTCTCCACGGGTCAGATTAAGAGTAAAGGGTGGTATATATTTTGACAAAAAGAAGAGAGAACTTAAAGTTTTAATTTAAACTGTTTCAATTATTGTACACATAGAAAATTACAAGAATGGCCTCCCCTCCCCCTCCCTCAGAAAAGGGAGATTTTTCCGGGGGTACTGGGAAGAGGAGTGCCCTTCCCCCAAAAAAGTATCGTAAAAAATGTTGGGTCTTTGTTTTCAAGTTTTGGGGTCTTAGGGGTTTTAGAGTGTCTTTGTTTTCAAGACACCTCTTTCTTTGGTGGTTAGAGATATTTGTTGGAACTGTATAAATTATGAAGACATCAGCAGAAGTTGCACAGAGTGCGTAATATTGTTGTGGTTTTAATACTTTTGCTTAACTTGTGATTTCAGAGGAAACATGTGATGGGCCGAACTCATGCCCGCTCACCTACTGAGGTACGGCTTTATCAGCTATCAAGCATTTGTTCTATTGCGCATGGTTACAACACCTGGCATGGCTTTAATTTGTTTAACTTTGTCTGAGAAAAGAAGCATTTCAATGATAAAATGTTAAGTTTACAGGAGGACATTGGGGTTGCAGTATTTTGGTACTGGGCAGTACTAACATTCATGCTGTATTTTTGATCATTTTAATGTTAAATCAATGCATTACATTTTTCCTAACCTGTGTTATGCTTTTGAAATATTTTGATCAACCAAAGTGATTTTGTTACTTGATGTTCTTTTAAGGCTAACTTTTACTGTCTAGTGACTCTTGACTAATAAAAGCAATGTGACTTCATTTAGAATTAAAAAAGAAGATTCTGTTTGTGTAGTATTTGCTTGACGTTTGACATTTTAAATGTACATTCATTTACTTGAACTAAATGCCAAACCATGTGGTAACTTAGCAGATGAGATGATTTTGACATGTGGTGAAAAATGACCAGGGCATTTAATTTGTGGTTGTGGCGTTTTATTTTCTTCATGGTATTATCATGTTCAGTTTAAAACCATTTTCTGTGTTAACATTAAGTCAAGGATACAATGCTACTTTTAGTTCCTTTATTGATTTGATACTTTTTTTCTTGTAGTCTTTTCATCCAAAAGAAGAAGGAATTGGCCTAACTGGTGAAGTGGGACATCAACAGCAATCATTACCATCTCTAGGTGTTGGATACAAGCACTCCACTTACGGCACAACTTTACCCAAGATACCAGTTGCAACTACAATACAAACAACCACCTTTCCCACGTCCTTTCCTTCCATCATACACCAAGAAAAAAATAAAGTCAAGGTACATGTACCGCTAATTTGCTTGTAGTGTTTGCCGTTTTTATGACAGTCAAGTTATAATAATTACTTATAATTTTACATGGGAATATAATGATATTCACATGTAAAATTTGAATGAATAAATTCAAGGGAAAGGATGTCTGTAGTGGGACCTCTCATGAAACAGATGTTTTCTTCAAGGGGTTCAAAAGGTTACGTCTGTGGGTTGTGTTTGATAGAATTAAAGGTTTGTTGGTTATCATCATAGAAAATTATTGACAGCAAACAAAAATGCAGTGATTGGTTAGGCTGCAAACTCTAAATGTTATTTAAAGGTGCATGAATATTTAAATATATTCCTTCCAGCATTATTCCTAACAGTTTTCATCTGTCCTGCAGAACCAAACAAGCCAGAAGTTTGCACATTATAAATTACCAGCCATTGATAACTCAAAACGAGGAGGTGCTCATGGTTTCTGACATTGCATTCAGTTATGTTCTGACAACGTTCACATCTCTGTGGCTCATCGTATTGACGAGTGTGGTTGTACATAGGAAACCAGGACTGCAGGCTAGCTGTCGTCAGTTTTGAAAGATGGGCACTGATATTCAGGGCACCTCAAATAATCGAGGAGTACTCGGCTTCTTCACTAATCTAAATGGTCACTATTCCTCCAAAGAGACAAGCAATCAGCATCAGCATCATCAGCATCACTTTGTCTTTAATATAGTTTAGGTTTCAGTGTATAACTAATGGAATTCTTAACTGATCCAGGGGTTTTAAGTTGATATCATTGTAAGTGTTTCAAATAAGAAGTGTTTGGCTTTCAGTTCAAATCACCTGGGTGGCAACATGTTTACTTGATGGTGATTTATGATGTCATTGCATGGTAAGAACTCTCAATATGGAGTCTACAGAAGATTTCTCATCGTAACTGAACGTATTCATCTGGAATATGAAATTTATTTAACAATTAGGGACACTTTTATATCTCTATATTCACGCAATGCTGTATTTTAATCTTCCGTGCAATGATGTGATAATTTCCCATCAAGCTTTGCAAAAATGGGGGCGCACAGGTAATTTGAAATCCTTAAATAGCAGAACTATATGTTCAGCATTCAAATCAGGCAAAGACTTTTCAACTTCAAATAGTTGAAATATTTTAACATGAAGACCAACTTGTGATTTGGAACAAAACTGGTCTTTAGCCAAGACTCCCTGTAAGAGTTAAGATTATCGAAAAAAAAAAAAGAATTAGTTTACAAATCATATTTTATGGTCTAGCTGCACAATGCAACAACATTAACTTAAACCAAGCTACATGCAAGTCTTAATGACTTCTCAACAAACTGTCATTGTATCTGGTGTACACTGGAGATATCAGTCATTGAGGGATTTTCAGGCTTGGTTTGCTTGTTACATTGTATTTCTAGGCTAAAAAGCTTTTGTCAGTTCTTAAACCAGAAAAAAAAATAGATTGGTCAGTGTCTTCTGTACACAGTGTACCAAAAAGTATTTTGGCTGTTCCTCTGTTGTCTCTGTGAGAATGATCTCAAGTTTGAAAAACGTTGTTCTTCCCAAGGTGTATTATTTTAATATTGGTGCTTGACTGATGTCAATTAGTTTGGTTTCATGTTTTGTTTTATGAGGTGCATGTTCTTACAACAACTCGCTATTTATTTTAATTACACAAAGAAAAACAAGCTAGGAACCTTTGTAAATAAATATTGTACATATTAAGATATTTTTATACAGGAGGAAATATTTTTTTCTAAATACAAACATAATTAGGTCATAACTGTGACAAAGAATGAGTTTGAAATAATTAAAAGATACAGCTGTCAGCTCTTACTTGAAATTTGTCATAGGCAGGTTGTTAAAATTAAAATTATATAATAATTATATAATAATTTTTATTTTTACAACTCAAATACTTGTTGCAGTAGCTGTCATGTTCAATGTCTGATTAACTCTTAGAAAGGAAATCACATTTCAGGGCTGTAGCCAGAAGAATTATGACTGAGGCAATGTCAATGAAAAAATTATGACTGAAGCAATGTCGATTAAAAAATTATGACTGAGGCAATGTCCATGATTAAATCTCTCCTCCTAGGTGTTTAGAGTGTTTATGATGACTGTAAACAACAGAAAATGAAAAAAAGATGACAGAGGCAAGTGGCTCAGTTTGACTGTTACTAGCAATGGCCCTGCATTTTTCTCTTACAATCTTGGCAAATTGGAAGTGATATGTTTTATTCACTGTATGGCAGTTCTGCCTTGTGCTTACCACTAGTGATGGAAAAGACCTGGATTCAGATCACATCGCTGTACATGTGTCACTCGCATCATGGTTTTAACAACTACAAAGAATCATTTTATTGATAATTATTACCTATCAAATGTTTTTTTTATATGGCTTGCTAAATTAGACAAGCCATATGTCCTTGACTACTTTTATATTCATACTGTAGAAGTATATTTTTTAGACTTTTTTTTGCTTTAATTCACACTCAGTGGTGTCAGGCTTTTAAATCCCAGTGATAAAAAAAGTTTTATTGAATAATATAAAAATTACCAGAGATTTGTTACAGGATAATTATTTTAGTTTATATTCAGGTAGTACTATTTTTGAATTGAAGCATCACAGATGATCCTTAATGTAGAGCTGCAGCAATAGTGTGATTATGGATGAAGAAATAAATGTGTGTATCATAATGCTTGCCTTGACTCATGCATAATCTCTTTCAAAAACTTGCAACATGTTGCTGCAACAAGATGTTGCGTGAAACATCGCCCTGTGTACCACGTTACACGACATCTATTTTTAATGCAACATTTTTACGTTAAAAATTGGCTCTTAACATTACCTTTAAAGGAACCACAGAATCCTTGACCAGAGTACATTCTTTAGTAGTCTTGGTGCACCAGCTGATCTGAGTGACCTTGGATCATTGATCCTGATGCTGATCATGTGAAAGAAACACCCTAAGCTTCTGGCTACAGGATGAGTACTAGAAAACAGTAATGGGGTGTGGTTCTTTTATCTATAAGAGGTACCAACCTAATTACATTTTCTAGAACCTGTTTAGTCACCTTGCTGTACAGGTGTTCATAGAAGTACATGTAGTTAATGTGAAAATTCCGAATGGACCACCTTGAGCTATTGGATTCATCCCTTGAAAGTATGTCTGTCAGCAACAGTACCATATCAAGAGGCTCCCCTTAAAATAACTGAGTTTCATACCCAATTGTTGGCAAATTTACAAACCAAGTCTGCATTGAGTCAAGTGGAGCTTATCATGATTCTGTAGCATTACGTGGATGGGATGCTAGTCATTTGCAGCTTTACCCCCTCACCACCCCCCCCCCCCTCACCACCCCCCCTCCCCCTGCTCCCCTTCAGCATTAAATTTTCTGGTCACCATATATACATCGGGTGGAGAGGAGCAATGTGATAGTAGATGGAACACAATATACATGTATTAACTGTGGCTGGGCAGCAGGTAGCCATAAATGTTTCTTTATCAGTTCAGCATCGGTAACTGAAGATTGTTCGTATAGTATGATCGTCCGGGTGAGTGTAGTCCTGAGAAGAACTGTTGTTGGTGACTGACGTTTCGACAACCTGAGCGGAAGTCATCTTCAGACTCTGAAGATGACTTCCGCTCAGGTTGTCAGAACGTCAGTCACCAACAACAGTTCTTCTCAGAACTACACTCACCCGGACGATCATACTATACGAACTACTGATACTCCTGGGTACAAACCATTTACTATGTAACTGAAGATTGTTCATAAACCTGTCACAGACATATTGCACCTTAAGGTAATTCCCTTGAAATTGCTCTACTATCAAACCTTTTTTGAAACTTGGCATAGTTAACATTCATGATATGACCATTAAAAAAATACAATAGAAAAATGGGGTCAATGTGCTTGTTTGCTCTTAAAATGGGGTATTTTTACTGGTTGTGCATTAAAAATTTGAATCATCTTCATGCAGAATTAAGTCTTGATTACTAGAAAGACACAAAATTTTATCTTGAAAGTGAAGCTTCTTTTATATTCACATAAGTAGTATTGCTTCATTAAGCTGTTTTTGATTGCCTGGTTGCAGGAATATTGCACTTTTTGGACAGTTCTGTGGTCCTCGCCTTGGCCAAAATACACCCAGTATGGAACTATTTTGCAAAAAAAAAAAAACTCATGTTCTACTATCAAACTTTTTTCTTTCTTCAAATATGTTCTTTATTAGACTGTTCTTAGCAAATAGCAATAAAAAAATTGGGGGTCACCGTGCTCGTTTAATAGAAAAGGATCATTTATTTCGCTGTCGAGCTTAGTTTGAGAGAAATCTCTTAGCTTTTGTACGCACACATGCTCATGTGCGCGTGCTAATGATACGAAAATCGTACGCAGTATGGATGCGCAATGAAATACTAAGGAATTACCTTAACTGAATTGACAATCAATAAATTGGTAAATTTAAAATTTCTTTTTATATTAAAGCTACAGAGCATTAAAAACAGCAGGCTTGAGAAATATAAGGAATAAACTTCCAGTAACAATTGACTTATGAAAGTAAGATTCATTTTCATCAATGATTAGCTGTACCAGGATTTAAAATTGTCCAGATTGTTGTTCATTGGTATACTACCTCAAAATAATTAGACTTTAAAAGGGACTACCTGTACAATAAATATTAAAAACGTTTTTACATAAAGTTATGTAAAAGAGCAAGCAGCAAATGAGGACTTGGGCAAAAGTGGGTTGATGTTATCGCTGCTATATTGATTTACATCTTCAAGTTTTCAGGATACTATTCAAAATGACATACATCTGGAAGAAGTATATAGTCTGTAGATTAAAGATCTAGCCAACAAAGTATTTTACTGATCAAATTTGAGAGACATGGATGTAGTTCCACAAAGGATTCAGTCTTTTTTCTACATTATGTTTCAACATCACCTAATTTCAGGTTCATAGACTGTGCAAAATGGGTGAAATAGATACATGAATGAAGTGTAAGAACATGCATCTGTTTTGCCCATCTCCTATAATATCATTATGGCATAACCTTAAACTGGCGATCTGTCTATCTCAAACAAACTGAAGAACATGGGCAAATTCATAGAGCTATGTGTGAGCAGATTATGAGCAGCTCATCTTGCTTTTAAGTACATTGAACATCAAGTGTACTGAAATGGCAATTTTCCTCTCTTCTTCTTATGCTTCTTCCTTGGCACAGAGAGGAATAGGGAAAGTTTTTGGTCTAATGTACAGGGAACTGGGGAAATCAAATTTGACTTGTAGTGGTATCACTGTTTTTTGTTTTTATTTCGCCAGACTACAAGCCCTTCCGCACTACTCGTTTTGGGAGATTTCCAAGGATTAAAAAAGAAATCAGTCAGAATGTGGGAGACTCCTATGCTCAGTCTCCAGCCGTGGTTACTTCAGTGCAACCGCGATCCTCTCCACCCTGGAGGGTGGAGAGGATCGCGGGCACACTGAATCACCCATGGCTGGAGACTGAGCATAGGAGCCTCCCAGACTCTGGGAGAGCTAGAAGGTCGAAAGGAATTAAATGTTTGTGCCAGTTTAACTGTCAATTATGTCATGCATTTTGCACCAGTGCTACTTTGGTATAAGGTGCTTGGATCCTCAATTATAATTATAGCATCTAACGGCTGTCTGAAAAGATTCCCAATATGAGCATATTATTTAAAATTTAATCCTACAGTGTTTACATTTTATACTAGGGACCGACACCGGTTCTGTGCCTGTACCCCCTGATAATAACTGGAGCCTGAAACCATAACCAGTCATCGACGCTATGTTCAGGGGGGTCGCTCTCATTGGTAGCCAGTTGCTCGTTACAGCTCGAAGTCGTAACGCTTATTTTGCAGGCTTGGCCTCGGTGAGGTGGTTTGAAAGTCGGCTTTGGTTGAAACCACTCGATATCGGACGATCTGCTAATCTGAATGAAAACCAACATGGAAGTTGGAGAAATCTCCTTGAAAGAACCAAGTTCTTGATTCGAAATCAAGCTCCGTATCAGTTTTCGACAAGCTGAATTACATACTCTGGCCGAACTGTCAGTAGTATTGCCCTCTTTAGCGTTTTGAAAATCAACAAAGTAATGTTCTTTTGGACTGACCGGGGTTGATCCTAGCAGAACCATGGCAGCATTAACTTTTGTCGACAAGAACAGCTTGTTTATGTGATCAAACAAGCATTCCACGTCTTCATACACTTTCTTAGCTTTCTTGTATTCAGTATTAAAGGATCGCCGAGCCAACACGCCTGCTTCTAAGCCATCGCACGACCTTTCTTGATCTTCTACCAATTTGATCAGCTCGTGGTAAGGTATCGGAAGCTGTTGCCGTTGATACAGAAGGTATTCGATGCAGCCCCTCAACAGTCGTGAATTTATACATTGACCGACTCCTTCGTTGAAAGTCACTTGAATTTCAACCTCTTTTGCCATAAATATAAATCGAAAGCTGAAAAACTTGTGTGCTTGATTAGATTTTCGAATGTGCCGCTTCAAGGCAATATTTTCCTGGGGCCCACTTATCAGATCTTCTGATGTGCCTTCATTGTGGGCCCCAGAGGGGGCGGATGCCTGGCACTTTTTCGATGTGATGAGTTGGAACAAAATGGCGGACTCTGTGGAAGAAATCGTTCCTCGAGAACCAAGCTCAGCTATCTTTTCTAGAGCAGATTTCATGAAAGAATCTTTTAGCGTGGACAGCTTTGTTGGAAACTGCAAAGGGAGTGTTCCTCTGGATGCTCTGAAAGCAAATTTAGATGATTATTTGAAGTCGTTAAAACATGCCCTGATTGAGTTGATCAACGAGGATTATGCGGACTTCGTGAATTTGTCCACAAACCTGGTGAGTGCTTGGTTTGCTTGAGTAGCGATGAAGCAAGTACATTTTTTACAAGTTCCTGTCATGTGTTACTGTAATCAATAAGCTTAAATGAACAAATATTAAGTATGGACTGCGGCAGGTGTATTGAGTTGAGGTTGATGTGTTACATGTAGGTGTTAAAAACAAAGTCTACATTCAAACCAAGTGGCCCATCAGGCCGGCGATTATCTCAGGTTTCTGTAGCATGAAGTGACTAGGAATATCTCTACTATACCTGCCAACTCTCACGCCTTAGGCGTGAGTCTCACGCCTGCGGGCTGAAAACTCATGAGTCTCATGCCTGCGGGCCAATTTCTCACGCCTGAATGAAAAATGTGAGTTGTTGTCGTCTTAACCTGCGATCAGGCGTCCCTTATATTTTTTGACACCTGATCGCAGGTTATTGCTGTCTTGCTTGACACAATTTCCAAAAATGTGACCTTTCACGCAAAAACGTGCATTAACGACTTTCCGTTAAATGGGTAAGACGAACGGCTATCAAACGGGTTACAAACGGGCCACCAAACCGTTTAAAACAGGTTTCAACAAGCTTTCGAACGGGTGATTAGTATTCCGAACGGGTAGCCTAGCCGTTCGAACGGCTCGTAAAACATTCCGAACGGGTAACCAAACCGTTTGAACGGCCTTTAAAAAATTCCGAACGGGTAACCAGACCGTTCGAACGGCTCATAAAAAAATCCGAACGGGTAACAAAACCGTTCAAACGGCTCATAAAATAATTATTCCGAACGGGTACGAAAACTGTTTGAATGGCTCAGAAAAAAATAATTCCGGATGGGGTACCTAAACCGTTTGAACGGCCCATAAAAGAATTGAACAGGTGATCGAAACGTTTGTCAGAACAGCTGATGAAATCTACGAACTGTACACGTAAACTTGGTGATTATAACAATTCGAATGGTGCCGTGCCGCTACACATCTCACTTAAAAATAATTTTGAATGGATGGCTTTTAATTGTTTAAACTGTTTCTGTTATTACTTTATTTCACTGCTAAAAGCCAAAGAAAGTAAACTTGAAACGCAGAAAACATTCGTAGCTGAGTTTGCTGAAGCGGAACTCGAAAGAAAATCAATGGCGAATGCAAACTTGTTAAGTATTTGACGTGATGTTTTTTCTAGCTTTTTTACAAAACAAATACCTAACTTTTTGTTTCGAACAGTTACCGATACATTTTCAATTTGTATGCTATGCTAAGGAGTTGCTAACACGACTCAAAGGCATTCCCGTCAGTTCATTGGTTGCGTCTCACTGATAAATTTGCATAAAGTAAAACAACAGTGACAGGTAACGCAACACTAGCTAATCGCACCAATCACTTTGCTGACAGTAGGATGCGTTGTCATAGCTACTCTTTGAAGGACAAACTCTTGTAGGAACTATTCTTTACAGTGAAAACCTTCATCATGGCTGAATGTGATCTCCTTGGCATGCTCAAAAGCGAAGAAATCATAGCTAAAGTGACAAAGTTTCTACAGGAGGGATGCGGATGCTCTCATGGCTGATCATTTATCGTAATCATTTTTTCAGTACACCCTTACTCTAGCTTAAGAATCTTTTTGTAAGTAGCTATTTGTTTATTTATTAAGGAAGTTGTCTGTATAGAAAGGAGAATTGTCAGTAGTACAATAAACATTTAAATTTTGAATTTACTCTTGTGCCAGAAATTTGAGGTGGGATTGGGGCGAATTGAAATGTTAATAACAAATAATGGCGGTTCGTAACACTAACATCAACAATCACTCTCAGAAATTGAATTGCAAGTTATCTATTTGACAATTATTTTCAAGCAACTACAGAATGCAGGGGCACTTTTAACCATTCACCGAACTAGCCGGCTTGTGTGGCTCAGCAGCAGAAAAAATTTATGGCGTTATGTGTTGGGTTCATATATTTAGCGGCTCGTTTGGCTCGGCAGTAGATGAAAGAACGAGGAATAAGTCATATGGTGTTAAGTGTTGAGTTCATGTATTTAGCAGCTCGTTTGGTACCCTGGTCCCAGGGGCTTTCTTTTAATATTATCTTTTTTATTTGGAAATTTGCGATGCGAAGCGCTGATTGAAGCGCCGAGCCGAGAGAATCGAAAAGAAAGCTCAGCAGTGGATAAAAGAACGAGGCATAATTGATATGCGTGTAAGAGCAAACGAAGCGGCTTGTTTGGTGCAGGGTTAAAAGTGGCCCTGCATTTTGTAGTTTAGCCATTAAATCAACCACAAACTTATTTTAGCCGTTGGTGAAGTGACGTTCAACGTTGCCGAATCGACTTCATACGTTAGCGAACTGATCGTTAGCGAACTGACACTTTGGCGAAACGACCGACATTCGAAAGATCCATGGGCACGAAACAACTGGATACCAGCACAGTCACCTTTTTCCAAGTAATATTACGAAGAAAATAACACCGTTTGGAACTTGCCACTTTAAGATATGGCAAGAAATATAAAAGCTATCTCCAGGGAAAATTTCAGCTCGTTATGCGCTGGTACAGGTAAGATAATTATTAAGTTGAGATTATATAAACTTTTACTCGCGGAGCAAGTGAGCAAGTTGTTTGAATGGTTGGATGCTTTTATCGAACAGGCGAGCAAGTCAATGTTTTTAACAAACGGGTGAGCAAGTCAATTGAATGGATAGACGTTTTTATTGAATGGGTGAGCAAGTCGTTCGAATGGATGGATGTTTTTACCAAACGGGTGAGCATGTCAATCGAACGGCTAGATGTTTTTTATCGAACGGGTGAGCAAGACTCGTTCGAACGGATGGATGTTTTTACCAAACGGGTGAACAAGTCATTTGAACGGCTAAACATTTGTACCGAACGGGTGATTAAGGAGGCTCGAAAGGGTTTTTCGTTGCTATATTGCTTCTGAAACGATGGAAGATTACAAAGAAGGATGTTTAATGGTGTGGGCAAACTATATGTCTCCTTGCAACTCTATTATTGGGCTATACTTTAAGGGTACTTGTGACGTCATATCAGTTACCATGGCAACGCACGAGGTCCACAAAAGCGTCCTCTAAATTTCAGTTTTTGTAAATTATCTGAGAAACTAATTCGGTGACCTACCATTTTTATCTCTTTGTTGGAAAGTTCCCTAAATTCTTTAACTTTTCAGACAGTGTGGAAAAATTTTATCTAGTAGAATTAAATATATTTCAAGAAAACGCGTTTTATGGCTTACAGAAAATTCCACTAGATAATTTTCCCCGAAACTTTTATATCTGAAGTGCCATCGCGAATGGTGGGTGTATGCAAAAAATCAAGATAGGTCACCGAGCGAACTTTTGAGCTATAAACAAACGTTTTCCACAGATTTTATTTCCGGTTCGCGCGATTTTACGCAGCATTAACTTCCGGTGTGCTGATTTTAATACTGATTCAGCTGACGCGTGCATCTTAGTTATTGCGCGTGTAGATTGCGCGCGCGTGCAGCTAAAAACCCTTTCGAGCCTCCTTAAGCCGTTCGAACGGATGCAAATATTTGTGAACAAATAACCTAGGTCGTTCGAACGGATGTAAATTGTTCTCAAACGGCTTTCAAACGGCTTCTAAACGGAATTCCGTTCAAAAACGGAAAGCCGTTAATGCACGTTTTTGCGTGAAAGGTCACAAATATGTTAACTCAGACGCATGTAAGGAACGAAAACCATGTGTAAAATGAATAAATGACAATACCTTATCTCGCTATCTCTGATTTTTGAAGTGAAAAGCATTGGGAGCGAGCTCGCGTTTATGCGCGTCCTAAGACTGGGACTGGGAAATGCGAGGGCTGTTTCCGCTTTTGTCACAGTATGCAAATTTGGCAGGTCACTCATAAGGCGGGAAAATGTACGTGCTAACTCCCGAGTTTTCGTAAATATGGCCGTTTCTGGAAACACTAACATCACAACTGCCTTAAAAAAATGAGCATGTCAGTCCAAAACTTTCCGATTATAGAACTATAGCGCTGAAGTTATCAGTTAACGTCGGTCCCTGTGGCTAAGCGTTTTCTCAATAACTTCAACTTCAGTAGACTTCGGACATCTTCAGAAGACTTCAGACATCTTCGGGAGACTTCGGACGTCTTCGGAAGACTTCTGACTTCTTCGGGAATCTTCGGAAATGATCGTGTCGTCTTCAAAAATCTCAGCACTCCCAGGATAAAAATCTCACGCCTATATCTCAGAAAAAGTTGGCAGGTATACTCTACTCCCCCCTGGATAGGATGCTAGTCCATCGTAGAGGAACTGTGAGAGGGAAGTGTCTTGCCCAAGGACACAACACAATGTCCCCAGCCAGGGTTTGAGCTCGAACCGCTCGATCTTGAGGCAAGCGCACTAACCATGAGGCCACTGCACTTACTGTTTCCTTGCAGGTTGGGATGGATAAGAACATTGCCAGTTTGTCAGTTCCTTTAGGACAACTGAAAGAAGAAGTATTGGTAAGTGTTTGTGTTTAAAGTCACAGGCCATCACAGTGATTTCCATGAAATAATTTTTGCATTTTAGTGGCCAACAAATAAATGCAACATCATGGTTCATAAACTGTGGAACTCATTGCCATCCAGTATTAAAGCAATTAATTCATTCACCAGTTTAATTAATATTTATTTATCAAAGCAAGGAAGGTACAAGATGATCTCTCTGTGTTAGAGCTATTATTTGGGTCTCTAAAAGACCTAAGACCTACATGTAAGACCTCGTCCAAATTTCAGAAACTCACACCTCTCAGCTTTCCATCCCTCTTATTCCACTGTCAAAGCCAAAAAGCTGCATTTAATTGTTGTTTTTGGGGTTGATCTGTACAACTTTGAAGCTCCTTAATTCTCATTCATTCTTGTTAATCTGTTCCTCTTTTAATGTTAGGGCTAAGGGCATTGTTTCTGTTCCTTGTCGATTTTTTGGGCCAGTTATTAATAACCTTGTAGACTTTGTAAATGGTACAGATCAACCCTTCCCTGTAGTCAATCCCTGGTCAGCACAACAATGTATCCAAACTGAAGAACCTAGTGACTGACTGACTGACTGACTGATTGAGAAAGGGATTCTCAACCCACTCTTGATAGTCCTTCATGTGAATTACATTCAGTTGTGAAAATCACATGTTTTTATTTTTCAGCTCATTAAGTGTGATCTTGATGGAACCATTGACGCAATACAAAACAAACTGGATGAGAGAGCACTGCTGAGACAGAAAAAGGTATTATCATGAAATCAAAGTGCTCTATGAGCAAAGCCATGGATCTCTCAGTGAATGATGTTTGACATGAGCTAACCTTTGCTTAAAATGGAATTACTATTTTCATAAAAAATAGATCCGCATTGCGGACATGTGTGGCCTATGGGTTATTCTGGTAAATACAAGTTGCTTTATTGACTTCTGGAAATACTTGTTACAGTAGCAATTCTTTTTAACGACGCAAAATAAAGAGGAAAACCAAGTGAATTCCTTATTTTCAGTTCTTTCAGCTGCACTACATGAATTGCATTGCTCTGATGGATTTACTCATTCTCGATTGAGCCACTCTACCTTGTAAACTTCTCGTCACCCAATTGAAACCGATTAAGGTTGCCCAACATGTTTTTCTTGTCACCTCAAGATGAAAGTTAGTCTGATTTACTAGAGTAAGTGTATGGGTGTTTGGACAACAAATCACAATAGGCTGCAAATAAGATTGAAGTGACTCTGCTCGCAGGGCAGTAAGGTTATTTGAGGTAAAGATTTGTGCAGTAGGGGTGTTCATTGGGCAATGATAAGGAATTAACTAATAATCTTTGACTTCTTACTATCATCAGGGGTGGTTATGTACGTGCCTTATTATGTCTGTCTATAAGCATTGTTGTCAAATGATAAATCATCATAACACTAATAAGTTATGGGTCTAAAACTCAAGTATGGGTGTTATTAATTTTTGTAAAGAAAAGAAGTCTTGATGTTGGAAATGTCTGTTCCTTCCAAGATGTGCATGCAACATTTATTAAACATCACAAAGTCACTGGAGAAGATTGAGAGACTGTTACAAGGGTCAAGGCTAACTCAGGATGTATCTTCCAAAGAACCTGAAGGGTGAGCAAACACTGCTATAGTCTTCAGTTTAGTGTTGTTTGAGTTGTTACAGGAAGCAGTACTGTTGTATAAATTAAAGTATTGTCTTGTAGGGATGATGACTCGCACTTGATTGAGAGAGTGGCCAGTGAGTTTAATCAGCTGCAGTTTTATGTTACTCAGAGTCAAGGCCATCCACTGGTGGAAAGCATCAGAGGGGTAAGTCACAGTCGCCTTCGTCAATTTTTTTTTATTCTTGCATTTTGGTCTTTCGGCTAATAAAAATGAAATAAATGTTATTTTATTTTTATCCTGAGAAAATTTGAAAAAGACTTGTCTGGGTAAATTCAGTATATTCCTTTGCTTCGTAACTGTAATTCAGACTACAATATTTTTACAAAAGGTTGCAATTCAACTTGAAGTGGTGAAATTATATTATTTATTTAATAAAACATAAAGAAAGTAAAATACATAATTAGGTTTTTGACTGGGTTTTACCCAGGTGGCTACTCAGTGAAGTGGTGATTTTTATGTTAATAATAAACAAGCAATTTCTTCATTCTGATTGGCTGAGAGCATGTCAATTAATCCCAAATCAGTGAAATTTCACCAGTGCAAAGAAGTGAATTGAGTGCAAAACAGTAAAATTAAAAATGATTGACAGCTCTGACAAAATTGAGCTGCGACAAACAAAATGGCCCACAAAAATTAAATGAAGATTGAAACTCATTATCTAAATTTTAATACAAAGACTTCATAACAAAGCAAAAAAAGCTTGGCAAAAATTGCTAAACCAGTTATCGCAAGGTGTGTGAGATAAGAAATTGACACAAAAGCTGCAGAGCTTGACTGAATTAAAATATGCTGGAGCCGGTCACAACAGCATCAAAATCCCAGATGGAAAAGTAAATTTTAAAATTCCACCAGTTTCTTTTGCGAAAGAAGAAAGCTTAGAGATTAGGTAGGATACAATGTAGTTCACAAACAAAACACAACAAACACAAATCTAACCTGTACAACGTCCAATGGAGAAGCTAAAGTCAGGAAACAACCAGAGGAAGTTAATAAATGTCCTTCAGTGCTAAGAAAATCTGTTTCTTGGTAGATTTTAGTTTTGTTTCTCAACATTTTTGTTAAAGCAACTTGTGCTGGATTGAAGAGTTCCTTCTTGACAAGATAATCTTGAACACGGCACAGAGTTTTTCAACCACTTAAAAAACAGTTAGTAGCAGTTGGCAAGAAAGCCGCAGCAAAACCGAAGGGATTTTTTCCTTTGCCTTGTTGTCAAGCTCCTCAATTCAACTGTGAATAAAGACTGCTTTTCACAGTTAAAAGAAACTGCTCAGTTTTCATACATGACTTGGAGAGAGTGCAAATACTTTTTAAACTTGAATTCACATGTCAAATTTTCATCCAATAAAGTTGAAGTAGCTTGATGTTTCATTTGTCACGTAAAATACTGAAGCATGACAGAAATTGTCACTTGTATATTATTAACAATTCTTTCACAAGAAAAATCATTTGATTACTTAGTAATCAAATGATTTTTCTCGTGCAATTTGGAATAAATAAGCACTTGTAAATTTTTCAAAGACCACAAATTGCACTTGCCCCTATGGGTTCATGCAACTTTTGGTTTTGCCTATTTATTCCAAATTGCACTCAAAATCGTTTGATTACCTACACTGTATACTAATTTGGGGGTCCTAAAATTCCTGCCCGTATTTTGTTGCATACTGGTATGTTATGAATATGTTGTTTTGGGTGTTTTAATGAAGATGTCATTATAAAATGACAGCGTCATTTCCATGTAGCTCCCCTCTAGACTGTTTTTCTAGTTTTCACTTATCACTTCCTGCATGCAAGTTGCAAGCAATAATTATTATACTACATATTATTTCAATTTAATCAACAATGATCTAGTAATGCTAGGCAGGTGCAGAAAAAGCAATTAAAATGCCATTATGATGTCTTTTACTTCTGTGAAACTAAGACTGAAAGTGTAAATAAATTTGCATAATATAGTGGGGGAAAGTTTAATAACGTCTCTAATACTATTGCACAAATTGAGTCTGACTGAACATTTAGAGTTATGTTTCAGTTATTTATAAGTGGCATTTCTATTTCACCTGACATAGATTGAAGCAAACTTGAAAGAGAAACTCCTTCAACTCAAATTTTGTTTTTGCTTTGTAGTAGTAGTAACTTTGTATGTACACATTGTATCACATTTTTTCCCATTGGATAAATGATGAACTGAAATAAAATAATTGGCTACAAAATCTAAACTGCTGGGTATTGCAAACTGAAAGATCTGCATAAGCTAATCAACACTTAAAAGTAGACTTTTAACAAGGAAGAAACTCTTGTAAGTTACATCATTCTCTCTTTTGAGTGACTAGAAAACAGATCCAAGTCTGTGTTCAGAGTCAGTGTTTAATGCAAAACTATATGGGATGTCTTTTCTTTCACCAGTCGAGAGAGATTCACATTTATCAAAATAGACACTTATCTGTAAACATCAATTGAGGGGCTTCCTGCAAAAAGGGCGTATATCGCTTTTTTAGCGGATTTTCATTTTTTCTGCAGGATCAAGCTAATTTTTGGCAGACTGACTTGTGTTGACATGAAAAACATTGTTCTGAAATTGATTTTGTTGGTTTGCTCTTTGTTTTCGAGAAATAATGTATGCAAAAAACTCAGTCTTCTAAGCGCCATCTTTTGGAGATCTTTTAGCACCTATCTAGCCGACAGACTGTTGAGAGTGTGCGAAGTCAAAATCAAATCCCACAGAATCTTAGCTGCACTTTCTTTTGAGTCAAGGGAAAATAGCACACGAGCGGAAATCTGGGAACGGATTGTTTACATCGGTTATTGTGACGTGAAACACAACACGTGAATTGATCAAGCGTCAAAAGGAAATAGTGCATCTGCCTTAGAGCTCTGTCAACTAATATTTTAAGCCTTGTTTTAAAGTACCTTGCATGCCTACCTGGTGGTTGGGAGGCATCATAAAGCCTTGATAAACCCGTAAGTCACCAGCACGTTTTAAAGAACCAAAATGTGCTCTGATGTTCGAGCGAGGATATACTCATGTTATCGTTGCTTGAAGTCAGGTCGATCCAGGCAGCAAAGTCCAAGAGCAGTTCTTGCCCAAGAAAAAATTCTTCTCGTGAGTTGTGGCTCATTTGCCAAGTGTTGCTGGTGTCAAAGTTTGGAAAGCGAGAACTGGTTTTAGACTTGTAAAATGTCTTGCATCAATGGGAATGTGGTTGTGTACGTACAAGGAGAAAGGAGCCTTCCCAAGCATGCATAGCGATCGCGCTCAGTGGACGTTTCATTGGTTTGGTGGCCTGGTAAACAGCAACATACCGTAAGAGGAAGTGGATTTTTGGAAGTTATTGACACAGGGATTCACACAGATAATGGACAACAAGTAGCAATCGATTATAACATAAATTTCATTTCAAATCGGCATGATTTGCAGTGTTTCGAACTTCTGGGATCAGGGGACAGAACCCTAACCTTGAAGGCTTCATGAAGTCAACATTTTGCTCTGCCGTAAGTCAAAAGAGCATCTCTGCGATCGCTTATTGTCGTAGACTGCGAGCGGTCCCTCCTTTGCCCGAAAATTTGTAGAGAAAAACAGAAGGAAGAACGGAAATCAACATGAGCGTGCGAGCGTGATGTGCAAAGCCGCGAGCCGTAAGTAGCGCAGGCGTCGGACACGGCTTGCGGCTTTTATGAAACAAAAGGTTTCTTTTGTTCTTTTGTTTTTCAAAGACTGAGTTTTTTTGCATACGTTATTTCTCGAAAACGAAGTGCAAACCAACAAAATCAATTTCGGAACAATGTCAGTCTGCCAAAAATTAGCTTGATCCTGCAGAAAAAAATGAAAATCCACTAAAAAAGTGATATACGCCCTTTTGCAGGAAGCCCTTCAATTTGTTAAAAATTATGATATACAGACATGTAACAAAAAAACTGTTGGCAACAAACTTAGATTAATGAAATGATGAGCTGTTTTTGTCCTGAATAAAGCTGCACGTAGACTTTTGCTGTTGCAGTAAGTTAAGGCCCATTTACATGGCAGAAATTTTTGGTACGGCTTGGATACAAAAAGGTTCGGGTACCAAAAAATTAGCACTGCGACCCTGTTAACACGTCCTATTTTCTACCGTGCTAAGTGGCTCGAATTAATGTTTTGGCGCGGATAAAAGGCTCAACACCTTGGCCAGCGTACACAATTTTTTCTTTGTACCCATGCACCGTGCTAAGAAAAAAACATGGCGGACGAGAAGTATCTTGAGTTCAATCTTCTAAAACGATCTTGGGTCTTTTCACCAGAAATTAGGGAACCGACCTTTGCTCATTTATCTTTTTAGAAGAACAGAAGAAGAAGGAGATACAAGCAGTTTATTATTGCGTCCATGCTGGCTTGCAATTCTGTAGAGCGAAGTTGCTGGACACTGGGCCCGCACAGATCAAGGGTTTCTGGTCGTAGAAACGGCATTCACCGACAAGGAGTGTTACGATAACTTTTGTGTGTTCAAAACAACAGTTGAATACATTGTCTCGCGGATTGAAGACGAAATTGGTCGTCAAGATACCTCAGGCTTATGAGTAGTATTTTGGTTAGGCACGGCAAATCGTTTACACTTTGCATTTCACCCGACCTGGGCTAGATTTTTAGGAACGTGTACCAATTTTATCCGTGCTCGGACTACCTCGCGAGTAAGTCCGAGCACGGGTAAAATTTTGGTTCGGTACGGATAAGGCAAAATTGTTTACACGACAAAATCTATCTGTGCCGAACCAATTTTGTTGGTATGCATACTTTTTTCATCCGAGCCGTGCCAAAATTTTTCGGCAGTGTAAATAGGGCTTTAATTGCTTGGCACTTTTTCTTTTTTTACAAAGCGTATTGCAGCCATAACAAGCACCCTTCAAAAGAAATTGGAAGCAGCATTTCAAGAAGGACTCCAGACTGGAGAGCTGAATCTGCTATCTCGTGTTCTAAGGACATATGCCATCATTGACAAGACAAGAGATGCTGAAATGTTGTTCAGAGAAGTAACTGTAAAGCCTTACATGAGTGAGGTAAAGCAAGGGAACTAAATAACAGATTTACCATAGTGTGAACTTGAGTTGAAGTATAAAACAGTTTTATTTTAAGATGCAATTTGCTGTCTGAGTATGTTGTTACAAACCCAAATAAATTCACATTGGGAGCGAGGTCAATAGACCTTTTTACCGATACGGCGGCCATCTTGAATTCCGAGGAAATTATGGGATGCCCAGGGGGCAGATGAGAAATAATTAAAAAGAATACTGTGGCGTGATAACTTTTAACAATAATTTTTCGATAACCATAGGAACAACTGCCAAATATCGTGACGGAAAGATGTAACGCTTGTAATATTTGTTATGGAATATGAGAGACAAGCAGTAAAAATTTATCCTGAAAGCTGTGTATACGATAAATTTTCCAGCGATTGCCCCCTCGGCAGCCCATAATTTCTCAGTCAAAACAATAGAATTCAAGATGGCCGCCGTATCGGTAAAAAGGTCTATTCAAACATACTTATTGGTTACCCTTAGGAGCTAATAACTTGCTACAGGTTTCCCATTTTGATATTTATTTGTCAAGATGGGCAATGCTACAATAAATTATATGTTTTCAATGTCAGAGATGTCCAGAGGCAACTCTGAACACTGAAAGGTTTAATATTTGGTTTATATGTCTATGGCAAAAGAAATAGTAAATGTAAGTTTCAATGTATTTAGTCCTGTACCTTTTCAAGCTAATGTATGATCTTACTCGTGGATGGAATTGACATGTCCGTATATGCTATAAGTTTTATCATTTACCACTGCAGTAGCTGTGACATAATTCCAGAGGTGGCCATGTCCAAAAGTCAAAAGGCAAAGTTAAAAATAGTTATCTATTTTTGTTCAAATTTCTTTACTATGCATGCAGATGATTTTGGTCTCAAACTGAATTTCTTTAATAGGAACAGAGAAAGACCAGTTGCACTATTTGAAATTGTATGATATTTTGACTAGTTGTCTGTGTTTTTATTGTTCCATAGGTTATTGTTGAGAAGGCACTGACCGCAGATTCTTCACAGGGTCTCTACAATGTGTATAACAAGGTTCTTGAGTTTGTCCCCAAACACTGTGCACAGATGATGAACATAACATCAGGAAGGTTTGTAGCCAGTGATGTGGAGATGTTTGGTGAACAGAGGGCAGGAATTCGAGGTTTTGACTTTTTAGTGAACGCTGTGTGGCCTGAAGTCGTTAGTCTCATTGAGACACGGTTTGGATCAATCTTTGCCCCTGGAAATCCAGATGCTTTTCATCAGGTCAGTAATTTGTTAAAAATTAAGATATTTTTATTTGTCATGCTTAAGGCCCAGTTCAGATGTCATGCTTCTGCTGTGCCGAACTAAATACAGGAATTAAGTTCAACAAAGCAAACTTAAGTTCAGCAAGCAATAAAGTTCAACAAGCTCTGCCATGCTACATGAGTCTGGCATAGCAGTGATTCACACATTGTGCTTCTGCGGCACCAAAAAAATTATAAATTATATTACATGTAATGTATTTGGTGGGATTGTGATCTTGTGAGGAGTTCATAGGAGAATTGATAAGTGGCTTCTCAGTAAATCCACAATTTGATATGACGCTGTCATAGTATTTGAATCAGATTGCTGTAGCATATGAATATTTCAGTGGATCATGTTAATCCAACCGCCAGTATGCCTTCAAAATTTGATCTTATTAAGGACGTGGCTACCAACACTTTCCAGTTCTTCCCCATACTTACACTTTGATAGATCAATGCTGTCACAGTTCAGCTGATACTTCATTAGTGGTATCAAATAGTGTTCATTCACTGGTGGACTAGCAGCTGTCAGCTTTAGTACATGACAGATTGTCATAGCAATATCATAACTTGTTAAAACACCCTTAATGACTTAGCTGTAAGTGCTTATGATTTAAAAAGAAGCTAAGTGACCCCCATGTTTTGTAATTGTGTAACAGCATGGTGAGATACAATTCTTTGCACAGTTTAACACATGCTGTAGAGCGGGGTTTTGAGCCTTTTTAAGTTTTTGAAAATTGATATAATTATAAATACGGTTTGGTATTAATTATTGTTTGTGGGTAAGAGCCGGAAACTGTTGTTAGCCACCCTAACTGTGTTTTCTTAAAGAAATGGTTATGTTTACTTAATAATGTTAAGATAAAGAACCAGAATTTTCAGGATGTATTTATTCATTAATCCCTGCCCTCCTTGTGAAAGACTTTATGATTATCATTTAAGAGACATTTTAATTTGAGAAATGAGCAAATAAAACAAATATTTCAAAAAAGTTAAGATTTGTTAAAAACTACAATTATAAAAGTTATTAAATACCAGTTGGTACACAAAGGACATAGCCTGCATGACAGAACTTGTACGGCAGGTATCCTTCAAACTACAAACTACAAAAGTCTCTGTGATCTAAAGTGTTTCTGCCAGTATTTGAAAATGCTGTTCTGAAGTATCTGTTAAAAAAGTCAGTGACTGAGAATCATGAATGCTTACACTGATAATCAGGAAAAAAGAACATGTTCAAACTTGGCTTAACAATAAAA
Source organism: Micromussa lordhowensis (assembly GCA_964020085.1). Lineage (NCBI taxonomy): Eukaryota > Metazoa > Cnidaria > Anthozoa > Scleractinia > Lobophylliidae > Micromussa > Micromussa lordhowensis. The sequence continues at coordinate 14,762,637 of OZ026600.1, forward strand.
ACTGATGTTCTTCAGTACATTCAAGCAAATAATTTACACATAACAAAGTAATAAACATCTTGAAGATTTTCTACAAACATTAACAAACTCAACACATAGAATTCTTCTGCCTGGAATGGCACAATTAGCCTGCTAAGTAGTCATGGTTTGCCCTAATGAGGGAACTGTTTAAGATTTGTTTTCAGTGTGTCATACCATTAGTCCTTTCTCCTACAGAAATATATGACTACAATATGGTTCATCAATAAGTTTGAAGGTGTTTGTGGGTCAAAGGCAAGTGTTCAGAGACTAAGATCACATCCTAGCTTCACTGCTTTTATGGCAAGGTGGAGTTTACCAGTCTATTTTCAAATAAGGTTTGTAGATCTATTCATATAGTGCTAACATGAGTATTTACCTCATACATCTAGTCTGTGGTGTATGATTTATTGAGGTGATAGTGTTTGGGAGCTATGTATAAAAGAGGTAGGACTGCATTCCCTAGAGCGGAGCTCAATTCTCTGTTTCACTTCTTTTAAAAATTAAATACCCAGCAGGAATGCATGCACTAAAGGCTATACTACTTTTAAAAACAACTGAGCTACTACATGCACTCTCATTGGTTGATACATGTAGGTGTGTTTGGATGAGAGTATGTAAACACGGTTGTGACATTTTAGATTTGCATTATTTTTCATAATTATTTA
>OZ026600.1:14765822-14778322 GCA_964020085.1 Micromussa lordhowensis
GCAAAAGTGAGATGGCAATACCACGAAATATTGACGGCTCGCGCATAGGCAAAACTATAAGAAGATCGCGATACTACATGTAACAGGGTGGCTGTATTAACAACGTTTTCTTATAGGAACTTGTATGAGCGTGTCACCGGGTCAAAAAAAGTGGCCATAATAATGAGGGGACCATAGATAGAGTGGGCTCTACTGTAACTAAAAATATTTTTAAGCAGTCCTTATGGCATATTTTTGATGAGGCTTAGACTAAAGTTATTGAATGTTATGTTTATTTGGATTCAAAGTTGTTCTGTGTGAATTTGTTGATTTGTTATCATATGTGGAGCCATTAATCTGGATTTGGGCCTTGTGCCATCAAGTCCAATCACCCTTTCCTTTCCTTTGTCTAGTTATTGTCACGTTTGTCTGTGTGGATTAAAGAAGATGTTTCTTCAACAAGAGCTGCAAGTGTAAGTATAGTTGCCTTGTAATACTAATAATACTAATGTACTGTAATGTAATGTAATACTAATGGTATGTACTCACAATTTTGACTGAGAGGTGCAAGGTGGAGACATTCATGTGTAACCACAAACAGGCGAGGTCATAGTGACAGTATTTGATATTGTTAGCTCACTGGTGCTCATATTGTTTAGATCAGTGATGGTGACACAAGTGAAGCAACTGGTGAGGTGACCACATCTTACTTAGTTCACTTACTCAGTGACTTAAATACACTTCTTACAAAGGTGAGCTCTAATATTAACTGAGATAATGAAACTGTTATTTTCTAAAAGTAAGTGACTTTTTCTAGAGCTGATGGGGTTTAACTCAAGCAGTATACATTGTAGGAATGATTAAGGCTGGTTTGCACTATTGCATAAGCAACATGCACAGACGCAGTAAGGTGCTGTTAGGTAAAAGGTAGGTAAATGTCTGAATATGAGCCAAGTGGCCCATTAGGCCTGGGGCTTATCCTGGTTTCTGTAGCATGAAGAGACTAGGGACATTTTCACTCCCCCCTGGATGGGATGCTAGTCCGTCACAGGATCACCCCCAGCATTAAGTTTTCCATTACCCATTTATGCACCTGGGTGGAAAGAGGCACTGTGAGAGTAAAATGTCTTGCCCAAGAACACAACAGTGTCCCCGGCCAGGGCTCGAACCCAGATTACTCGATCTGGAGACAAGCGCACTGACCATGAGGCCACCGCACCTCCCATAAAGTGCTGTGTAAAGTAGCACCTTTTGTTGGGAATTTTTTCAAACAAAAGGTGCTAACTTACAACATTTTATTCAGTGCATCTACGTGTATCGGCTTATGTGCTCACAGCCTCAACATAAAAAATATAGTCTGAGATCTGTTCGTATTAATCAGAAAGTAATGTCTCAAATATTGATCAGAGATAGTACTCCAGTATGTTTCTTGTGATTATCATACTGCCATTAAGGGTGCAGTCTTTAGGTGTCTGTTTTGTGGGCTTGTTTATTAAGTTTTGTGTGCAAAACTCTGTTTCTTTTTCTTAATTTTAGCTTCCTGAGTTTTTCAGACAAGGGATCTTACCAAAGCTACGTCAAACAAACATTCAAGACACAGAGATGCTTTCAGGTAGGTTGCAAAGTGTTTTTTTTTATAAAGCCATTTCTTTTCCGTAGACCGCTAAGCGTTTCTCCTTGCAAAGCAACTAAATTTGTTTTTCTCCTCCGTTTTTAGAGGCCATCCTAGAATCTTGTGGGGCTCTTCAACAACTGGTGCCAGGACTGGAGGGTCAAATTGTGAGTCAAGTGGTAAACAGGGCCTCACAGGGGCTTGAAGCTGCCAAGAATATCCCGAGACTGTACCGTAGGACTAACAAAGAGGTAAGTCATTATGAAGCTGAATCTGATCACAGTAGAGCAATTACAGCAGGACGTGCAGTGATGTATCTAGTATGTAAAGGATGAAATGTTCAGCATGTCGTGAGCGTGATACAAAAAAAATCTGAGTCCCCGAAGGGATTTAAACCCATGGCCTCCCGGATATCGGTGCAGGGCTCCACTAACGAGCTAACCGATAGCTGGTAGTCACGTGATCAGCTCCCACCTGGCTTGATAGCTTGCTTGGTAGAGACCTGCACCAGTATTGCAGGGTTATGAGTTTACATCTCATTTAAGCCTGAGGGTTTTTTTCTGGCTCTATTTTCGCAACTGCCTGCTAGTAACTGCAATGATCTCTCATGTGCTGAAATCTTTCTTGGCACTAGAAAAGCATCAAAAGTTAGCGATTGTACGTTGGTAATCATCTGTTATAGTGATGTGCGACTTGATAATGATAATGGGTTGCTTCATTGCATGGTGTGATATCGATACTGATATATAATGGATACTGGAGTAACATTAGCCTGGGAGAATAATTTACACGAGGTCTTGATAGTGTGAATCGAGCGCGGTGGTTTCTGTTCTTTACTGGCTGAGACTGTCAGCTGATATATGGTATGGCGCTAACTAAAGTAGATATTTATCACAAAACTGTGAATCGAAACAGATTAATGTAGATGAACATTCCAACAAAAGATTGACTGAATCTAGTTGTAAAGAGAGAAAGACTAGCGAAATTATGGATGGACGAGAAGGAATAAGTGGATGCTGTTTATTGGTGTTAGTAATGTAATGATGGATGATATTGCAGGCTCCAAGTAAGGCGTCTCCGTTTGTGAGCAGCGTACTGAAGCCTATCCGTGAGTTCATGGAGGACAATCAATCTCTTGTTAAACAACAGCAGCGTCAAGCCTGGGCAGCGGCTATTCTACAGACATTGCTCGTCAAGTGAGTTCTTTCTATCAGATGGTCAGTGTTTTCAAACTAAATGTGATACCTGAGGGACTCAATTCCTGGGCAAGCGCGTAATACCTTGATTTATAAAATAATTGAGCCACTACGCGCGCCCTCATTGGTCAATAGGTGTGTTTAGATAAGAGTATGTAAACACGGTTGTGACGTTTTAGATTCGCGCGTATTTTTGAGAATTATTTTATAAAAATAAAAGAGCACTTTTTCCGTGTTTACATAGCCTCATCTAAACACTCGTATGCTTAGAAGAATTCTCGAAAGTTATGCAAACCCTACCCTTTCGTATACCTCAACTTGTGAAATCCTTGTCCTTTTATATACCTGAAGCCTGAAAAAAGTTACCTCCTTTCGGGCGGTTCCCCTCGTGAAAGGCCATTATGTGAAGTACCCGTTGGGACTATTGCGTATAAGTTGTTCGCCGTTTGGTTTTCCAGGTATCACGTAGTCACAGGTGATGTATTAACGTCCATCAAACGAACCGAGGACAGTCTAATGCGTCTGAAGCGATCCAGGAAACAGCCGGGAACTGGAGCGAGTGGCCAAGCACTCAATCAGGAAAACCAGTCTGCCATGAGTGATGACGACAAGATTCGACTCCAGTTCACTCTCGACACGGAAGAGTTTGGACGAGCGGTAAGGAACTACATTGCAGATACTGGATCCAAACTGTTTCTAAATTATCGTTCGTCAATACGCCTCAATTTGACATAGTCTTAACCATATTTGATGATGTGTAGCTTCTTACTAACCGCGCTCAAATGACAGAAATTTTCCAAAAACCTCAACAAGGAAACCACTTTAAAGATAAGGTTATCAAAAGCTTGATAGCTGTGTAACGGACTTGTCGGCGCCATTTTACAAAGCTGTTTGTTCGGGTGAATTTTAAAAGTAAAGAAACTCGATTTCTGTGAGAGAAACGAATCAACCTGCAATCTATTTACGCTAAGCAATTGTTTTATATGTCCTTGCTGATGCTTTCGCTTCATTGTGGAAGGTATCTTTCGAAGCAAAAAGAAAAACTGGCTAAGGCGTTTTGCTGTAATCAAGGTTGATCAGTGCTATTTTACAGTGAGGACACTCAAACCATCTCTTGGCAAGTTTTTGTTCATTTTGTTGATGATTATCCAAGGAGAACTCTCTATCAAAACCAAGGGATTAGCCTTTCAACGGAGGAAAAGGTTGGAACTTTTGCTGATAACAAGTACCCTAGTTTGCAGATTAAAATTTCAGGTGTTTCTGGCCGGTTTGAGTGTCTTCTCTGTGAGATTATTGTAAGATCGTAAAAATGTATTAATGTATTTAAAATTTAATTTATTTAATTTATTTGATGTGAATGATACTGTCAAGGGGCTGTTCTGTAATAAGTAGGTAAATGACGCGATTGAAAAACGTTTTATATATGACTGTCTACAAATTTGTTTCCTTTCTTTTAGATAAAGGAGTTGGGCATTGAAGAAAACCGAACTCCAGCGTATACTGATTTACTGAACACGGTGAAAGCTGCTCGTGCCACAAACACTGCCATCAACTGACCAAACATCAGAGGACAGATCCATTGTCAGAACATGTTCATTAAATGCTTATGTTACGAGATACGGGCATCACTTGATACAGTCTCTAAGAAATTGGAGAGATTACCAAAGAACTACCTGAGAAACTTTGAAGTACAATCAACTTATTCGGCCTGTTACAAGAGAAGTGAGGATTTTGTCGAGTTCACTGGGATATTATTGAAATCCTGGCTAGACGCCCGACAGTTATTTGTGGAAGGTCCAGCGTGGAATGTGTCGTTATTTATCACACAATAAGCTCGGTGTTATTTATATTATGAACATTACATTGTAAAGAGGCCAATATCTCTGTTATAAATTAGAAGGTATTTTAACCGGAGAAATTAATGTAAAGAAAAAGACATTGTAGAGAAGCGGTTATAGAGAGATTTAAAATGTATATATATATATAGCTAATTTGGTTATAGCCTGGGTGCGGACGCCTAATTTTCTTTCCCATTTTTTCCATCATGAAAAGAAGTAGTAGACTTTTGCATGCAAGCTAGTAGCCACAATATATCTGGGACCTAGATTGTGCTGAAAGTTCCGAACGATCATCCGTTCTACAGAATAGGCCTCGATAAAACATTTTTTTAAAATTAACATTGCTGACCTCGTAGTCTTCTCGGTATTGGACTGGAACTAGCTTGAAAGTGAGGCTAATGGGGAGAGTCTTTTTCAATCCAAATGACATTAACCTCTTTCTAATGATATTCCCGAAGATGCTCCATTGCGAGTTAGTTCCATTCCAGTACCAGTTTGCAATCCACAAATGGATCAGAGGGACATCAGAGGCAATACATTTGACGCATGCGCATCAATAATTACTTGATCTAAAACAAAAAGAATTAGTCCAGTTCTGGCCCCTCTCTCTGTCACGCGTAGCATTGCGTGACAGAGAGTGACCAGAAAGAATATGAAGCATGAGGTACTGTGTAGCACTGATAGATAATCCAACAAATAGAGATACTGTATTTGTCAGATTGTACAAATAGTAGTTCAAACGAGCAAGTTGGTTTTCCGTAATACAAGAAACTCGGACGCTGGCTTTCAAGGACGTTGCCTGCTATTGTTAGTGCGCACACGTTCTGCGCATCACGCAAGGCATGGTTTTACTGCCCCGCGCGCGCTAGGGTTGGCATTGACGTAATCAAGACGTAATCAACAACGCTACCAAGTACGCGACTAAAATGAAAGCTAAATTTTCCTATTGCGACTAAATCAAATTTAAGGAACCTGTACTAAAACCAGAAATACCAGAATAGCAGTGCATCGCTAACCACTAACGGCTTTTCCAGCTGAAAAGCTAGCTGTTATCTGTCGAAAATCATGCTGAAATCCAAATGTAAACATGTACCTGAAGATGGCGTAGCTAGCGCGCGCGAGAGACGCAAATGTTTTGCTTACTGGGAGGTGACAGGAAAAGATGTAACGGGCACCATAAACGTTTTCAGAAAAGATGAACAACTTTAAAAAATGCGAGGTTACCCTTACATTTTATGTTTTGAAATGGTAGTGGCAAACCTATTCAACACGTGATTTGTTTCTGATTGTGAGGAAAAGCTTTTGAGACTGTTTCAGCTGAACCAGGGGAAGGCACTAAAAAGGCGATTGCGACGATGTTATTAAAAATATCCCAAAAAATGGTTTTTATTTCACCTTTTACCATGTAGTTTTAAGATCTTTATAAATGTGTTTGCCTTTCTGATTGTAAAGGTTCAAATCTCATCTGGGACGAGCTTACGTTTCTCCTTACATTCAATACAATAATATATCTTTAATAAAAGCGAATTCCAGGAAACTTTGTGAAGAAATATCCTTTCCTTCTTTTCCCGGTAGAAAAATGCTGATGTCAACATTTTTGTTGAGATTCGAGGCTTGGTTAGCTCGGAAAAATGCGTGGCTACCCCCATTTTTCTTTGTGGATTCCAATAGCCCTTGCAAAGATCTACTTTTCCTGCATGGTCCTAACCCGGCGCAAAAACTGACCTTCGTAATTAGTAGGCATCGTCCTTAACGACTGAATTTCTTTCCCCGCTCCCGCCTCTCTTTTGTTGGTAAAAGGTCACCACATTACCAGTGGGGACACTTAACGCGTAAAAAAAATACCCGTAAAAACATAGAAACGTACAGAAAACTTCTCAAATCTTCAAACCTAGGACTGCCTGTGTCCTTTGTGATTGGCCAGGGTGATAATTTTGGTTTGGTGCTAATACTTTATATGATGTATTCTAATTAGGACGCGCGCGCGAGCTCACGCTTAAAATTACTTTTAATAGCTTTGTGACGTGTAATCAAACACAACGACTTGTGAGAGAAATCATGGCGGACGAAGGGAAGAAAGATATGTCCATTGTTGAAGACAATGTATTAGAAGTGTATGAGGTGCAGGACGGGGCTTTACAGGAGTGTATGATGTTCGTTAAAAAGCTGAGTGAAACAAGTTTGCGCGATCTGGAGACTGAAAGAAACAACTTGAACGGTTTGCTGGCGGAGGCCGAGAAGGAAGTAACGAAATTAAAAACCTCACTAAAAACAGCCAATGGCAACGTGGAGGAACTATCGGCAACTGTGAAATCAGAAAAAGAACAGCGTCTGGAAGTCGAGGAACTTCTTCAGACAGCTCGAACTACGGTGGATGAATTGAAGAGCGAGCTGCAGCAAAGTAAGGAGTCGGTGGTCGCTTTGCAGAAACTACATCAGGAGAAATGCGGCGCACTTGCAGAGGCTCAAGAGATGATTGCTAAATTTACAGTAGAAAAGAATGCCCTTCAAGAAGAACTCGAAACTCTGCAGCGCTTGAAGTCTCAACATGAGGAAGAAGCTCACACAATACATCAACGCCTTCTCAAGGAACAAGAAAAAATTTTACACATTGAAGAAGAACACGATGAAGAAGTAACACAACTGAATGAAGAGCTGGCTGAGCTACAAAAAAATTTAACATCAATTCAAGAACAAGCTGCCGCTGAATTGGCTCAGCTCAAGCTAAAGCTTGACCTTGAGCAGAAAATGAACGAAACCTTAAGCAATGAAGCTGATAGCTGTGTTGATGACATCAAGAAACAGCTTGTCAGGGTTACCCGTGAGAACGGAGAGATACAAGCCAGCAAACAATCGGCTTTAGACCGACTAAATACCGCGGAGCAAGAGATATCAACACTGCGGCGAAAACTTAATGAGGAAAAACAAAGACGAGAGGAACTCCACCGAGATAACAAGGCGACTATCGAGGAAGCAAAGAGCCAGTTAGAGAAAAAGATTTCCGAGAATGAATTGTTAACAATTGAAAAAGAAGAAATTGAGAAAAAGCTTGATTCGCTGGAAGAAGAAAAGAAGAAACTCCTTTGCCGCGTGGCAGAATTGCAAGAGAACATAGAGGCAGCACGTTGTGAAGTTGGTTCCCTTCAGGAAGAGTTGGAGGCTCTAAGAGTCTCTCACGAGGTGCAAGGTGAGCATAGCGACGAACCTGGTTATTCCTGGGCCAACAGGGTGGACGAAACAGAAGACTGGGAGCAAAAATACAGGGAGCTTGAGATAGAGCAAGAAACTCTGCAGAAGCAGTTTACTCAAGTCAGGAAGCATCGAAACCGAGTGCTACGGGAGAATGGTGGACTGCGCCGTCAAATGTCCATGGCAGCTGCTCAGCTGGCAGTCACTAACCAGAAGTTTCAAAGACAGCTTCAGCATTTCCGTACACAGCTCAATATGGCGGAACACTTGTATCGTGAAAAGATGTTGGAATGCAGTATTTTGGAGGTACAAATTAAGCATCTATTGAAGTCCTCTCCTTCTGCTCAACAAAACTACGATTACACTAACAACTCCGAAGACCAAGGCCGCGCTGAGTACATTGCCAGGTCTATTGATTTTGGTCGCCGTCACGCAGGTCACGATTTCCCTGCGCCCCGGTCAATTCAGCGACCACGTGATGACAACACAAGGCACGTGCAACATGCCTCGCGTCAGCAGCATTCGTCCAAGCACCTGACGCAACAGAAGCGCGTGCCTTGTATCCAGCCAGTTGACGAACAGCCTGACACTTGCATCTCTACTGTGGAACAAGAATGCAGTTTTCCTGATAGCCATCCTGTTGAGTATGTTGCACTGCCTGTTAGCAGCACTACCGCTCCTGAGCCTGACTTATCTGTATAGACTCACTAAGTGCATGTATTTAACCATTTTCAGCTCACCATAGCTCAATAAATTGTTTTGATATGGAATGTGGTTTCCTTGACTTTTGAATTAAGCTGGCGTATCATGTGTAGAATTCTCTAGGTGATTATTAGAATATCAGTCTTCGCCATCTTCAAAAATGCGCCGATAACTAGTGCAGGGCGACCTTTACGAGAGACAATCAAAATACGAACAAAACTCTCCATGCGCAGAAGCAACCTCTATTGCATAGACCTTTTTGCTATAGGCCATACCTAGAGTCTTGCGCAGTAAGAAACCAAGACCCGAGGAACGAGATTGGCTGTTTACTGACACAGAATGGGTCATGCATTGAAGCATGTGCCATCTAATAGTAGCCTGCAGTGCAGGCGTATTTTGTGCGTGCGAGTGCACATTTTCGTATTAGGCCGCCATCTTGGATTTGGTAAATGTGGAGGATTGGGACGAGGAAATATTTGCCGAGGGAGTAGGCGTGAAGTAGAAAAATAGGCGAGGGGGAGGGGGAGGGGAAGGAAGTGCCCCACCCCCTACCCCTACCCCGCCCCTGCACCAAACCTCTACCGGTCAAGCATACAATTACAATCCAATATGGCGGCAGCGAAAACCTGGTTTATCGAGCGCTCTACTCCAAAATAACGCCTGCACTGCAGGCTATCTAATAGCGAAGCGCGCGAGGACTAAAAATAGAATGCAAATGATTATACCCCCCACGAGGCTCATACAACATTGGCGTATTCTGAGAGAACTAGAAGGGATCCAGGCGAATCTTTCGTTTAAAAAATGTGTTTTAAGAACACCAGCTGATTTAGAAACTGTTTTAGGAAAATCGTCCGCCATTCCGGTTTGTTTCTCTGAGTCTTGTCTGAGTCATGACGTCACTCGCGCGCTTTGCTATTAGAAAGAACGTTATACAGTCGTTATTTTGAAAATGGAGCCAGAACTATCTCCCCGCACTGTGTCTGACTCATTCCTTCACTCCTCTTGCGCGCTGTCTCTGATTCCCTGAAAATCTGGAACACAATGAGAGAGACGCGACTGGGGGACGATTCAGCCATTTGTCAGCCTCTGCCCTCTTTTCCCCACCTTGTGCTAGATTAAAAATCCTCTTCTTTCAACCATAGTTTAGTGCTAGATTAAAAATCCTCTTCTTTCAACCATAGTTAGTATTCAACTGCCTGACCTGCCTGGGTCACTCTCTCTTTTTCAGCTCGTGCACTTGTAGACGAGTTGATTAGACTGCAATCTACATCAACATCTGGGCAACAGCAAGTAGATCTTTGAGAACATAAAACTCCCCTCCCCTCCCCTCCCCTCCAATTGAGTCCAAGAAAACTGAGTCATCCGCCCCAGTCTTCGCGCGAGTTTTCCATTGGACAGGAATCCAAGATGTCGCGTGGTACGAGTGCTGGATTTGACCGACACATCACAATTTTTTCACCAGAAGGACGGTTATACCAAGTTGGTAAGTTCACTGGTGCAAAAGTATTAATTTATGTTTTCAATTGTTGATGTTTGATTTCTCCTGTCTACAGAATATGCTTTTAAAGCGATAAATCAAGGTGGACTAACCTCCATTGGTCTTCGAGGGGCTGACTCAGCAGTGGTTGTCACTCAAAAGAAAGTACCAGTGAGTTTATGCTCTTCCTTTCTAATACATCTTTAGTGAAGAAATACTTTTTTAAATCAGAATCGGCAATTGTCGTACAGCACTTTTTACTTGTTACTGAAGAGTCAGTAGTTTCAGCTAGCTAGCTTTCAAAGTCTCTAATGTGATCTTAATAAGCTTATTTTTCCAGCGCATTTGAATAACAGACGGTCTTTTTTTTTTTCGTTTTTTCGTTACTGCAACGAATTGCCTTTCAAGGTTGCCCAAAGAAAGCTTCAATGGTGGGCTTGGTAACCATGCTTTCGTTGCTCACAAGGAGCTAGGTGTACAAGGGTGTTTGGAGAACTGGTTAGCTGCACAATGTTAATTTCTTCAATATGTGATTTTTCACCTGGAAGTTTGTAATACAAGCAAAATTTGATTGTGAACCAAAAATGGCTCATTCACTGAACTTGGTTTATCAGCTGAAATGTTCTCTGAAGAAAGTTCTGAGTACTTTGTTTGGGATTCAAAGCCACCAAACATTCTCCAGACCTCGAGTTACTACCATGCTTCAAGAGAATTCTACTACCTGACCTATACTTACGAAAGAGTCGCAGGACTGGACTGACTATCTAGCACATAGGACACTTATTTAATGTTTTCTGCTCAAAAGAGGGTGCTTATTTAGGACTGCCTTATTGGCTTATAACTTGTGACCCAAGGCATGAGGGTAATGCTACAACCTTGGCAATGGTCTGAGAACCCTGTTTATTCTGTTTTGTTGGTGATCTATCTGATTAAGAGTTCCAGTTCTCCCGTGAAAGTCTGAATCTATCTTATTGTAAAGGGATAGATAGATAGTTAATCTTTATTTTATCACAGTAAAAATCTCTTGCACATTATTTTTTTTAGATTCACAGGTACCTTTTTTAACATCATCATGATGATATTTGTTCTAAACTATTTGTGAATTTTATTATGTCACACTTTTTCAAACTATTGTGTAAGCTTGATTACCAGCTACTGTTTTGAGCCTGTGTTTATCCCTCTCTCAGGGAAAAGTGCGACCAGACCAAGCTTTTAGCCAGATTGGTGTCGAGGTGTCCTGTGGATGGCTACTTTGTTCATATGTTGTCTCATAAATTGTTTATTTGAGCAGGCCCTATAGTGCATTTTGGACACCCACGTTTTTGAACCCTGGCTAAAAGCTAGGACCAGACCAGAGAGAGTGGTCAGAAATCAATCCCAAGTTTTGTGGTTATAGTAAAGCCACTTGTTACAAACCAGAAAAGAGTCTCTGAGGCAGATCATAAAGTGAAATACTTTCAAACTTTATCAGAATGCAGAGTAGAAATGAAAACATTAATGTTAAAATGAAAAATTTGCCTATTTGACCTAATGAAATGCACCCAAAACAGTAAGTGATTTGCAATATAGTGCCTGGAGTGTCGACTGAATTTTCGGAGGTAGAGAACATTTGCATGTCTCCTTTTCAACCATGTACATTTACAGAAAAAGTTAGTCACAGCACTGATTTGGTACAGATGAGGATAATCCATTTGTTTCACTTTACCTTACAAGTGATACACTGGCTTACTAGCTTTTGTTGTTTGATAATGTTTACAGGACAAACTGTTAGATTCCAACACTGTGACTCATCTCTTTGAATTGTCAGAGAGAATAGGATGTGTAATGACTGGACTTATAGGTAAGCATTCTCTTTTGATTTTTCTTGCATATAGTCATACAAGATGGTACCTTGTTTTTGCCAGTTACACTGTACTTAAAACAAACTTGTGCATTTGTTTAGTAGACAATCTTTGTGATTGATTGTGCATTTTGTGATCTTTATTTCCAAATCATGTCTTATGACAGGGAACACTGTTTAGCAATATTTAGAGTCTGTAGCAATTTATGGCTAATTTTAACTACAAATGGACATTCTCATTTTTAACACACACATCAATAACAATATTAATTTGATTTTAAACAATACCTGTATTTCTGCAGCATTTAAAATATGATAGTATTGACCATGAGGCCCATAACAAAAAGAAATTTCATTATGATAATGCATTTCAGACAATAGTCAGTGTATAATTTGTTGACTTTTTATTTAATTGCTTTCATTTGTAGCTGATGCACGTTCTCAGGTTCAGAGAGCGAGATATGAGGCTGCCAACTGGAAATATAAATATGGCTATGAAATTCCTGTGGACATGTTGTGTAAAAGAATTGCTGATATTTCACAAGTCTATACACAAAATGCTGAGATGCGACCATTAGGATGCAGTAAGTACAGTTGCTAAGGGCTGTTTGTTAGCGAGGAAACCATGCAAGGTAACATTAGCCAAACCTGCTTGTTTGGCGGCCTT
>OZ026600.1:14783322-14818322 GCA_964020085.1 Micromussa lordhowensis
ACAACGAGCAACGATGAGGGATTGTCCTGCCCTAAAACTGTCCGTTTTTGAAGACTTAAGGGTAACAAGCAAGCGCTGTGGGCAGGCCAGACTAGGAAAAAAAGTAACGCATTCCATGGTAAGATTAAACTTAGAACTAAAACAGTGTACCCCCGGATAGGTAAACTCGCTACACCTAAGAAAGGCGAAAAAGGCAAGGGTGAAAGCAGCCCATATCATGGAGAAATCCCTTGGCCCCAGCCAACTATGTAAAATTGGGCGAATGGCCAAGAGTACACCTGGAGTGACTGGCTGTCTCCGGATACGAGGAGACCCTTGATAACGGAGAATTCCCCTTAAAATCTTCTTTAGGAGGAGCCGTCCCCTTAAAGGGTCTTTGTAGCCAGAAATAATGTGGAGATTGCGAACGGCTGCTAAATAGGTTTTAATTGTACCATGGCGAACTGTACGGGCCAAATAGGAAGCAAAATAAACAAGAGTTCCCTCTGATGCTGGGAGGATGTCACCTGTCGGAGTTGTTAGTCTGTTCATGAGACAAAACTGAATGAAACGCTTCTCCCCAGAGGTATATGTGCGGTTCGTGTTCGATGATAAGGCCCAGTGGGCATATTTAGCGACGTCATCTTTCAGAGGGTCATGAGCGAAGGCGGGATGGTACAGGGGGTCTGGTCGGCAGCGGGGGCGAGTACCCTGAATCTTTGAACCTGAAAACGGGACAGGGCGTCAGCTATTTCGTTGTGCACCCCGGGAACGTGACGAGCCCTAACCAGGAAATTATGTTTCATGGAAATAAGTACCAAGAAACGGACTAGATCCATGATCCTAGGGGCTTTGGAATGACCCGAGTTAATGATAGCAACAACGCTCTGGTTATCGCACCAGAATTGAAGGCGTTTGCCGGAAAAGTAGGGGTACCACAGTGCACAGGCAACAACAATGGGGAAGAGTTCTTGCCATTCAATACTTATCCCTTTGGTCTTATTAATGAGTAAATGAAGGGGCCACCTGCCCTGGAACCATTTACCATTGAAAAAGCCTCCAAACCCAATCGTACTAGCTGCATCATAGTCCGGTCTGTTAGGTCGAAAATCGTGACAAATCGCGTAAAAGCACCAAATTAAGTACAGATGTTCCTTTTGACGTAAAAAATGATTTTAGAAGGGGTGCCACGTGATTTGGCTTTCCGGGGGGTATGAAGCTCATAGAAATTACGCAATACTCAAATGCTGGCATGAAAGTGAGGCGGTGGCATTTAATGTATGTATTGCGTTCAAAGTTTGACGAATGCCGTTGTAAAATTACTAAACTACATTACTAAGACTCAGTTTTGTGTTTGTGTCCATAAAAAGTCATTTGCCTTGATCACGTGATATTTTCATAATGCTTTGAGCGCACTTATATCAAGGAGTTTTTTTGTTGCGTTTTAGTACACATTTAATTTTTAACATCTTCGGCTAGATATCGTAAATGGTTGTTATTGGTTGCTCCATTTCTAAGGATTTGTGTTCTGGCAGCATCCAGAGCAACTACAGAGCTCAGTACATGGTAGATTGGCTTTGAAACATTTGCAACGACCACTTTTGCAACCTTCCTGGAATCCACCGTTCAGCAATTCACTGCAAGCTTTAGAGGCTTCTGGAAGTACGGTCCAGCAGGGTCTCCATCTGTCGTTGAGCGCACTTATATCAAGGAGTTTTTTTGTTGCGTTTTAGTACACATTTAATTTTTAACATCTTCGGCTAGATATCGTAAATGGTTGTTATTGGTTGCTCCATTTCTAAGAATTTGTGTTCTGGCAGCATCCAGAGCAACTACAGAGCTCAGTACATGGTAGATTGGCTTTGAAACATTTGCAACGACCACTTTTGCAACCTTCCTGGAATCCACCGTTCAGCAATTCACTGCAAGCTTTAGAGGCTTCTGGAAGTACGGTCCAGCGGGGTCTCCATCTGTCGTTCTCCATTTTCCATCCAAAATCAGACGGGGATTGGTAAAATTGTTGCTCATCAAGGGAAGTCCAGATGCTTGCTTAGTAAAGAGCTCTGTTAGAATGATTCAACAGGGCATCCTAATAAACAATAGAAATTATATATAAACTCTTTAAACAAGTATAATTTTAAACAAACGCGCACCGCTTATTTCCGTGTACTTCATCAGTTAAGCTCTCTAATACCCCAAGTAGAATAACTATAGGTTCAAGTCCAGCATAGCTTTATGATAGGCTTTGGTTAGTCAAAAAAAATTTGATAAGTGTATTCATTATAAGAAAAGGTTGGGTTACATGTAGTTGAAATGTTTCTCGTCTTTTCGCTAAACTGATTATTTTCTTTCGCGTTGTCCTCACAGGTGTTTACCAATCACAAATTTAGCCTATCAAACACAAAACCAACTAAACATTTGTGTATGATAGGTTCTTACCTCTGTTGGGGGAATGTTTTCTAGCGCCCGATTCTTTTTTTGTGAAGAGCTCTCGTCGAGCAGTGTTTACTTCGGTAGCAAGGCTGGTCCTGTCATTAAGTACTACCACAAAGCGCTGAAGGACATCAAATACAGGAGTGTTGATCTCAAGTGGAAGGATGGGGCAATCGTTCACAAAGCGGAAAGCCTCTGTGGCTTCAGGGTACGCTTTCCAGGCCTCCCACGCAGATTTCTTTCCTTTCCCCAGGAATGCCGACGCAGTGTCGCAACCGGTAAACGCGTGAACAAATGGAAGCGCACGGCATTTCTGCTCGCCCAAATACTCACAAATGGTGTTAACAGAAAGCAGCTGAAAATTCTTTCCCATCCCAAAGGCGACTCAAAAGCTCAATCCAGACCGAATTGAAGACAACGTGTGGAACTGGGCAATTAGAATAACAAGAACATCTGTGTCAAGACACTTCTTCCCCCCTTATCCAAAGTATCTTAACGTGTACAAGAATCCTTGTGTCTGCTCCTTCATGGTTGCAGCTACGCATTTGGTTCTTGGGGCAACTTGAGATGACGTTTTCACCTAAAATAAAAGACGATACAGTCAGTATAACTGTTCATCAAGACTTGATGGACACACAAAAAAGAAGTTTGAACGGTGTCTATATAACCCTTCCCAAAACTTGGTTAGCATCTTACCTGAAGTTATGTAGACAACTCTGTCAGCTGGAAAGGAAGCTGTTTCAACTTGCTTGGTTAAGAAGTCGAACAGTTCCTTCTTGTCAGAGGAATCTTCGAGAAATGCCTGCCAGTTCTGAGGTAACTTGACATGCCCAGCTACCTTTCGTCTCACGCCTTTTCCCCTCTTCTCACGGGCAGATTCGTTTAGACTTGCCACTCGGTATTCATTCCAAACAACGTCAATTCGTTTGGTACTCTTCAAGTGGTTTTCCAGGAAAGGTAAGAACTTGTAATCTGCATATTCAGAAAACGTAGCGATAGATGAAACTGGAAGTGCATGCACAATAGCTGCTCCATCAAAAACTCTGACATCGTAAGATGCTGGTGGTGGATGTGGTGGTGTTTCTTTGTTGACGCATGAAATCAAATCAGACTTTTTCCCGAATCGGAGATTGCCAAACTCTGACAAAGAAGGTGGATACAGCTGATTTTTAAGCTTGAAGAACTCTTCAAGATCTCCGTCGCGCTGTTGGCTGGCAATATATAAACGACTGAAGAGGTAACGGTCACTTGTTACCGCTGTCAACTTTAACCTTCAGCTGCTGGCGCTTGAACAGTGGCAAGGTATTCTTTGAATCGATACAGTCCTTTCATCGATGACGTCTTTTACGAATTTCTTGTACTGGCGTAATCCAAGTTCCTGGACTCTATGCACAGTATCCACGACTGAGGCATCTGCGCAATTGCGTGTGTCAAGGGCAAGTAATTCAGGGCAGTCATCCTTAAAAGGGTTTCCCATTTCTGAAATTGTACTTACTTCGTGGTGTTTGTTCTTTTCATCAACATTTGTTTCACCTTTCAACTGACTTTCGAACTCTTGCAACACTCGAGCAGTTTCTGGTCCGGCCACCATCCATCTTCTAAATGCGACAGGACTTTCCGTTAGTCCTACAGCTCCACCCGATCCCTTCACCCTTGCGTTATTTTGCTCGTGTGCCTGGTCGATTGGGATGCTTGAAAAAGTGCTCGATGATTTAGAAATGACCCAGCATTTTCTGAGGCTTTGTTGAACGGGGCCTGGTAAGCACTTCATATCTCTTATGTGAATAGGTAGCCACCTCGCGTAATTAGTGTGATCAAGAGCAAAGGACCAAGGAGCAAGAGATTCCAAGGCTTCTACGTACAGAGAGAAGTTGTTTTCACGATGTGCTTTCACAAATGCCAGTACTTTGAGTTCCATTTGCATGATCATGTCCCAAAACTTGTACGTTGGGCTGGTCTTAATCATTCCATCGTGCCACTTCTGAAACTCCTCTTCGTCCTGTTGACCGTTTAGTTCCTGAAAGGCAACATGCTGCAATTTATACAAAGTTGCTGCGGTCACCTGGTGGGCGCGTCTGGTTTTTGTCAAATGCGCTACTTTAAGGAAGGAATCTGATGGACGCTATCCCTGCCTCAGTTAGTGCTGTAGTCCAGTCAGATAAAGCTAGAAGGTCACCGCACATGGTCCACAGCATCATCTCAATGTGTAGCCCCCCCCCCCCCAGCATGCCAGCATGACAACGTGAACATTTCATGCCAGTTCCACTGAACAACTTTTGCGATGGCAAAAAGAGGCTGATCACAGACAGTGACAGGAATTTGGCCAGGGTTTTAATAACAGACATCCCATGTTTCATCATGGCTACTGTGGCAGCCTTCTCGTAAAACAATGGCAACAAGCTACCCAAGCAGGGCAAAGGGTTGGGCAGTTCCGTTACAGATGCGTGATAAGCAGCCCATGAAAGATGAATACCTTTGGTAAGCTCTAGAAGAGCCGTACATATTTTCCATTATGTTACAACAAATTTAAATAAAGGAGCTTAGTAAATATCTTCTTGCTAAAACACTAATATCATAAAGGACGTGAAATTCATGTGGAACTGAGCTTTATAATGACTACGCATATATGTCGTCTTTTTTCGCCTTTTTCTACCACAAAAAGGCATAATATTTTCACTTTTGAGCACAGCTTATTACATTTTCGTACTTGGTCTTTATTTTACCTATTCCAACACTTATTTCACACTGTAAACAACAAAATAAATTAGTATATACACAATCAGTGATCTTGGTGTTTTAAGCAATCTGATTGGTTCGCTATCTCTGGCTAATGAGCATTATTCACCCCCTACCGAGTGAATAATGCGTTTCGCGAATTCGCGCATGCTTTGTACCGCTTGCACGTTTTCCACGCATGAATTGAGAGATCAATTAAATCGATTTTTAATGGTTTCCTCGGAAAATGTTGTTGAGATCACTTCCTGTGTATATACTTCGCGGCTCGGTAAATATTCTGCCACTATTAACTGAGATTGAGAAGAATAATTGTTAATTATTTCATAGCTCATAATGGCACGCTGCTTTTGACACACTACAACTGAGACTTACTTACAAAAAATCCCCCCTCCCCCCCACCCTGGGGTAATTTTTTGTGGCACCCCTTCTGAAATGATTAGTTATACTCTAAACTACATTTGTGCCAAGTTTAATGTTTTTACGCGTCTTGTCACGATTTTCGTAATTTTCCGACCTAACAGACCGGACTATCAGTATATAGCTGCAGGTCAGGGGAAGAGGTGACCCAGGAATCCAGGAAAAAAGACCGCCCGTTCCATTGAGCGAGGAACACTTTCCACATGTGAATATCCCTGGAAAATTCCTTGTTCAAGCGGATATGGTGAAAACGATTCTTTACCCCCCGGGTGAGGTTGATTATGCGCTGAAGGAAGGTTCTACCCGGGACTACTACTTTGCAGGCGAATTGCAAAGTGCCGATAAGGGATTGAAGATCCACAAGGCGGGCGGAACGGCGTTTGGTAAAAGAGATCAATAATTGCCGTATCCTGGCGAGCTTGTCCTCGGGCAAACGTGCTTCCATACGGTTACTGTCTAGTACAACGCCCATGAACTCTAGAACTTGTGAGGGACCCAGGGTCTTAGCGGTGACGGTGGGGACCCGAAGAGACATGAACACCTTAAGAAGGGTAGTAAAGCTCCCCAGGCAATCAATTTTTGTATGCTCCGCTATGAAAAAATCGTCTAAAATGTGGATAACATGGCGGAGGCCGTAATTGTGCTTAAGAATCCATTCCAAAGCATCGGAAATTTGGTTAAAAAGGAAAGGGGCACTGCGAAGCCCAAATGGCAGGTAAAGGTCTATGTAGTACTGAGACTGCCAGTATATGCCCAAAAGGTTCCAGTCCCCGGGGTGGATTGGCATAAGGCGGAAGGCAGATTTTAAGTCCGTTTTTGCCATAAAACTCCCAGGGCCCAGAGACCGCAGTATCGCGATTGCGTCGTCGACACGAACATACTGCAACGAATAGGGATCCTTAGGGATGTGGTCATTTATACTATCTCCTTCGGGGTATGACAGGTGATAAATAGTACGCCATTCTACAGAGTGCTTTTTAGGGACTACGCCTATAGGGTGACACTGCAAGTTAGGTAGGGGCGGGTAGGGGAAGGGACCTGCAATTCTCCCCAACTGCATTTCCTTGTTAAGGTTTCCAGAAACGACTTCGGGATGTAGAGAGGCTGATATCAAATTACGCGACACCCGTGTTTTGTGGGGGCCAAGGTAACCAATGCGAGTACCATACCGCAGGGCACTGATTAAGTTGCTAACAAAAGAGCTATTAGGGTGATTAACTAATTCAAGCGCTAATTTATCTACATTAAGAGGGGTGGATACAGTAGGGTTGCAGTTCAGCTGGCGCTGCTCCACCTTATTTCTTGCTGCGATCGCTGGGGTTGGCTGGTCTGTTGCTGTTTCCGGGCGGTTTGGGACCAGAGCAGTTGAACTGGGCGTGGCTGCTTGAGCCACAGCGACGGCAGTTATGCGGGAAACAGCAGGAACGGCGTTGACATCCGGAGGGTTTGTTGAAGTCAAAGCAGACCAGGGCTTGGCGGCGAGGTTTTCTGCTTGGGTCCTGGTTGGGGCAATCCTCCGCCTGATGGTACGGGCTAGAGCACACAGAACAATGCGGCTTAGCTAGGCCAGAGAAGGTGACTGTCCAGAGTTCGAGATCGATTTTGTCCCAGGCCTTTGAGAGGTCGTAAGCAGCGCGGCGTCTAAACTGTTCGTCATAGGCAAGCCAGGCGAGGCCCTTAAACTTAGTGACTGCTTTGCTGATAGTTTGCTGGTATTTGATTAACTCTAAGGCACGCGTAGGATGGACCGCGACGATCACCAGCATGTAGGCGGTAAAAGCGTCTAGCCACTTTTGAAAAGTGTCAATTACTGGCTTTTTCCTTCTAACCAGCGTTAGCGGGGACCCCTGGGAGCCCGGGGATGAGTCCTCGTAGCGTAACTGTAGAGCGGGGGCCTGGGAGCGATACATGGAGTCAGGCAACAACAAACAAAAGTCAATGTACTCACCGCGGAGTATTTTGTCCTCGAGGCTTTTATCCAGAGGACGGTGCAGGCCCAGAGGAGTCGCCGTGTTCAGGGTGCGTGGACTAGGCGTGCGAAGATCGTCTGCGAAACGCGCTGGGGTCTCCTGGTTGTTGAAGACACGCAAAGCTTCGTTAACGGAGGTCGACACGGTCTCCTGGATGGCCGACATCTGAGCGGGCGAAAATACCGCATCCTGGAGAACTTCTGGCTCAAAGTCCTCCAACAGTTCTTCTTCGACGGCTGAGTCGACGTCCGATCGCCCATCTTCGTCAGAGCTGTGGGTCTCTGCGTCGGCCTGTTCTGTCGGGACATTTGGCTGCGGACGCGGGCGTACGCGTTTATTTGAAGCTGAAGAGTTGGTTTTGTGTACCCGTCCAGTTTGAAGGCGACCTCTGGAGCGGCGTTGGGTGGCTGCCGGTGCTGAATTTGTTGCCAGCCTCAGCCGTTCAAGCAGGCGAGCACGACTTCCATTGATTGGAAGATTTAGATTTTGAAGACGAAGGCGAAGAACTTCACTGGAAAGGTTCTTTAGTTCGTCTGCTCGCGTGGTTTTCGAAGGCTTGGAACGTGGGCGTGCCATAATTTTAAAGCTAAATTGTTACAAACTGTGTACTCTCGTGCAAGCTGCCAGGATAATGCCCTCTGACAGTGTATTGAGATTTATATAGCAAGACAGTGTCTCAAAGAACGACCAATAGGTACAACTGTACCATAAACTAAATAGACGCAACGTGGCGAGCCTGTTAGCAATGAATGAAGCTAACAAATATATGAGCCAATCTACGAGAAGCTAAGATATATTTGCTAGATTATACCACGAGATAGAAGCTAAAATACAGACATGAATAGTGCTTGTTCTAACTACTAGAATAAGGGAACGTTCACTCATGAAATGAGCTTTCTGCATTGTCCTATTGTTTATCCTACTGGTCTGCGTGACAAGCGTAAACAGCCTGACCCTCGAGTGGTGTCATGTTCCATTAACTGCGTTTTACCAACCGGTAAAAGCGGTATTATTTTCTCTTTGACATTTTGTAAGTTCTGGTAATTTTGGTGGGTTTTCGATGTCATTTTTGCTTAAAATGAAAGCCAAGCTTCTCAGTAATAATGAGATGCTAATCAGGTTCAGCAAGCTGTGCTAACTTGGCTTACTATTTATGGCTATTGTGTGTTGATGGTTTAACTCAAACTCATAAAATAGACAATCCCTCTTGCTTATAAAATAAAACTCTTACTAGTATTGGTGCAACCCCTTGGGCAAATACCTTTCAAGGATAATGTACTGACTTTGCAGTATATTTAACAATTATTCCATGAGTGCGCGTTGGATATGAGATGATAGATAGCCAACAAGACACGTAGCGCCGAGTTGGCTATAATCATCTCACATCCAACAAGCGCGAGTGGAATAATTGTTCTTTAAAAACGCCTCCCAAAAATAGAAAACTAGGCTACAATAAAAACAAAAGGACCCAAAAAATCACGCATACGGCCGCCATCTTTGTAGACCATGGTATAATGGCTCGTATACCATGATGGCTAAGCCAATGAAAACTCTCGAATTGCATTATCCAATGATCCAGTTTTTAATAACAATGATTAGACAATAACTAAAGCAGATGCACATACTTTTATATTTGGTCAATAACAAATTATCATTTTATAGGTGAAGCTGAGAGGTGTACCCAACAAACTCACATGGGGAGGCTCCACCCAAAGTTCAAACTCTCACCCTCAAAAGGCCCACACTCCAGCTGTGGGCCTTTTGAGGCTGAACACCCTAGGAGGTACCAAACCCACTTTTCCTAAGCCCCCAAAAGATATGATGAGCTGTCCTGTCCCATCCCCCTGCCCCCCTTGTCCCCCTGCCCTCTCTCCCCCTGCGAGCAACACACCACATGTTTTACAGATTTGCAGCCTTGGGAAATTATAGAACCAGTGAATCAAAAACGGGCCTCTTTCAATCAAAACTTTCAAATTACATGCAGCAGCCAATATGTAGTGACACCAATACACACTGATTTTTACACCACCTGCATCCTCGATAAAGACCGCTTTCATAAATAGTGGCCAATTATAAATTCTTTTGTAACCATTAAACTAGCCGTACTAACCTCATTTTGAAGTTGGTAATTTAAAAGAATTTTTACTCTGAAACGAGGTTAGCAAGGCTAATAAAGGAGGCTGGCAACAGTTTCCAGCACTTTTCTAACAGCTATACTTTGCAGGATGAATACTGCCACTGTTAAACAGTTGATGCTACAATAATGGTATCATACAAATTCCCAATCATTGGTAAACCAAGTTGCAATAATCTATTTCACCTAACAGGTAAAATGTGGAGTGGGTTCAGAGCCACCTTAACTTTTCGAAATTTTTAGGTGGCTCTGAACCCACTCCACAGAATTTCTTTTAAACTTTGCAAAAAGTTGCATCTTATTATGCTTATCATAATTCGATAATAAAAAAATAGGGGTCACAGAGCTTGTTTTTGAGTTATAAACGCTTAAAGCTAAAATTAAGGGTGTTTGTTGCAGGTCATTGTTGTTATGGTAACCTATTGTGCCACAAATTTGACAGCAATTGGGCAGTTTTTTTTTACCAAAATCATGCTATCAAAAAACTGCCCAATCATTGGTGAACAAGTTGCTATGACCTGCTAAAAACACCTTTAATTTTAGCTTTAAGCGCTTATAACTCGAAAACGAGCTCGGTGACCCCTATCTTTTATTATCGAATTGTAATTAACATGATAAGATGCAACTTTTTGCAAAGTTTAAAAAAAATTTGGAGGGGGTTCAGAGCCACCTTAAATTTTTTGAAAACTTAAGGTGGCTCTGAACCCCCTCCGTAGAATTTTTTTAAACTTTGCAAAAAGTTGCATCTCATTATGCTGATTACAATTTGATAATAAAAAATGGGGTTCACCGAGCTCGTTTTCGAGTTATAAGCACTTAAAGCTAAAATTAAGGGTGTTTTTAGCAGGTCATATTGTTGCTATGGTAACCTATTGTGCCTAAAAATTGACAGCAACTTGTTCACCAATGATTGGGCAGTTTTTTTTTTTATAGCATGATTTTGGTATCAACTGATATAGAGTGGTTATAATGACCCTCTTGGAAAGTACTGGAAACTGTTTCGACAGCCATTTATGAAAAGGGTCTCTGCCTCGGAAGACTGGGCACTAGAACAAACAAAATGGCGGACGAATTGGACGAATGTTGAAGTGACAGAAGGAAAAGATATCCAATTATCAATGGTGGATGAAAGCTCATGTCTTCAAGAGATACGAAACCTTATAAACACTTGCAGAGAATCTGGACGAACGTCATGGCTTGATATTTGTGTGAAAACTGAAGAATATTTGCAGTGAGTAAGCTTGTTGTTCAACATGTTCATATGTTGCACACGTGCTTTTTATTAATATACCACTGTCTGGTTGGAAGTTTTTCATGTCTGCATGAAGACAATACGCATAAGGGAAGGTATTTAGTAAATTTTCAAGGCCATTTACAGTGTGTCAACCTATTGCTTGTTATTTTGATAGAGCAAACATTTCTTGGTAAAGCTTAGATTCCCGGCGAGCTTGGATATCAATGGTCCAATGTTATGAAATCGAAATAATTAGCAATTATTGAATAAGGCCGAGTAGGATATGAAGAATTCTGCAGAACAAGGAGGGCGTTATCCACAGAGACCTAAGGCCGAGGTGGATAATACCCTCTGAGATCTGCAGAATTCTTCATATCAAACGAAAGCCGAATTCAATAATTGCTTTATTATTCATTCAAAATATTTCCCCGTTCTTAAAGGAGTTTTGCCGTTTCGTTCTTTGTTTTTTCGCTCACTAAAAATAACATAATATCGTCCCCAGGTTTTCTCGGTCAACGGTTCAATAATCTGCAGCGGGCTGCACTTTTGACATCATTTTGACCTCATCGGTTCAATAATCTGAAGTGGCTGCACTTTTGACGTCATTTTGATGTCATCGGTTCAATAATCTGAAGTGGGCTGCACTTTTGATGTCATTGATTCAATATGGTGAAGATTCTTTTCAAATTTGGCGAACAGCAGCCGATTATGGCAAATTATGTGTGGTTTTAACCAATCAGAAACAGGGAAATATTTTGAATGAATAATAATTATTGTTCTTTTGATGTATGCTAAATGATTTTGGGAATAAGCCTATTCGGGTATTTTCAATTCAGAAAATGTTGTGCAGTGTTTGAAAATTGCCTTAGGTTGTTCTTTTTTCTAACATGTTTTTGTTCTTTTGTTAGGGAAGCCTCTGTCAAGCAGAGATTGTCAATACTTGATATAGTTTGGAAATGGATTTCAACACTTGTAAAGAAAGATGACCTCACATCTAACAACACTGAAGAATTCATACTTCTTCTCACCAGAGTTTGGTGTACACTTTTTTTCTGCTCCTTGGGAAACCTTAAACTTTGTCAAAAAGTTAAAAAGGTACATCAAATAAATACATTTAGTATACATAATTTTTCCTTGATGAACGGGCAAACTCTGTTTGAAGAATGGATATTTTTTAGTTTTTACAGTGACACTATTCACTGAATTGTGACATAATTGCTTCAAAATGTTTCCTGTAAGTTATAATATGAAGACTAAATTCATCACCTAAGTTTTGTGGGAAATTACTTTTTCAATTTGCTGGAGGTCAGCTGTAAATTATCCTAAGTCCTAGATGTCAATGCATTTTAGTCATCAAGTTTTGAAGATGGATTGAAAGTCTGACTATATTGTTGCAAATACCAAAGCTCAATGTTTTCTTTGAGATTTGGAACTTTCAAATTCATATTGGTTTGAATTATTTTAAACCAAGAACTGAAAACTACAACATTTAGGTATGTGTAAGGTACATGTACAGTATTTTTTATTGTATCTTACATGTATTTATATGTTGTAGTTTTCAGGCTGTGGCTTGAATATTACTCTAATTATTATTAATATTTGTTGAATTACAATTATTAATGATAATCATTTATAATACAAGATGCTTGCATTTTGTGAAATGTTTTGCCTGAGGTTAACAAAGACTAAAAAATTAACGTCTACCTGGGATCACTTCCCAATCAATGACAAAGAATGGCAATGAAGCTGACAAAGGATGAGTAGATGAGAATCAGTCCTAAACAACTTACAAATAAAGCAATGTTTGTCCGAAAGTGTGACACAATGGATCACAGCCATTGTACATAGTACATGTACAAGAATTATGCATACATTTAGCAGCTGGTAGATGTTAGTGATGAAAAATGATTTTTCTCCTTGCAGGTTTTCAGCTGCCTTTGTGAAAACAGACCCTATCATGCAAAACGTGAAATCAAAAGAAATATCAGTGAGCTTCTATCCTCTCCCTCAAACCAAACTGTGAATGTTGTTGAAACAGGTGCGAAACATCAGTGGTCATATCCATAAAATACAAATATTCATAATGATATTAAACTTTCAGACCCTGTTTTGCTTACTATAATCAAATGCTCCTCTTGCCTGAAAGAGGTTTGGTCGCACAGCAGTGTTTTTTTTTAATAACTGAAGTTAATTGCTGGTACCAACAATCCACTATGCTCTGACACACTTTTATTATCAGTGGTGTACATGGAAAATCAGGGATGATGATCAATAAAGCTTTTGCGCTTTTCAAGCTTTCATGTTGTTGCACTGAGTTTTGTGATGGCTAGGAAACTGGTGGTTGTATATTTGCACAGTCTCGGTAGTTTTCTGTTATTCATCATGATGTACTGATGTACAGCTAGGTTCATTAAAACTATCTAGGTCTATCTAGTGATTGAAGCTTGTCATGTATTTGAATATAGTCCATCTATGTGAATAAAGTGTTTTGAATATAATTCAGGAAATGATTGGTAACATTAATACAAAGGGAAAAGGTAAATGTGGTATTCTTAGAAGCCACTAAGGTCAATAACTCGAGCAACACAA
Source organism: Micromussa lordhowensis (assembly GCA_964020085.1). Taxonomy (NCBI): domain Eukaryota; kingdom Metazoa; phylum Cnidaria; class Anthozoa; order Scleractinia; family Lobophylliidae; genus Micromussa; species Micromussa lordhowensis. Next base: position 14,796,815 of record OZ026600.1, read on the forward strand.
AGTCGCACTTCAAACTCTCGCTCGTGCACACATGCACGCACACACTCACTCTGTCACATGACCACTGTTCGTAGTGCAGGATGTCCACAGGACACCACATCTTCCTCTTTCTCCGCTTATAAGCCCTAACATAAATTTCAACAAAACAGCATGAGTGATGTCAATAATGTCTGATCAGGTAAATAGAAAACTGTAAGTACAGTACGATCAAAGTCAGTGTCACTGGGAAACCACAACCACCATCAGGTGGTGACATAGTTACTGAATCTCTCAGGAGGTCAGGTGACTCTTTCTGATCTCCTTGGTAACAGCTGTTGTTGGATAGGGCTCTAATCCTCAACTGGCCTTGCACTGGTTCCCATCTCTGGGCTGGGTGTGAGTTCTTGTCCACACATTAGGGAGTGTTAGCAAATCACGACGGCGACGGCAACGAGAACGTCAGCAAACAAAAGGTTTAATGAGCAGAACAATGGTTCTGCACGTGAGTTTTGATTCTTTGTACATTTCTTTACCATCCTCTGCAAAACAACAACGTGAAATGACCAAGTTCTACGTATTGTGGAGTACGAGAACCGCAATGGGTAATTTTTCGTGTCTTCCTTTGGAATTGAACGCTGTCATTACATATTTAGCCTGAGCAGGATTTTAGACCGATAGGCGAACTGAACAGATCTACACAATTGCGACATTCGAGGGTAAAATATAAATACTTTTTTCACAAGGCGTCGTTCTTGGCGTCGCCGTTGTCAATGCTAAAACTCCCTAATTGTTCACAAGGTACTTCTGCAGGCTCCACAAGGCTCAGTCATGACATGCTGAATGTTTCGCTTGTATTGCACGCCTTGAGGTGACTGGACCTGATCCCCACGATGTGCTGTCACCTGGTATGGCTCTTTCTCGTAGTGTGGTGACAATTTATTCTCCTTCCTCTTCTCCAATAACACAAAATCCCCTTCTTGTATGCGTTTCTCTGCTGCCTGATGTCTCATGTCAGCATGATCTGCCCCAACCTGCTTTTTTCTGCATCGTGGTCTCTGGCCTGCTGATATCCCGGGTTTTCAGATTCTCCTAGATCAGCAACTTCCGGCAACTGAGTAGACAATTTCCTCCCAAATAGCAGTTCTGCTGGGCTCTGGCCAGTTGTCACATGCAGGGTGGAACGGTAGGCCAGAAGGTACTTGTTCAACTCTAGTCTCCAGTCTCTCTTCTCAGCATGGGCCACTCTCATTGCTTTCAAAAGGGAATGATTTCTGCAGACACCAGGTTGGGTCCATTTTCTGTTCTCACGGTATGAGGTACCCCATGTCTAGAGAACTGTTTATCTAAACACTTGATGGTCATCTCAGAAGTGGTAGATTTAATGATGTCAACTTCCACCCATCAGCTGAAGTAGTCCACGGGGACCAGCAGATATTCTCCTGTTGGCATCGGCCCAAGTAAGTCTAATGCTAGATTTGCATGGCCTCTCTGGCATCCTGGTTATTTTCACAGGCGGAGTGATTGTCTCCTTTGTAACCAGTTGGCACCTGTAACATTCCTGGCACTTCCGTTCTGCATCCTTATCAACTCCCGGCCACCATACTTTAGACCTGAGTCTCTCCTTCATTTTGACTATTCCCTGGTGACCTTCGTGTGCAAGTTCTAAAACCCTTGATCTCAGCACTTTGCTTATTGCAATTCGTGTTCCACATAGTATAACTTGACCAATGAAAGTCAACTCGTTATGCACCATCACAAATGACCGTGGGCCCTTCTCCCAATTTCCACTAGCAAGGCAACTATGCACTGTTGGAACACTTCATCCTCTGCAGAGGCACTCTCTATTTCTTGGATCTTAATGGGTACCAGAACTGCTTTAAGAGCAACCATCCAAACATGTTCATCATCATAACAACACTTCTCTGACGCTGGGAGCATTGTCAGACATGACAGGGCATCAGCAACATTATCTCGTGATGCAACGCACCACACCTTGTAGCTATATCGTTGCAACCTCAACACCCAGTGTTCAATGCGTGCTGATGGCTTGGATCCTCTAGAGTAAATCACCTTGAGGGCCTCATGATCTGTCTGCAAGCCATACAAATATAGGTTGAATCGTTTGCATGCCCACACTAGTGCCAGCGCTTCCTTTTCTGTCTGACTGTATCTCTTTTCTACACTGCTAATTAAGGCTACTGCTGGCGTAGCAGACAGCTCTACCCACACCGTTCTTTTCCTGGACTAGCACTGCACCTAGCCCCACAGGACTTACATCAGCTATCACTTGAGTGTGTGTCTCTTTGTCAAAGTATGCCAGAACAGGCATACTAGCTAACTGCTGTTTCAGTTCCTGAAACAACGCTTTCTGCTCACTGCCCCATACAAAGGTTATTCCCTGCCTAGAGATCGCTCGTAGAGGCTCTGCAGTGGTGGCGAAGTTGGGAATAAAACATGCAGTGAAGCCGACCATCCCCAGGAAACTTCTAACCTCTGCTGGTGTGGTTGGGCGGTTTGATTCAAGTATCGGGATGTCAGGATAGGTATCCTTTCACGAATGATAGCTTCATTTGCTTTTCTCGTGTCCACGCACAGCCTGATGTGCCTTGATGCTTTTGGCCCAATCACCACAGGACTAACCCATGACATCAGCCCATTTACTAGCTCCACTATATCCTTAGCAATGAGGTCTTCTATTTTTGCGGTTACTTTCTCTCGCAGTGCAAATGGGACATGCCTTGGTTTCTGAGCTACTGGTGTCGCCTCTGAGTTGATGTGTAGTTTCAGTTTGTAATCTTTCAGCTTACCAACACCAACAAACACTGTTGGATACTTAGCCTGAAGAACTGGAGCTAAGTTCTCACTGACAACATTGCATTCCACAAACTCACTGCTGACGCTCGTACTAATCCAAAGCAGTCCCATAGCCTTTGAGATTTCCTGGCCCAGCTGACCTTCCACTCTTGGTAACCACCAATTGTGAACTTATCTTCTTATCACCTGCTGAGATCTCATCTTGAACCTGGCCAATCACTTCCAACTCTTTCCCGCCATATGCATACAACCGCTTGTGGCAATCCTCCATCTTTGCGTTAAGGCCTTGAGCCTTAAGTTCCTCATATTCTTCCATTGTAACTGCAAATGCAAAAGCACAGTTCTCCTCACTGTCAGATGCATCCTGATCGCCCACAAAGTTAGCATTGTAAGACTGATATCTATCAGAATCCCTCCGTCGCTGATCCGGTTTACCTCCAGTTGCATAATTATCACTCTTTCCCTGACAACACAAAGCAAAGTGACCATACCTCCCACATTTTGCACATTTCTTTCCTTTTGCTGGACAGCTCCTATCAATGGCCAGATGTCCCTCTCTTCCACAATTGTAGTGCTCTTTGAGCTTATAATCTCCTTTTTCTTCTCTCATCTTGACTGCATTGACACTGTCTCCGTCCATTACCACTGGATTCATAGTTGTGTTTGTTGCCTGTCTCCCAGCCGCTTCCCAAGCACGAGCTTTATCTAATGCTTCTTCCGGTGTAATATTCCTTTGTTCCAACAATTTCCTCTTCAACTCAAAATCCACTAGCTTCTCAATCAGCTGATCCCTCAAATTGTTGTTCAAACTTGTTCTGAAATTGCAATGCCTCGCCATAAACTGGTCAGCTGTCTCCCTCTCATGCAGTGACAGCTGACGAAAAACATGGCGCTCCTTGACGTGAAAGTAGAAATCCAGCTTGCAAATAGCGACCAGGATCTTGTAGGTCTTTGAATGTCCTGCACTTCCATCCCGGCGAAATGCAAAAGTTGAGACGTCTTCTTTCAAACATTGTTGATGCCCTTTCCTTCTGCATAGTACTTGAACACGCACTTCCATTTGTGCCACCTGTCCGCGACTTGCAAAGCCAGTCCGGTTAAATCCAACAGTGCTTAGTGCTTCTCAAGTCATATTTGGACCATCCTCGTTGCCAATGTAGTATTCTTAGAAGCCACTAAGGTCAATAACTTGAGCAACACAAATTCACACTTCAAACTCCTGCTCGTACACACATGCACACACACTCGCTCAATCACATGACCACTGTTCAAAGTCCCGGATGTCCACAGGAGACCACAGTAAAGTAAGGATGAAGTCATGTGATAACATTGGATACAGACTCGTGTAACTTTAAATGGTATGTTTTTTCTCTGTGATTGATGTAGTTTGTCAGCTAATTGATGTTTCTGAACTTGGAAAGGAGTGTGTGGATGAGCTGTTTGATGACTTTGTTTCATCCATTTCTCATTGTTTGGAGTGTTATTCTCAGCAGGTATGAAGGATGCAAATCTTATTTAATTTATTCAACACTACTGATATTAATAAAATTAAAGACAAGTTATGTCTTATTCAAAGCTGACAAAACCTTTGGTCTCATGCATGCCACTATGTTGTGCAACTCCATTGTTGCCGTCTTCGTTGTGCATACGTGCCCACGAGCAATACCGCTAGCCATGATAACCATGAGAAAATGGGTTTCCTTTCTTTCCTATATGAGTATGGGGCTCCTCTTGGTGGCCATTCAGGCCGCCGGAGGTCCGCTACAAAGCATGCTGTTAGAAATTAGCACATGGGATGAATTGAGGCAGAGATGCACACAACAACCTTGTGTAGAAATGTTTCTTCTTGAAGCCGAAAGAGAAATGTTTTTCCATTGTTAAAAGAATTTTGGGGTTCACGCTGGCTGCAATTGCTTACGAACAGATCCTGCAGTACTAAGTATATATAAGTAGCATGCCTTATGAGGGAGAAGTTCCCAAGAGTCAATATTAAGAGTAAGACCCAGCTAATGAAAATTTCATAGTGACCTGTTGCAAATCTGTTCCTTTTTTTTTTTTCGGGATGCTTAATTTCAACTGCCAAGTAATGGGATTTTAATGAGAAATTAACTGAGTATTTTTCCATAGTATATTCAGCAACACTGTGAGGAAGCTGGATTGTTATCTAGCTCTGATGTTTGTCAGACTATTGTAAAGGTAAGTAAAAAACTAGCAACTTGTTGTATTCAATTATGGTCACGTTCAAAGGCAAGTCGATGGATTAACTACAGTCCAAAGAAACTTGGTTTTGTATTCAAATTATATGATTACAGGCAGTTCTGAAGACCTTTCAGTACTTCCCAAGAAAAGTTGGTGTACTCATTGGTGACAGCACTGCTACTGAAGGTAATAAAAAATGGTGTTTGGTATATTAGGCATGCTAGGTATGTTTCTTTACAAATAGGTGACTGTATTCTAATTTACTCTCCAAATTATCAGAAATGTGTTGTGTTTAAATTCAAGGAAAAAGAGTCAACTTTGATTGATTGATTAGATTTGTAAATGTTAATTTTAGTCAAAGTGGGTATTAATTAATAAGCTCTGCCTGTATTTTCATAGGAAATGCAGTCCTGGAGAAGATCATAAATAACCTGTGGAGGATATTATTTTGCAAGGCTAGTTATTTTACAAACCAGTTATGGTTAAGTTACATGTTATGTTCAAAGAGGACCATTTAATAGTTACAGGCCAGACACTTATTGGAGTGTGAAGCCTTGGAGCCAAGGCTGGCTCATAGCTGCCGGAGCTTATCCCGGTTTCTGTAGCATGAAGCGGCTAGAAGTATTTCTACTTCCCCTGGACGGGATGCTAGTCCATCGCAGGTCAAATAGCAGGTACCCATTTATACACCTGGGTGGAGAGAGGCACTGTGAGAGTAAAGTGTCTTGCCCAAGAACACAACACACTGTCCCCGGCAGGGCACGAACCCGGACCGCTCGCACCGGAGTCGAGCGCACTAACCACGAGGCCACTGCGCCTCCCACTAGACACTTATTGGAAGGAGGACAATAATTGAATCATTAACAGTAATGTTAATGTTCTTTTCTTAAAATTTACCTAGTTTGAAATAAAATGGAAATACAGTCAACATTGGCCCATGAAAATTTGGCCATATTAATGGGGTGGGGTCAAACCTCACAACTGGTCTTAATTGAGAGACATAACAATTGCACTTCTAAACAACTGTTCTTTATTAAGTATCCATAATGCAGATATCATTTTAAAAATATTGAAACTTGAATCAGTGTATGAAATATTAAGAATGTAAAGATGAACATGACTGGTTTGAGGGGCTGTACAAACAGGGTAAGATAATAAAGGATTATACAAGTTGGCAGGATTTCATTGAGGGCCAGGCACTGGGCATATTGACCGGTTGCCCTCTTTCTGAAAATGTTGACAAAACCCCTGGCTTGGGATTTTAGATTGTGGCAGTTGGCCGTTTTAATAGGACGGCCACATTAACTGGGTTTCCTTATATGAAAAAGTTTGGGTGTTTTGCCGGGACAACAAAAGTAGCCATAATAATGAAGTGACTGTGTTAACGAGGTGACTGTATTAACGAGGTGACGTTATTAACAAGTTGACTGTATTAACGAGGCGACTGTAAGGCAGGTTTCCACTGTAATAAGTTATGTGCAAATTTTTTAATAACAGAACCTTCCCAAGGAATGTACATTTCTGTGTGGAACAGCCATAGGCTTGTTGCTAGGCATTGCTGCAGATCTGGAGCCTTGCTTGTGTGCCAACAAAATTGTTACAGAGTTATTAATTGCATCAGGTTAGCACACTTGTATTAGGTATGTTTTGTGTTTACAACTGCTATTTTCTATTTTGTATGATTTATAAATTAGATCAACTGGATAAGGAAACTTCAAATTATGCATTAAAACTCAATTTAAGTGTAAAATTTTAATTTATTTATTAATACTGCATGTCAGTAGTTGAGTTTAATCTAATTCAAATCATTACAGAGTTACATTTTGTATTTTGCACAGGAGCATCATTCGTGAAGTATCAAGCTGTACCACAGGACCACCACTCTGTGATGATTGGATGTTTTACATTTGAGTTGCCATTAGCTCAATACAGACCTATCACCCAGTTAGCCATTGTAATGGGCATCATTAAATCACAGAAGAAGGAAATTCTACTGGAGGTTTGTGCTGCTTGTGTGTGATTTCATGGTTATCCAGACTATTCATTTCTACTTTATACTGTATTTTAAAATAATGTAATTAACCTATGTTGTTGTGTTTGGAATGAAAAATTCTGTGTTTTATTAATTACAATATTGCACTTTTGCCATGGAAGGACGTCATTGCCTAATGGCTAATGCACTGGTCTCTGATGAAGAAGTCTGGTTTCAATCCTACCCATGTCTTGTGTTTTCAGGATGAGACACTCCATTAACATTGTCTCACTCCACCCAGGACTGATAAGGTGGCCTGTAAATTATCAGGAGGTTACTGCCAACAATACTGCTATTCTACTGGATTTCAAAACTATACTTTTTTTAAACTATGTTCCTTCATTGGATATGAATGTTGCCGTGGATGATGGGAAGGGTACATATGTCAACTCTTGATCTTAGGCGAAGATTAATCTAGTGGTGGTCGTGATATAATTTGCTTGTCCTCAGATTGGGAATAAGGAGCACTCTACTCTGATGGAAGGGCTACTGTTTCAGACCACGTACACTCTCTGTAAAGAGAGCAAGAATTCATCAGTTCATTATGTTGCCTTTGAAGGTAATTTATTATTATCTGATCACTATTTATTTTTAAATAACAAGATGTCAGGCTAAATAGACAACATCTTTGAAGAAGTTTATTATATAAGTACATGTACAGTAGAGGTGTGCACAGCCGCCTTATGTTAGTGCATCCGGATTGAGTTGTCTTGGTTCATCAAGCCCTGGTCGGGCACATTGTGTTATGTTCTTGGGCAAGACACTTTACTGTCACTTTGCCTCTTTCCTCCCAGGTGTATAAATGGGTACCAGCATACTTAATGCTGGGGGTGGGTAGCCTGCGATGGACAAGCACCCTATCCAGGGGAGAGTACAAATATTCCCAGTGACTTCATGCTTTTGAAACTTGGTTAAGCACCAGCCTGATGGGCCACTTGGCTTGTATGCAGACTTTCTTTCACCTTTGAATAAGAAAATTAGATTTTTGTGTAACATATCTCATTAGACAGTTATTGTGTGCTCGACTGGACTGGTACAATATTTTGATGAGATTAAAAACTTCATTCAAACTTAACAGTCAGTTTTTAGCTCTTATTAACTGAGCAGGAGGTCTGTATGGGAGAATCTTGACCAAGGTCGTGAGTACAGACCGAACGCAGTGAGCTCTGTACACACGACCGAGGTCAAGATTCTCCCATACAGACCAACTAAGCTTGGTTAATAAGATGTTTATTATATGGCAAGTAAGAGAAATTTAATGTAACTGGTTTGTACTTGCCGACATTTTGCTTCCAAACGGCGATGAGCTGAACTTAATTCTGCCGAAGTCTGCTCGTCCTCTTTACTTTTTTGTTTTCTTTCCTTACCTTATCAGACTTTTTGGCACTGCCATAAATATATATTGTTAAAAGAAAATAGCCAATATTTTGGCACTTTAGTTTTCGACTTTTTCACCGCCAAACATTACTGGTCTAGATGCCGGTCTAGATGGGAAAATCAATAATGCTATATAATTCAGGTTACAACTGTTCATTGTTGTTCCTTTGTCTGAAGTTACCTGACTGTATGCTCAGTGTGTGTGTTTGCTCTTCCAGCCATGAGGCAGTGGCTTCTGTGTACGAAAAATCTTCTCAAGAAGAAAGCATTCCATGATGATTCCAAGTGGATGACAAGTGTGGAGTCGTATCATGTTACTCATCTCATTGAAATTATTTGGGAGAATCTGGAAGACCCTGTAAGTTGATAACTTATTAATAATCAATTAAGTTTAATATTAATATGTCTAGTTGTTGGATTTCTCAAATGCAGGGTGTACTTTTTGTGGAGGAGGGGTGGGGCAGTGTTAGATATTTTCAGTACTGTTGACTGCTCTATCTGTATACTAAGTATTACAGTACTACACCCTAAGCTAGATATGTGTGTGGTGATTTAACAAACCGTCATCCTGTATTTCGGTCCAAACTATCGCCATCTCTCATTAATTCCAACATTTTATGTGCAATAAACACTTGATCCTGGAATTAAATTTCCTTCAATTTCCTCTGTTATGTAAGTATCAACACTTACTTTGGTGTTGAGAATTTGGTGTTAAAGGGCCCTAGTCAGCCACACCCTTGTTTTCATTTACATGCGTAAGTTTGACGGCTATGTCGAAACAAAGGATATCACTGTGAAACTACTAAAGATAGTTAAACATACTCTCAGGAACATTACTTACAGTAAAGCAATAGGATTTCGCTTCACCATGCAATATTAATAATTTTGATGGCATCGAAAATGGCAGAGGCTGACTAGGGTCCTTTAATATGTTGAATGTGAGCTATCAAGCATGGTTCACACAGGAATAATGTACATACCACAAATGCTGAAAGTTGTACATAGTCACCATGTACTCAAATTAAGAACTTTGATGTTGTTTCAATGGTGTGACTGCACTCATTTTGTTATCACTGAGTAGTTCCTCCTCTGACCTCTGTATAAACTATATTGTTGCCAATAAGCATTCAATATTTCTCCAGATAGATGGTGTACCAGGCTTGGCAGTTACTCTGTTTGGTTTGCTGCTTGAGTTACACAAATGTGAACAAATGGCTAGAAATTCAGTGGATGAAGCGGTATGTAAAGTAATACGACAATACATGCATGATTAATGTGGAAAGTAGTGGATCGAAAGAAGCAGTCTGGGACTTCCATGTATCATTTTTCTCATGTGAATAATCAAATGTAAACTATACCATTTCAAACAAAATTTACAATAATAATTGTTTATATTTTCTTCAGTTTTACGCATCACTTAGGGATAAAGTCATTGGACTTCCTTGGCATGTGAAAGGAAGATATGGCTTGATTTGTTCACTTCTGTCTTGTATTGGCCTTCAACAGGTGACTATTCAAAATAGCTGTTATAGAAAGAATGTCTGTCTAAATAGTCTGACTGCAATTTAACACAATGTAGTAGCTGCTAATTGAAACCTGAAAAGAAATTTCATTATGGAAGGAAATAGATTGTTCCAGTTTATCAGAGATTGATCTGACAATTTCAAGCAGAGTTTTTTTTTTGTCTGAAAATTGTTGAGGGCTGAGTTCTGCAGCTTGTCCAATTTGAAGTATGTGGTACAAATAGTTACTGTCAGCAGGTGGCTGACACAGTGCCAGGATTCCCATTTAGAGCACAATTATTGTTTCTGATTACGCAGCTTTTTCTGTTTCATTCATGTTTGTTTTTTGTCTTTAGATCCTAGCAAAACAGCCTACTCTTTTGGATGACTTGATTCGTTGCCTTGGAGTCAATCAATTGACATCTCCTTCAACAAATGCTTTCAAGGCACTTCTTGAATGTGGCAGGTACATTGTTTAAGAAGAATTGGGATGATCACATGTGTTCTGTAAATTTACTGTCAGCTTTCTTTGGTTCATCTTTTCTTATCGTTTATTGTAAAGAAACACTGTTAACTTGAAAAATATCTTGTCCATTACATTTGGCTATTGGGGTTGTCAAAATAACTGGCTGCTGGCAAAAATTACCATCTACTTAATAATCTTGGCTGATTACTATGCTGTGCTATTCGTATGATTCTTGATCAGCTTGATTGAAACTTGATTGAAGCTTTATGAAGACATGGCTCTCTTCACTCTCTATACACTCTCTATACACCTTATTATTTTCAGATTAAAAGTCAGTCACTCCCCAGTAATAAAGAGCTTTATTTCAAAACTTTGTGACAACCCTGCCAGGGTTGCCACAGGCCTGGCCCGGGTTGTTCAAAAGGTGGATAACGCTATCCACCGGATAAATCACTATCCAGCAGATAGCGTGGTTTGTTTTGTTAACACTTATCCACTGGATAGATTTATCCGTTGGATAGCGTTATCCAGCCTTTGAACAACTGGGACCAGGAAAATAACTTCTTTAAGGTCAGGGAAAAGTCAGGGAATTTTATTTTGAGTCAGGAAAAATTGATATTTCAATGAAGAAAAGTCAGGGAAAATTGAAATAAGTTAACATGGCTGATGTAATACCACTGAAGGCATGAAGAAACATTTGGGGTCACTGTGATCTCAATGATATTTTTCCTTAATGAAAAAGGAGCATTTGTTGAGAATTTATCCATCTTGATGAATGAGTAGAAAGGACAGCTGTATGCTAGAAGGCACTTCTAGATGTGACATTTTGTATTTTTTGGTCAGGGAAATTGTTATAATTTTTATCAGGGAAAAGTCAGGGAATTTTGAAAAGCGATGTCTGTGGCGACCATGCCTGGACAATGAACTCCTATTTGCTGAGGTGAACAACAAATGAGAGCAAGCAATCAATAATATATAAGGATCCTCACCCTCTTGTACGAACTGAATTTTATTCAAACTAAACTCAGTTCATTCTACTAGCTTTCTATCTGCATTGTCCTTCCAGCTTCGCACGAGAATCTTTGTTTTCTGTATTTACCTTATTCTAATGTATTGTACGATAATAATTAATTTCACTTAGTATTGTAATTGTATTGTAATTGTAATTTTTCACTTTGTATTTAGTATTCAGCTTATTTTAATGTGTTGTGCGATAATAATTAATTCTTTTTAGTATTGTAATTGTATTGTAATTGTTCACTTTGTATTCAGTATTCAGCTTATTCTAATGTATTGTACGATAATAATTAACTCTACTTAGTATTTTAATTGTAATGTTAATTGTAATGTTACTGTAATTATTCTATTTAGTGTCAAGCCACTGCTCGCCTCGAATAGCTATAGCTAACTGCGAGCAGTGGTACATCAGATTTTGTATTTTTCTTTATTTCTCTTAATAAACTTGAAACTTGAACTTGAACTTGTAAAATGTTCCATGTTTCTTGGTGAACAAGATGGTGCTGCCTAACAAGATGTTTTGTAATTAACGTTCGAACATAATAAGTGAAAACAGTTGTTTTAACAATCAGGAATGAAAAGGAACAAACTGAGTTTGTGAAGCAGTGGGAGAAGAGTTGGCAAGATGGATTATTCCAGGCTCTAACAAGCAAAGATAGGTAAGGATTTTTGGCTCTTTGTTTAAAGTTGTGCATGCCATTATTTTGTAATTTGATCATTGAACGGGCAAGGGCCAATTCAAACAAACACAACACGTTCGCCACCAGCAAATGTTTTACTATTCTCGTACCATAAGGAAAAAAAAAGTAAATTCCTACAAAGAGCGAAAAAATAATAATTACAATACAGAAAACTACTTTAAAGCAACTGCGAAATGAAATAAATAAAAAAGGCGATGAAAACAAAGCTGCTTACCAAATGCTGAGGAAGACAGGGTTGATGGTCAGGGCCACCGAGGAAAGAACCTACTTCGACGAAATGAACTTACACTAATAGCTCCGTAAAAAACGGCAATAAAATAAGGGCGAGGTAATAAACTATAACGAAATTTACATACAGCACATAACAAGGGAGCGTAATTAACGAAATACCGGAGCGAAAAGAAAAAGAATAACACCTAAACAAATAAGTGAGAAAAACGAAAAACAAAGGGGGAAAAAATTTGCCCTAACAATCATGTAATAAGCTGATGCAGGACTGGAGCATTTATTGGCAGCATGCGATAAGGCTGAACCCAAACTTATCCCATATATACCAAGTGGGGGCCAGTCGTGTTGTGATTGGGTAAGGGTGGGTAGCTCAGTTGATAGAGCACACTGGAATTGCAGAGCTCATGGGTTTGAATCTGAATTTTTGAGCCTCAATTCTTTCAGGCTTTAATTTCACAACTGCCTTAACTGGTACATAATTGGGATAACCTATATCTTCAGATCTTTATCTTGCAGGTATAAAAATGATCTTTCATATATTTACTAGACAAAGTGCAGTGGTGAGTGAGCTTGCATTGACAAGTATTCAACTCACTACAAATGACACTGCTTGCTTACGGTTAGAACTTCAAAAATAGGATGAAATAATCAGTACTTAACTGTATTCTGGATATACATGAGGACTCTAAACACCGATTTAGCATTTTTAATCTTGAAAAATGCTTTTAAACATGCTACGCTCATGAATTTGTTTGTATGTTCTGCATAAACAGGTTGCTGCAGCACAATGCTTGCCTATATTGGCTTCCATGTGTTCTCAAGTGCATTCCTGAATCCCTCAGCTATTTACTTGAAAAATTGAGAGATGCATATGATAAAGAGAAAACAGCAAACAAAACTTCAGAAGGGACAAGATTTTTGTCAGCTTATCTTTCAGTTTTAAAAGTCAGTCGTTCCTTGGCCATTTTGCAAACTGATGACTTGGTAAGCATTCAATTGACACAATACAGTTATATATAATGCAGCATGCTAAGACATTTGAATCTTTCAGTGTAGTGTTGCATAAAAATAAAATATTGAAACCAGAAGCAAATTATTGTTATTCTTAGTTATAGTAATGTTATATTTAGTTTTTCTTTTTAGCTTAGTCAGGTTGTGAGAATGGATGACTAAACAAAGTGCTTAATTCATCAGAAATTAAATACCTGGCTGGGTTGGGGGGTGGGGGTGATCAGTTTACCCCCCTCCCCACTGGTTGAGTTTGCTACAGGAGCACAACTGGTTTTCACAGGCGGGCAAACCTTTTTGAATGAATTTCTGTTGTAGAAAAACGTTTCCTCTTGATGGACAAACCAGGTGGGCAAATTATCCTCACAGCCGGTCAAGATGCCTGATGTCCAGTCCTTACTGCGCTTTTCAATAACATAACTCTAAAATTCAAAGCTCAACCGACAAATGTGTTTTTCGCTACCGTCAATCAAATGTTCGGCAGTTCCTCCCAGCCTCCGACTATGTTGTCTGAACTGTGCTCAATGATTTGATTTGATTACCACGCGCTCTGCAATAGTCCGAAGCTGGTAGGAGCTGCCGAACACTTGATTGACAAGAGCGAAAAACGTATTTGTCGGTTGAACTTTGAATTTAAGAGTCCGCATGTTATTGAAAAGCGCAGTAATGAAACCCCTGAAGCTTAGTTAGTTGTTGATTGCAGTTTTTCCAAATATTTTGTATTTATTTTCAATACTCATTGTGACAGTTATATAATAAAACCAGAGTATTTTTTTGAATGGATAGTACACAACACTACAGTGCAAGGTACAATGACTGATAGATTAAGTGTTCTCTCTTTCAGGATGAAAGCTCTCTGCATCAGGGCCTGACTCATTTAGAGGATGACATCAGAGCTACTGCACTGTCAGTGATTAGTTTTACACCCAAAACTGCAGGTGATTCACATTATTTTCTTGTTAAAAATGGTTCATTTATCTTTTTAGAGTTGGTCATTGAAATGTATTCATTTTTTATGTGCTGGAAAGATGGATAATTATGTTCATTGTCAATCATGACAGTTCTGTGTGGTAATTGTTCCATTCAACAAGAGATCAAAGACGCCGACAGGCAGGGAGAACGATATTTAACCATCACAGTGCGATCTAAAATACAAAGAAACTACGCCGGTACTAGCCGTTACAAGTGTTCAAAAAAACCCTAGAAAATGTCAATTACAGGACAGACGAATGACAAACTGGCATCAGTTTTTTTTTTTTTTTTTACGATAACAAGATGTCAAATAGCCCTTTTCACGGCTAATTTTTCTCATTTGCATTACAATGTAATCTAACGTGGATTACAAGAATTTCTGCAGTTATGGTAAGTCACTGTCTCAGTGTTTGATATATCTTCTCAACGCACACTTCTGCGGATGTGCCGCAATGTGACTTATCCAACGGAACAGTTTTCAAAGTTGATATTTGTGAGAAAAATCCTTCTCTATCGACCTTTTGAGGGGTGTGAAAATAGTAACACCGATAATGAACTGTCATTCATGAGAGTTGTAAACGGCATATTTTGTGTTTTGTGTTGAATACCGTCGAGAAATGCAATGTCTTTGAGAGCGACTTTTCGAAGCAGCTAGAGACAAATGCTACTTTCACCCTGTAGCCGTCTTGTTGCGAAAGAAAAAAGAACAAAATGAAGAAAAGATCGGACAATGAACATTGGGAACTTTATATAGCTGCAGATGTGCATGCAAGTTCAGTGGAAGAAGGTAAAGTGTAGGGGGCCTGTGTTCAACAGACACGGCCTTCACGCAACATAAACATGATAAATATTATTTACAAACAAAAGGTCAAAAGCCGATGGATAAAGAGATTTTCAGAAAGCGTGTGAAACTCCAAGCTGACTTGCGGCGAATTCGTGGTGCGCTTGATAGTATTACGAAGTATTATGTTTTCTGTTGGTTAAAACAACTGGTGTCAATCAAGACCACACATGCGCTTTATCATGACACTGGCCCTTTAAACTAAGGAGAGAACGAAGAACTAAATGGTAAAAATCTATGCCATTACAGACATGATCTTCAGTTTAGAATGCTGTTGGCGCTTTTGATTTATAACGATAAGAAAGAGAAAAGGGTTTCTCAGATTAAAAAACCCTAAACCTTAATCCTAACCCTAAGATTGAAACAAGTTGTCTCCATGTCAAGTAAGGGCTAGAACTAGTAAATCATCTAAGGCAGAAAGAAGTAAAGAAAGGACCAAACAAATTTAATATGTATATTAATTTAAAAATTGTTCAATCCTTGCTGCTTTTCCACCTGATTAACTCACAACATTTTACCTGTAATATTATGCATTGGAGCTTTTAGATTTTAATTGCCAATGGCTTGTTTGTTCATGTTTTGATTACTTTGTAGAGCCCTTGTCATTGGTGGAACTAAAACTTCTGAAGGAGTTCTTACCTCATAACTTAAACACAGCTTGCGCTCCATTCAGACAAACACTCTTTGTGTCCATGAAGAAAATCCTTGGCAGGGTCAGAGACAGCAGGTTGGTTTTGAAGTTTCAGCATAAACAGTCATGAATTGAATTATCTGAACTTATTTGTTGGTGTGATTGCAGCTTAATCCTGTTGAAGGAATACAACCAAATAAACAACGACTGTGCTCTACCTGCCACAGTGAACACAATGTTTGGTGAGTAAGAGAAACGTTGTATTATTCATTAAAGGCTCTGGTATATATTAATGTATAGGTTTTTCAAGTTGCTATGTGTAGAGACTTTTATAGATGACAAGGATATAAAGCAGAAGTGTGTTCAAATCTTTGACTGAAAGTAGACTCGCACATTTGTACTGATAAGGGCACTCACCATATCCCAACTAGCTTGGTAATTGCTACTGTTGATCCATAATATGTTTGTGTCTGTCAATAAACCACTCGCAAGAGCCAAAGGTGATTGAATTACAAGTGTTAGAGAGTTAGTCTGTTGTACCAATTTAGAAAAGTCAAGGATTGAGTACAAGACAGCTGGTAACAACTATACTAACTCTCCATGTGCAATGTTGTTGCAGAGTTTGTTACTTGGCTATTCGATCTGGCAGTGGCATGCTTCTTTCCAGGAGCCTCCTATCAAAGACAGAAGACTGGTGAGGAAATAACTCAATATAATCTAGAACTGCACTGTCATTATGTTCTTACTCGTACGTTGCCAAGTCATGGAATTGTGTTGATGGTCTGAGGGTAATGTTTCAATGTTTTACAGCTATGCAGCTTTTAGTGGCCATGTTGGATGTGTTTTCAGTAAAATGGCAGCCAGACAAGAAGAAGGGTCAGCCACCAGGTGTGTATGTTGTTTGGAGCGCGTTTGCTCAGATATGCATGATGCAACAGAGTTTCTTTGCCTTTCATCTTGTCTTCAGTTGAAGTTAAACGCCAAGATAAGTATAACATTTAAGCAATAGAGCACTTTTTCTGTGTTTACATAGCCTCATCTAAACACGAGGAGGGTTCGGAGAATTCGAGACAGTTATGCAAACCAGAGACGTAGTCGAGGGTTTGCATAATTTTCGAGAATTCTCCCAACACAGCAGGTGACATCAAATTAAGGAAGATCTAACTCTGACCGGAATTCAGGGTACATTTCCTCATTGAAGTTAATGCGCATGCTTGTGGAATCGCGCCAAAATGATTGCAGGCATCATTATTTGCTCAATGGACAAAAGACCTTGCCAGAATAACAACGATAAATGATAGTATACTTCATTCAGAACATGAAATCTTGACGCTTTGTTCATTCCATGGCATGGTGAATACTGTATAGAGCAGTTCTCACTTGAGTGTTGAAAGTCATTCGCATTTGCCATGGTTTTGTCAGTTACTTTTTCACCCATACAGAAGTCAAACCAAAACCAATCAGCTGCATGTATTTGCTTTGAGTTTTGATTGGTGTCCTTTCTGGCCAGTGGTTACTTCAGGCCAGTTCGCAGCTTTAGTTACGTACGGAATTATAATGACTCTGTTGTGTTGTTTCAGCTTCGTGTCACTTGCTTGTTTCACTGGCCAATCAACATGGATACTTGAAGTTCTTCTCTGCCAGGTATGATCGTTGTATATTCATAATGAGGACCCCTCTGTAAACCCATTTGTGATGTGGGCTTTCTCAGTAAAGTTTTAACACGGTTTGATTCTGGATAAGATAAAGGGTTGGATTGAACGTGACTTTTCTTATTAGATACCTTACCCAGTGATATTGCTGTACAGTTAACCAGCATTTGCAGTATCAGATGTATCTGTATGGTACTATTTGTAAAAATAACTGTAGCGCAATATTAATCACTTACCGTAATGATTCGATTTAGCGCCCGGGCGCTCAGTTACTTTTGTTACCACAAGGGAGGGCGGGTATTTGAGTCAGGGCGCTTATTCGGGACAGGGGGCTTATTTCTTTTTTGAGAAACACCCGATTGTTCAAAACAAAACTTGAATAAGAGATCATCTGTTTGAAGGAATTATGCACTCATATGGACATAATAGTTGAGAAACTCAGACTAAGACTATTGTTTTGTAATGCGGCAATACGTATGTGAGCAATTAAGGAAGATGAACCTTCGTTGATACTTACTCTGACGGCACCGTAATATTATTATATTAGAATGAGGGCGCTTATTGGAATAGGGGCGCTTATTAATAAAACCACATTCTAAGGGGGCGCTTATTCGGAAGGGGCGCTTATTGAAAGGAGGGCACTAAATCGAATCATTACGGTAATTGTGTAATGAAGCTTTTATTAACAGTCTTAAAGTTTATATCTTTTTGATGTTGTTGGTTACTTGCTTTTACTCTTCCTATCCTAAGCTTTCTACCTGATAAAGAGCTGAGATTTATGGCAGGAGTTTTTGTTTCGAATTGGTGTCAACTCTTGCATTTTTTTTACATTTTTAGGAGTGCCGCCTTGTTGTTTGGATGTATTGAAAGTCCTTACGCTGATGTGAGTAAATTGTTGTTAAAATATAGTTACAGTATTGGCACATGTAATTTGTGAATTTGTCAAGAGTATGTGTAAAACACGTTGCTACATTTCTGTTACAATTATGTGTGCCTTTTAGGAGCACCAATGCCAGGATGCTATTTTGAGGCGACTTTCTCAAACTCATCAATATTTCATTAAGTTAAAACAAGAAAATCGCAACCGTGAAGGAGGTTTGAATACCCGGTTTAATTAGCATACTTTTTAACGATTTTACTTCCCCGTTTACTCCTTCGTTTTTGTTTCGATTTAGAAGATACATCAAACAGTCGAGAAAGTGTTTCATCAGCTATCCAAACACTTCAAAGTTCGTCAAAACAGGGTTCGAAAAAGTGCCAGCTGAATTAAAACAACGTCAACTTGCCCAGGGCAAGCAAAATTTGAGAGCCGCTTGTCCGAAGGGCAAGCTAGATTCACATTTGGTTCGAGCCCTAGTCAAAAATACTCCGCTGCACGTCGTCTTTTCAACTCTCTCCTCGGTGTTTGGATATCCCGATGAAACACTGTTTCTTCTCATGTTTGATATATTGCATACAGCACGAAAATGACCCACATCATGTACGAACTCCGGCTTTATAATGTTTTCAAACCAGATTGATCCTCGTCGTATGCTTTTCTCTTCATTACTTATGTGCTCGCTCTTGACAAGCATACACAGTGTTAGTCTATGTAGGCTAGGATCACGTAACTGTGAATAAACTGCCCTCTGTGTACGTCTAGTAACATTCCAGTCGTTACTGTATAGCATAACATGAACATACCTGGCATCATTTCTTTGAACTGCAACTCTGAGGAAGATCTATAAACATGGAAGATCATCACAGATATCTATGGAACTTGGATAGTTGGAGTTAAAGCCTGATTTTTTTCCGGCTTTAATTTCGCAGCTGTCTTAAGTGCTTAAACAACTGCAATAATCTCTCGTGCCTCAAATGTATAGCGTGCTCGTAATTTAAGAGAACTCTTTGGCTTGCAGATTCGTGACACAGCATTCTACCTGCTCAAAGAACACTTTTCATGGCCTCTGATATTGCTAGAGAATGATTCCACAGGCAAAGCATCTGCCAGTATATTGCTACAAAGGGCCTTGACTCTAGTGAGAAGCCCAAAAGTACAAGACTGTGAGAGTGCAGCTGTTTTATTTCGACTAATCCAAAGAAAGTATGTTCCATTGAGAAAAATGTTATTATATGTTTATGATAGACTTAAATGTAAAGGTCATAATGTCCCAAACTCAGGTAGGTAATCATTTGAAACTGAGACGCTTGCTTAGGTTCAGTTGCTGACATAAAATCCTTCATAATCGTCTATTTTTGTTGAAAAATGTTGTACGCGAAAGCATGAAGTAGCTACAAATCTAGTTGATGTAATTTGTGTTTCTGTTTATTTTTAAAGATATGTCTCGGAATTAGAATGGGACTGTGACTTCTTGACAGTGGAAATGAAACCTTCGGCAATCGAAAGTAGCAGTGGAAAGCTGTTTAGTATTGTTCAAATGCTACAGCAACTCTTGGCTGAACTAAAAATGCATGTGAAGGCCGCACAGAAGGACATGAAGCTTGCATCACAGAATGCACCAGGCCATGGTAGGTGTCCTGTGGTAAAAAGCTGTATGATGTCGTTGTTACTTGATGGTAACATCATTTCTTGATGTGATTAGTTTTGATGGTCATTATAATGATCTACCCACATACATTAATGTGTAGCAAAGGTAGCCTTGAAACACAGTTCAATTCGTTTGCGTTTGTTATTAATTTCAATCTTATTGCTCAGGCATATCACTGGCCATGGCACAGAGTGTTGAAGAAACATTCGATGATATCAAGGGTTCTGAGCTGTGTAAACTTCGTAATCAGGACTGTTGGCGTCAGCTTCAGACTGTATTGCGTGACACTGTGGACACAGCTGTTGACATCATTACCGACATGATGGACAAGCTGTCTGGAAACTACTGCACCACTCATGCAAGTACGACAGCCTCGCTATGCTTCACTTGTAGCTTTTTAATGGGGGGCGGGGCTTAATATGGGAAAGTTACGATATGTTTTCTTAGTTTTCCTTTAGACTGCAATATTTGTTCTTCATTGACTACTACGCTTCTCAGTTGAGCGCGACACCACGCAAGTTACCACACAAAGTTTTGATGTCAGAACTTAGACATTTCCAATGGCAACGAGAACGTATCCAATGGAAACAAAGCGCGAAGACTCGACTCGGCACCCTTAGGCGGCGCATTTTGGCTCGGTTGTGCTTTCCGTTATTGTTGAGTACGTGAAAGACAAGTGGATAACCTTCATGGTGTCGAGTCGTCTGATTAGTGCTGCTGAGTACCGTTTTAAACTGATTTAGTTGAGGACATCACAAGTCGCTGCACGACCTGAATTATTTGACTGCAACGACCATTAGACTGCATTATTTAGACGACGACATTATCATTGCCGGAAACGTCAAAGTTTTGACGTCAAAACTTTCGGTCGAAACTTGCGTGGTGTCGCGCTCAACTGGGAAGCGTAATAACATTCTATTCTATTTGCGAGAAGATTCATGCTAGTTGCTTATTCACCACACTTGAAATGACGAGGAGCAAGGAGAAAAGTGTTTGTGATAAAACTGGAGCGTGTTATCATTGTCTTGTAACTTTATTGTTAAATAACTCAATTACAAGCCTTAGTAGCTCGTAGCAAAGCTATTTTGGGCGAGCTATATTACTTTAACAGCATTATAGAGTTTAGTTAAAAGGGGGAATAAGAGAGAGAAAAAGAAATTTGAGTATATAGATCAAATTAATCTTGGGTAGGGGAACCACCTGGCACTTGGCAAGTCTGTCATAGGCTCGTATGGGGGTATTGACCTATCAAAGTATAACTGCTGGAAACTGTTGGAAACTGTTGCCAGGCACCTTAGTTTGTTTTCCTGTAGTTGGTGGGGCGTCATTTGCTGATATCGGTCAAGCCTTGGATGAAATATTATCATTGTCAATGGATGTGAGTGATGAAGAAACCAAAGAACCCTTTCCTGTCCAGTCACACAAAGACATTATTATTTCATGCTGTTGGCTTCATATCAAGGTAAGGGCTTGGGGTCCTTTCGTGTTTGATAACTCTACACAGTACTCGAAAGTACCTAGTGCTTGAAAATCGTTTATGATTATTATACCGTGTAATCCT
>OZ026600.1:14823322-14828322 GCA_964020085.1 Micromussa lordhowensis
AGTGGCTCATTTGTGCCGCTGCCTGAAGTAACTAAAGCTAGTTCTCCTCTGCCACGGGTTATTTTTTTTGGTCGCCCTACCAATTCACATGTACCCTGTAATACTTCTGCTTATAGAAAGACACAAATTATAGGGACCTAGGTAATGGCTTCAACACAGACCTCTTCATCTCCACAACCACACACTCATCATTTAAACAGTGTAAAAACTGCGAAGAGTTGCCATTTTGTTTCTGAATAAATACCAACTCGAAGAGTATGACCTTCGTTAGGCAGTGCTGATCTCGCCTTCGAATGTTCGTTAGACAGTGTTGCTCTGTTGCTATTCTAGTGCTGGGCTTCCTGTGGTTTTCTCGACTATTCTGTCATGTGAACCAACGTCTGGACAAAGACCTCTGTTAAAACAGTGCATGGAATCTCTTTTGCACACTGCAGCATCACCTGTTCCTACTGTTATCGACGAACATAAAGATCTGCCTCAGGTATAGAAGTTAACTGTTCCAGCAACTTGTCTCACACTCGTAACCTTTTTGGACATAGACTAATTAACTTTGTGGACAGCTGGCTTGCGGGTGTTATTGATATTGATTATTTTGTCACTAGTGTTTTACTGGAAAATACACCACTCGAGTGAAATTTTTACGAAACCACATCAATGGTGATGATATTGATGACGTCATTTCTCGATTTTTCTCGGTACTTTGCGGTCACTTAGTCTATATAGTAAAAAGAAAATTACTTGGTGGCTTGAAGATATGAATTTTATATTCCCCACGTATTAACAGGCGGAGATGGTTAAGAGGGAGGCGCGGTGGCCTCATGGTTAGTGCGCTCGACTCCGGAGCGAGCGCTCCGGGTTCGAGCCCTGGCCTGGGACATTGTGTTGTGTTCTTAGGTAAGACACTTAACTCTCACAGTGCCTCTCTCCACTCAGGTGTTTAAATGGGTACCGGCGAATTTAATGCTGGGGGTAACACTGCGATGGACTGGCATTCCATCCAGGGGGGAGTAGAAATATTCCTAGTCGCTTCATGCCACGGAAACCGGGATAAGCTCCGGCCTGATGAGCCACTTGGCTCGTACGCAGACTTTACCTACTTTTACACGTATTAAGAACAGTATTCCACTCACTCGCTGTCCTTTTTTGTAAAAAAAACTGTCTTACAATTTGAAAATAAAATTCATATCTTCGCACTGCCATGTAATAATTAACAATTATTCCACAAGCGCGCGTTGGATATGAGAAGGTAGATAGCCGCCAACTCGTCGCATAGCTATAATCATCTCATATCCAACAAAAGCGAGTGGAATAATTGTTTCATTAAAAACGCCCCAAAAATAGAGCAAACTAAAACAAAAAAAAAAACGCCTCAAAAAAATCACGCATACGCTTACCATATTCGTAGAGCATGGTATAATGGCTCCTAGCCCATGACGGCTAAGCCAATGAAAACTCTCGAATTGCATTATCCAATGATTCAGTTTTTAATAATATCGTTTATAGGGGAATCCTTGTTTACAATATTTGCCTCATTAGCATAAGCAATTCAGTTTTTGATGGAGCTACAAATAAATCAGTTCTGAATATTGAAAGGTCATAGTACGATTAACTCTGCCAGTGAATATGAGCCTGATGTATTGAATACTTTTTGTGCAACACGGGTTTAAAAACTCGAAATTTTACAAAGAATGTATGAGCTCATTAGCGCTTTTGCCACCCAGACATTTTGCAGTTTTTGAAAAGACAATTTCTCCTTGAATATTACACCCAAAGAGCTAAAAATTTCACCATGTACTAAGTTTCACTAGCTCTTTAGCTACCTGAAGTCAATTCTTATCTAGCATGTTTTCTTCTGTATGCAAAGCCGTATGCAAATGAGCAAAAATGTAAACAATGACGTCAGCATGAATCCGCCTATATGTCAAATCCTTGAGACGTCGATCGTATACACTCATGAAAAACATGATCACTACATGAACCTCTCGATTCATAAATGATTAGAACTTGCCAAGGCGTCCAAGAAGTAAGTCTTTCACTTTCTTCGTTTCCAAAGAAGTAAATATACTAATATAGATTTACATTGAACGTTGTTGTTTTTTTAATGGATCGTTGGTGTTTTGTTGATAACCCAGGTACATGCAATCAATATTCTCAAGGCTCTCTATCAAGACACTTCGCTTGGTTGCGGAGTTCTGCAGTACGCCTCACAAGGAACTCTAATGGCTGTCAGTGGCTTTGCATCCTCGTCGTGGGCGGTTAGAAATGCTTCTATGCAGCTCTTTGGTAAGCGAGCTAATGATACCATTGCAGGGTTGCCACAGGGCAGGAAATGGGGGGGGGGGGGGAGGTCTTCACGGTCGGGGAAAAGGCAGGGTTTTTTAATTTTCAGTTAGGGAAAATTGATATTTTGAAGAAAAGTCAGGGAAAATAAAAGATTATTACAGCTGATTTTTAAACGAAATGTTATTGTGGCAAACATGTCAGTGTTGAGTAAGTGGGCTAAAAGGACGGCTGCAAAGAGAGGCTGGAGGTTGCTGCTATATCGCTCACATTACAGGTCACGGAAATTTCATTTTTATCAGGGAAAACGTCAGGGAATTTTTGAAATGTCTGTGGCAACCATGCATTGTATAACTTTGAGTATTGATTTGTATTTGAATCACAACGCAGCTTGTAGAATATCGACGACTCTGTTTCTGATCTTCCGTCCATCCTTCTTCGTGATAATTATCTTAAAAAATACCCAGTAGTTTATTTCCTCTACATACCTAGGACGGAACCTTCAAAGGTTTAATGGGTGAATAGTGTTTAACATTTGAAAACATAGTGTTCAGGTTTTCTACCTCGCAAACATTTGGCTAACCCCACACACTGTTCATGGATATGCTAATTTGCAGGTTCCTTGGTAAAGCGAATGCTTGGTCAGCGGCGAGGAGCAGATGACGACAGTGAAATGAACACAATCAATGCCTTGGACTTTTTTAACAGCTACCCTGCTCTGCAGAAGTTCTTCCTCAGTCATTTACAAAGCACATCTGATTCTGTCTCCAACTCCTCGCTGTTTTCACCAACGTCAAGACCTGAACTGTTTCCTATTTTAACACTCTTGTCCAACCTTCACCCATGCCCTGAAGCAAATGAAAGGTTAGGTATTTTCTTAGCTATCTATTTCACGTTCTTCCAGAGTTCACACTTATAATTACTGCGTATTAAACCGTCGAAACTATAGTGAATAAATCAGGTTCCAGTTAACTTGCATACAAGCTGTTGGGAGTCTTATTAGTTGTTCTGTTTGGAGGGAGAGAGACAGGGGCGCAGAATTATAAGAAAACTGTGCTAATCTTAGCGTCATATGTGTAAGATACTCAAAGATGAAGAACTGATTCATTCAGTGAAGTCTGAATAAAAGCATCGACGTGAGTTATCAAGATAGAAATTGTTAAGGGTTTTTTAGAATAATTGCTGACCCTATCTCACAAATGCCGTGTATCAAGCAAACTCACATTAAAACTCAATTTTCCCGCAGTATTTTGTATTAGGTCGCTCAATACAATGCTGTTGAATCTGTAACGTTTATAGCTTGATATCGTTTTTATGATTTAAATTTCCAACCAATGAAGCCAAAGATGTTCTGCGGTTTGTACATTCATAGCAATTCGTGACGTCGCTGATATTGACCTGTGTATTTGAACTTTGTTTTCATACCAGCTCCTCCAGCCTTTTGTCAGACTTTGTTCCTCATATTGAATCACTGTCTTCATGTCCAACCTATGCAGTACGTGTTGTTGCTGCGAAAGCTCTCGTGCCATTCATCCCATGTGAACATTTGTTAAACAAGGCACAGGAACTGGTAATTCTCCTGCCAGGGCCTGAGGAGAGCTTTTCACAGAACGTTCTTCATGGTACATTGCTCCAGATTAGTGCTGTTCTTCAAGCTGTCACGTGGTCTACAGTAGCCATAAATGGCAGTGGTCTCCTGAATGAAATGCTGAACAAGATTTGGATATGTTCCTGTAATAATTGCTGTCCTTTAACACGCGCTTCCTTCCTCGGTATTGTCATGAAGTTTGGGCCTTTACTTGGAGACGACTTTAAACGCGGTTTGTTAGTTTGTTTTGTATGTCAACATTTGTTAATTTTGCTTGATAATTTATCATGACATGCCTCTTACTTCATCTTTTTGACAACTAGTTCTTTCTTCATCGTTAATTACAGTTTCAAGTTTGGAGCTTTACTCTGATAAATAACTACAGTAGTGCAATTGTGGGAAATTTTCTGGTGTGTTTTATTTTTAGATTGTAAACCAGTGCAGTGCATAGTGATGGATAGTTTAGAAGCATCAGATCGTGGAGCTAATCACACATCACCAGGTGACGCCCAGTGGCACCGTACACTAGTCAGGGCGTGTCTGGAGTGTCAGTTTCATCAGTCGTGGCCCAAAGGTGAGTATCTGAACAGGGCAGTATGTGAAACTGGTTTATGTAGCGACTATTGAACGACCTGTGCGCTTTTAGACTGATCGAGCATATTAAATAAATGAAAAGGGGACTGTTACTGACCCCGGTTTTGTTCCAGGCCTCGAGATTTTTATTGTGATCTCTTTGAAATTCTAAGTACATGTTTTATGTTCGTTAAGTTTTGTTTCTTTATTATCCCCATTTCCCTGGTAGTACATTAATAAGGAAGCATGTGCTTGGTTCAATAGATTTTAAGACAGTTCTCTTCCTGAAGGTCTATGAGATGGTTATGACGGTAATCTTTAATGCTTCATCTCCTTTAGATAACAAAATCAAAGAACAAAGAGGTCTGCTATCCCTTCTTCTTTCATCAACAGACAAGGAAAGGAGATTAGCTGCCTTGGAATATTTATCCAGAGAATTACATCAAATGCCGAACTCAATCCAAGTTGATCTAGTGAATCTTTTAATTATGGAGACGGATCATCGTTGTCTTGTGGTTGCACTGGAGGTGTTTGTTGAGCTCTGTGATTGGTTAGATAC
>OZ026600.1:14845822-14983322 GCA_964020085.1 Micromussa lordhowensis
CAACTCAACTACTCAGACAGTGCATACATTTAACACAGGTATCAAGGCGAACAGGTTTTCTAATAATATCAACAGCAGATGTTGAACTACAACTACAGTATACAGTATAAAACACATGAATAAAGGGGATAAGTTTCCAAAGAAACTGTGCTGCTGCGTCGGTGGGTAGTATTACAAGATAATTTGGTTTTATCAACTGAGTTGATAATGTGAATTGGCCACAGTAAAGAGATTCGAAAGCTGACGTTTTGAGCGTTAGCCCTTCATCGGAGTGTGATTTGTTCTTCCCCTACAGGGCTGATGAGAGGGAACTGGTATCAAAAACTTTAATTGTTTGCTTAACAGCTGCTCACCCGTCTTTTTTCCACCTCCTAGAGTGAGAAGAGGGAGCAGGAAAAGAGAGACACCATCAGATACACACAGCCACTGTCTAGACTGTTTTACTACATACAGCTGTAATATGCAGGTTGTATCATCAAGTATCATCTAGTATCAGACCTCTCAGATGATTGACAAAGAAAACAGTACTATTTTCACTGTTTTATTTTGATTGAAAAATCTACGCTTGTAAGATAGCAGTGGTTCCTCTTATGAGCCTGTAATAGGCCATTTCCAAGTTACTGCCTTGTGCCTCTGTTGCAAAATGAGTCCTCGTGCAAAACCTTTCATATGAAAATGAGTTTGATTTGCATGAAAATGAACCTGTAGGGAAGAGGAGACACATTTTCATATGAATGGTTTTGCACAAAGACTCAGAGACAAAAGGCAACTCGGATATGGCCTATGGAGGAGATGAAACTCAGCAGGACACTTACCACCTCTGATTCTTTCTGCTGTTCACTTCCTTTAGCACTACAAGTTTTAGTGCCGTCTTCACTGTTGCTCGCTCGTGAGTTGCCTTCATCTGAATCACTTGGCTTAACAACATCAATTTTGGTCTCTGTCTCTTGTTTAGAAACAGTTTGTTGGCTGGGGCCAATTGAAGACTGCTGTTGTGGTACTGCTATACATAAAATTAAAAACAGAACACCTATAGATACGGCAAAACATGTAATGCTGTCTCCAAAAAATGTACAGTAAATAAAAAATGTGAAACACTGACAGGGCTAAGCCTAACATGTACATATGTTGACCCTTAAACTTCCACAAGTGATAGACATTAATGCTACTTGTATCACTGCTTGCTTACACTGACTTGAAAAGAAACTGAAATTCCTATGGGGAGTGGTCAGTTAAGATATTTATTCATTTATTTTATCCATTTTTGACATGATTTTGTTTACCTGACAGACAGAGATAGGCTTGAATGAAACTGCATTTTGTCATACAGTCATCACAAATCATCTCTTGAAAGTCACCTCCAGGTGGCGGCAGATTCCCCAAGTGCTGCAAAACAAGAGCACAAAACAGTACATGTAATCATGGATATGTAGCATTCTTACAGTATATACAAGTAAGGTTGACACTGGAGACTCACTAATCTCTCTCAATATGAGCACTCCCCACTGAAAGATTTTTCAATGTTCTGTGTTTAGCAAAGCTCTCCCTCACAATGGAAAGTTCCCTAATGTAAAGGTATAATACACCTGTACGCTCAAATTACTACCGAAATCACTAAACTGTTAGAACCCGGAAAAAACGATCCACCGCATTTGAATTTTGGGCTTGCTCACGTGATCATTTGGAGCGCCCAGATTGGTCACATGACATTTTCGCAGTTTTGGTTTGTGTTTCGCTCCGGTCATGGTTATTTACAAGTAAAGGTAAATTACGGCACAAATTTCCATAAATGTGTTAGGTGCACATATGTGTTGACAGGAATCAAGCGCGAAATCAAAAATAGCAAAGCAAATGCGTTGTCACTATAGGCAGATAGGGGTGGGTGGGTCATCAGTCTTTGAGCCCTTGGTAAGGGGTGGGTTGTTCAATTTTCAGCTACCCATGGGGATGGGTCCTCCTGTTTCATACCAGATTGGCACACATTTGACACAATCGACAACAGAGGTAACTCATTCCAGTTCCAAAGGAAGGAAAAACTTTTCCGGCAGTGGCTGAAAAAGTACACTTGGCTGGTGTGCAATAGGGATGGCAATTTCATGTATTGTAAAATCTGTATGAAAGCTAAGAAGTCTAACGAGCATAGAGTCCCAGGGCAGAAACGTTCAAAATACTGCACTCTTTCGACATGCTGGTCTTCAAGAACACCAAATGGCCAACTTGTATCTACATGCTATTTGTGTTCAAGGGTATGGGACACATCTTCTTGGGCCTGGCGCCTGACACATTTAAAATCTTCAACTTCAATATCAATCATTTTGACAGCAAACAGGTGACAACAATAGACACTGGCAATTAAGGGTCACTGTTGTGATGTACCACCAATTTTTCAGAACTGATATTTAATAAGGGTAAATGGAATTTGGTACAAGATTCCCTTGCATGATGTGGGCGAACATATGGTTTGGCAGGGCCCCCCAATCACTATGAAACTAGCTCTCAGCTCTCCTATTGTGGCCAAAAACCATTTTGCTTATGTTGTGTCATGTTATGTTACAGTCACATACAAAGGCTTTTTGTTCACAATCCACCCCTTCCTCTGGTAAGTACTAAGCAGTGGTCCTAGTCAAGACCCAAAGATGGAACCCATGCTCACCCTTGAGTGGTACCAGTCCTCACAGATAATACACTGAATCATTTCATCTTCAATCTGCAAATAAGATCAAACAAATTTAATGTGTTAAATTACACATCAAATTGTTGTGTCCAGTTAATGTAATGATTTGATTTACCACCCCCCTTTCAATAACCACCCCCATTTCAAACAGTGTCCCCCTAATCCCCAGTAAAGTGTTTTTGTTAATAAGCAGACCTACATGTATTCCAAACAGGCTTTTAGCATCCAAAATATGCTATAGGGCCTAACAATTTATAAGACAACATATGGAAAATGAAATAATGTTCTTTAAAATAATGCCCCTTTTCAAACAAGCCCCCTTATAATGTACACTGTAAGTGCCTCTACTTCTGTTTTTAATTAAAGTACCATCAGTCTTTCAGAGAGAAGAAAGAAATAATTCATGGTTTATCCCCCTTTAACATTACTCACAACTGCTATTTCAATATGAGAACACAATTCCTTCCAGAGGTTTCAATACGGGCTGATAACAGGGGAATGACCATGAGGACAATTTTGCCCGACTGGTTTGACTACGTAGAGAAAACATCTCCTTGTACAGCAGTTCAATTCAAAATGTTTGGTCCAGTTGTGAAAACCAGCTGCCTTCCTCCTGAGCACTTAAATGAAATCCCTGCTTTTAAACAAAAGATCTTATCTAAACAGAAGAAGAAGACAGCTTTTACATTAGCAAGAAGGTTTTACCTCATCTTCTAAATCAGGATATGGTCTGTGGCAAGTACAATAAACTCCTCGGAAATTCTGATTATACTTGTTCATTGTGTTCTCTGCATCTTTTTGCTACAATGAGAATAATTTAAAACCTGGTTCAACAATTTTTTTGAACTATATCCGAGTTATACTGGGAAGAGTTCCTTGCCTCAAACACTTGTTGATATAAGCATGCACATATAAGCATAAAGACAAAATTGATTTATTCTAACTGACAAGGACAGTAGAAATGTCCGAAAGAAGAAAAATAGAAACAACTAGACATTAATTAAGAAATACCTTATTTCAACAATTTTATTGACTGAAGGGTCAGCAAGGTGCAACATGTTATATCTAAAAGAACTACACCAACCAATCTGTCTATCAAAGACAAGAATGTCAAAAAACTTACGGGGTATAACTTGCACTTGGGGTTCCCAAATTTCTTGTTTCCACAGTCACAACGAAAATTTCTGAGAAAGAATAAAAGCATTACAGAGAAACATACATCTGGTGATGATTGCAAAGGCTGCATAACAGGGCATCAAGTGATGGTCCTTACTAGTCTTATGTCTACCTACACAAGTGATGCCAAAGCTTGCTGTGCAAGAATTAACTGGAGCTGTCATGCATAACAATGACTGAGATACATTGTAAGCAGTTTTGCGCATGTATAGTACACTGTAGGTGCTGGAATTCTTGTGGCCTGTATAGAACATGTTAATGGCATGACCTGCTTGTATTTCTTTTGGTGAGAGTATCTAAGAGAAGTCTTTTAACACTCTTTTATACATGCTCCTTTCAAGCATCTCCACATTCGCTGTGCTAGAGATGCTTTTGCGACAGCGTTCAGGATTTACGACAATGCAGGGAACAAAAATCCCTCTGGGTATAAATCCAACTATTACTTTGTGATATTGTCATGGAAACCTGAATGCTTAACGAGAAGAGGGAAATTAACCACTTAAAACCCCTAGAGTAATAGTCACCTTTTAGTGTAAAGCTCATAGAGCACATGTCCTTCATGGCAAGTCAGGGTGCAAGCTAAACATACCCCAGCGGGCTCTGCATCTGTTGGCGAACAAGTGCCACACGCATAAAGTGCCTGGCGCTTTACATAACCCTGCAAAACACATACACTTACATGATTCCTCTTCTCTCAACTTGACGTTTTGCATGAATGACATTTTAATAGGGGCAACCCTAAAACACGGAATCTGGAAACCAGAATCTGGGATCTAGAAAAGAGAATCCAGGATTCGGAATCCGGAAACCAGACTCCAGAAACTGGAATTCTGAATCTGGAATTATTGAAATTAAGAATGACGACAGAAAAAAATTCACTTCAGCAAGGTCCAATAAATAAATATAGGGAAAAAAATGTTATTGTTGTTGTCAATTCTCTTTGTTTTCAGTTTCAACCACAAACTAAAAACATAACCATCAGCCTTGCTTCATAGTTATGTTTCTATTTTTGGCTGATCAGATCCTTCCTATACCAGCAGCATTTTCGTTTGCGGTCCGCTTGCATTGTTGCATTCAATTTCAATAATTCCGGATTCCCGTTTCCGAATTCAGGGTTTCAGGGTTGCCCTTTTAATAGCAGATTTATCAGTGTCAAGAAACTTGAAAAATGAAAAAGAATAACTTCTTCAACCCTGTCCACTCTAACATGTTTTTTTTTATGCCTATCATCCACACTACTGTGATTGAAGATGCTCATAGTTTTCGTCAGACATGCACACAGTTAAAAATGCAGTCTTACGTGGAGACATTTGAAAATGGAAGAGTGGAAAAACTGAGGCTTTCAAAAACAATGACTGCGCAGCACATGGGAAAGCAATGGCTGTGATGTTTCCACAAAAATGTCAAGCGTTTTTTGATATGCACATGACCACTGCTAAGAAAATTCTTATGCATGTCCAGTTAGCCAACAAAAAGCATTTTAAACGGAGAAAAAATTGTAATGCACAAAAAAGTCCTGCAAAAGAAAACACCTCGTGCCACCAACCCCATCTCCCACCCGCAAAATTATACAAATGGTCCACCCCCAGGCTGCGCTTTTTAAAATGATTTGTTTTTGCACTGAAAACGCATCAAAGGATTTATGTCCAAAATACCATTATTTTTAGTGTTCCCAGTCATGGTGTTTTTTTCTGGTATAAGTATATTTCCAAGATATTTTTCAAATTTACCCACCCCTTCTCAAAAGTCAAATGGTCCACCCCAGATCTTGCACCTTTAAATTATTTTTAGACACTGAATATTTAAATAACTTAGACTCGATTTGGCTGAAATCAAATAGACTGGAAATTAACTTGAATTATTTAAATAATAGGTCTTAAATTAAAGCGTAAGATCTAACAACCTATGCTTAAAATTAGCTAAAACAACTGTAAGCTCAGTTTAAATGAATGGGAAATGAACTTACGGTGAGGTAAGTGCAATGTTGATCGTCACTGTCGCCCAAAACAGCTCTGGCCTCCTCTTCTAGTTGGTTATCTTCATGCAAAACATCCACCATCGACACCACTTCATCTTCAAGTACTCCAGCTTCCATCTTTTCAGCGGTTTGTTGAAGATTCTTTCTCAAAAACACGAGGAATTAACACGAGAAAAGCTCATAAACGCTAAGAACAAAATGGCGGGAAACTTGGATTCGATTGCAGGTCACATGTTTACAAAAATAATCGTTACCAGGCTTCCTTGACCGGGCTCGTAAGATCTTTGGAGCAGCCTGGGTACGTTTTGGAGATTATTTTTAAGATAACCACAGCTAACTCCAACTTTGGGATGACAAGGTTCCAGTTAGGTAAGCAGCAGAAGTTAGTCCCGGGGGACTCTGCTCATTTCATTAACCACTGAAAGAAAAGAAAAGCTTTGCATAGCGAAATCGAGAGTCAGA
This sequence comes from Micromussa lordhowensis, assembly GCA_964020085.1. NCBI lineage: Eukaryota > Metazoa > Cnidaria > Anthozoa > Scleractinia > Lobophylliidae > Micromussa > Micromussa lordhowensis. Next base: position 14,852,113 of record OZ026600.1, read on the forward strand.
ACTTGTTTATTAAACGCGGCTGGCACCATGGTTGGACCACAACTGTGTTGCTCAAAATTGATTAACAAGTTCACTGAAGTATAAAAGGACAAGACCCAAATGTAAGGCAACAAACTGTACTTTACAAATGAATCTATGAAAGATCACATTTGTGAACTGCGAAGATGAAGATCTGAAGAAATGATTGATCGTCGCAGTTACGCACACAACTTTAGCGGTTGCGAAATTAAAACCTGAAAAACTGTTGTGAATGTAACTGCGATGATCAATCATTTCTTCATATCTTTCTCCGCATTTCATTAATATGATCTTTCATATATTCATTCGTATTCTTCACCACCTACGGGTATGTTACGATCTCACAAAGTTGGCTTGATAGCTCACTTGTTAGCACTACAGCGGTATCACAGAAGTCGTGGGTTCGAATCCCGTTCAGGCCTGGCTTTAGTATAATTAATCAATTAATTTAAAATTAAACTTAATTAATTAATTTTTTTTAACATTTACGAGCATTTTTCAAATAAATCTTTAGGTGAATCTGGCTGAGCTGAGTCATATTCTATGGCTCTTTTTTTCTGTTTTCGGGATGTATTGCCATTATTAAAAACTGGATCATTGGATAATGCAATTCGAGAGTTTTCATTGGCTTAGCCATCATGGGCTATGAGCCATTATACCAAACTCTACAAACATTGTAAGCCGGTACGCGTGATTTTTTTGGGGCGTTTTTATTTTTATTTTAGTTTAGTTTTCTATATTTTGGGGGCGTTTTCAATAAAGCAATTATTCCACTCACGCTTGTTGGATATGAGATGATTATAGCCAACTCGACGCTATGCGCCTCGTTTGCTATCTATCATCTCATATCCAACGCGCGCTCATGAAATAATTGTTAATTATTGTTTTATTTCCGGAGTAAGAAGGTTACCAAATCTCTAATGACTGGTAACTGAGATTAATAGCAATGCATCATTTGAGGATGAGAATTTGGAATGATTCATACTAATTGTTAAACTAGTTGTAAAGACTGATATTTGCTCTCTAACTAAATCAATAAGCCAGTTTGATGTCCAACTGATGATCTGTGTTAATTTGAAATATTTACATACACCTGACATGTGAATACAAATGAGGGAATTTCTTTCAATCCTGCTTTGTTCTACTAATTTTGAAGTTCAGAGTCCGCATTGTTTTAATCCAAGGTGCATCCAAATTAATAACAAGGGAGGATTTACAAATGATAGAAGTTACTAGTCTCAACCGGTGAAATACATTGAACACGTAGTAATCAACAAATACAGACAAAAAGGGAACATCACGCTGTTTCGAACAAAGAATTCACAGAGCAGTTCCTTTGATGTCATTCAGAGCAAATGAGTTCAGCCATTTCTGATATATTAAAAATACAACTTGACCCTAAGGCGATGAGAAATAAAACGAAAATTACTTATTCATGCTCAACCTCGATGCGATTCCTACATATTGTTTTGTTCCCTTATCTTTCAGGCGAAGTAAAATCTCGTACATCGGAAACACGGTCAAATAGCTTGTTGTATTAATTGTACTGAATTCTACTGTTTTCATTGCTATATTCAGTTTACCATCCGGCACGGACTCATTCCGTGTTTACTCAAACAAGATTGAGCAGCTTCCAAGTGCTTGCAAAATTTCCAAGAGTACGGTATCAGGTACGTGAACTGGCAAATCTTTTATTTTCTGTCTTTTTTATGTGACTGGTGAACCGAAAATGGGTTTTCATTTGCCGTCGTGAATTCCTGATTTTAATATGGCCAAGAGGTGGACTTGACCATGCATGCGTGGGAAGTGTTAAAAAGTAAACTTCTCATTTGAAAATAGAAATTGCGACCAATTTAAAACATCAATTGTTTTCCTGTGTAAAACCCGAGAGAGAGTGTTTCAGGGATACATTAAGTATGTTTGTCCTTTAATCCCATGAAGCCAGTGAATGTCTTAGTACAACGAATCCACAGCATTGCTGTTTTGTCGCACTAAACTGAGAAAAATTGATATTCCCGATTTTGTAATTAAAATTTAAAATTCTCAGTTAGTATTGTGATTATTATTGGGTAGGTCTCTTTACGGAGAGCAAGCTAGTGATCCGCTAAAAACATAAGAATGCCATATATTGGATACCTCTTTATAAGTAAACACTTAAACAGAACGAAAAATACATATTTTTTATGTATATACTCTAAAATATGTTAGTCTGCCGTGTGTCCTATATATTTGTAATCTGCGAGATCATTGACACTCAGTGAATACAAGCTTAAGATTTCTTCGTTCAGCGCGCACTTGTCATTTTCAAAACATCTCAGTGGGTTACCGAGTTTTGCCTTCATCATTTATCCTTTGATTCAATCGAACTAACCGAACTATACAACGCCTCATTTTCTGTGGGTATAGTTGCTATAGTTCCTGCATTGAATTGTTATTATTTATATTTTAGCTACGATTTTTGAGTCCACTACCACGAGTGTAGCAGGATAAAAAGTATTTTACAAATGATGAATTCTTCAATAACAGCCACATAAACTAAGAATGATAAATGCGAGACTTTTACTTTTACCGTGCAATGTTAATTATGTTAAAACAGGCTACACATTTCTTACTCAATCACAACAGAGGTTGCCAGCTGTTTTCAATAATTACACTGAACAAAAATTATTTTGGCTTCGGTTGATAACACCTTACCTCAGTCAACCTAGATTACTCTGGATATCATAAATATCAAAGTTAAAAGCTCATATAATATTATTTTGACATACATTATACATTAATTCACCTCACGTTAATGGCTTAAGGTTGCTTTTTACCTTAATAACATGTTTTGTAGATTTCAGTTGAAAAGTTAACTTAAAACTAAGTCTTGCACTGGGTGTGTATATCGGCGGGTGTACACAGACCATTACCTTCGAGAGGACAGCTGGGGAATAAATAGCCTTGTGATACATCAGTATTATTACTGAGAGGACAAATAATTAAAATAAACCAATCAGTCACAAGACTTGGTGATGTTCCCACAGTGCTTGTGGAAAAACATGTCAGTAATAAATCATGATCTAACTCTGATATTCTTCCAGTACGGCTATTGGGCTTAGTCATTGAAAAGTATAAAGAAAAGAACAAGACAACTTCACAAACCAAAGTAGTATGAGACAAAAACCTAAATTTGTGAGAGCCGTAGCCGGTGTCTAGATCTTTACACAAATGTCCGGATACCGAGATATGAACAGAAAATATTAAGATATTTAGACAATTTACTGAGGGATATAAGCAATAGTCTCCATTTGGCGCGAAAACATGCTCAGCTATTTATCCGCGGACCATATCTGTTCTGAGACGCGAACAGTTTTACGAGAGAGAAGCTCAACAAAAACTGTGAGCTTTGAGGGCACTATGAGTGAAATCATCTGTTGTTTTCGTTCGTCTCCTGAGTCGTACGTAGCTGCCGCGTGGCGTGTTTAACACTGGCGAAATGACGAAATGGCACTACGATTAGTCTAAATAGCGCTCAGTTTAGCCTAAATATCACTGACTTGAAGGTGGCTAGCTCTCAATAATTGTTTGGGTTATCTGTATCCCATATTATTTAAGTGTCATTTCTCCATTTGGCCTTTCATTGTTTTAAACACGCACGCTGACGAGCGGACGCTGCGCTGTTTGGTCCGTGAAGGTGATTTTATTTGTTACGGTTTCGTTCACCGGCACACTTTTCTCGACGAGAGACGCCATTGTTGTAAACAATAGATCATTTTCACTGTCACGCGATGAAAGATACATAAAAAAACATTCAGTAGATTATTAAATCAAGAAATTGTGCTGTTATAGGAGATAAATGAAGAATACACTTAGGTGTGTGCGTTTTTCCAAACTCGAGACACCTTCGAAATGTTTTGCGCAAATTTGCAAGCCTAGTATGGAGAAGCTATGGTGGTTTAGCTCCGTGGTACACCAACATGGCGGCTGGAAAATAGTAACACCTGGAACTATCTTGGTGATGGATCATCAGTACTGAGCAAGCAAACATTCACGTCAGCACTTTTCCTGCTACTTAACTTCTAAAAAGGCTAACAATCTTGAGATAAGTATATTTTCGACAAACGCCTTAGTAGCTTCATGTCACGCACCGCCATAGCTGAATAATTCAAAATGCGCTGGTTTGCAAACGAAGCAAGCTATTGAGCTGAAACGTAGTCAGTAGAGATAATATTAGCACTTCTTGTGTCTGATGAGGACAAAAACTTTGGTGGCTCTTTAGTTTTGAATTTTAGAACATAATGACGTCATGTGAAAATGATCAAGAGCAAATCAGTTTTTGCGTTGCCTAGCGACCTTGGAGCCAATCATTTTCAAGTAATTTTGCCCTCTGGTGAAGGGAAATTTTGAAAAATTTTAACAAATTTCCTTTGTCTCGGCCAATGAGAGTTCAAAAATGTTGCCCTCTATGTTATAAAATTGGTTACCTTATCGCAAACGAAACATTGTGGGTAAGAAAAAATACTCATATGCAAGTTGCAAAAAACCTGCTTTGGGGAAAATGCGCAGAATCCTTCCTTGTAAGTGGACCCCTACAATAACAATAACAATAACTCCGCAATTAAAATCCACCCAGCAGCCTAAGTTTCATAATGCGCTCTATACTTATGATCATCTATTTCAGTTATATTAGTTCAGACGCAAATTACATGGAGCATGTGAGAAACGTCAGATACTGAAATATCCTCATAACGCAATTCTCAAATTGAAACTCTATTTGTCTAGCTAAACAAATGTCCCCAATTAGAACTCTCAAATAGCGCTTCTATACTTATGCTTTGTCTCATCAATCGTAATTTATTTTAACCGCGTTTTGATGAGACGAAATATCACGCAAACCGAAAACAGAGAAGTTTTCGAACAACCAGTGTTCTGTTGACATTCTCATCACTCAAAACAGATGCGGATTCCACTATTGGCGAGTTGTGCGAAATGTTTCCAAATCGTACGTGTTTATTCGTTTTATTTAAACACTGTCGATCAATGGTGTCGATCATGGTGTCGCAGTCTTGTCAGTTTTTTGACACATGCAGTCAATGTTCCACTTCAGTGGGCGCGATGTAATCACTTGCTTAATTTATACACGAAGCACACTGGACTCGATTTTCCCTCATATGTTAGGCCTACAGGCTGCAATGCGTGAGTTTGACCTCAAGGCACGTCTACCAAGCTAACTAGGTCTAACTAATCGCAATATTCCAGACTTCCGTTTCAATTTGGAAAGGAAATGTTGCTGGGTCCGTCAAGCACACAGAGTATCAGGTACATGTCGTTTGATCTGTTGTATTACAAACACGTTCAAAGTTGTTGCAAAAAAGGTCTGCATTTTTTTGTTAACTTCATGCTGAAGTCGAACTGTTTCGGTCATGCTTAGATTTAATTTTTTCTGCTCATAAGAACAGATAGCGTGTATGGAAACGAGCAAAAGATATAGTATGTGGTATAAACTATTAATAAATTATGATAATTCTTCTTTCAGTGAACGCTTAAATTTGATTTAAGTCTTTTCTACGGCTGGGGTAAAACGCCGAACGCCGAATGAACTGTTTGCTTGCGGTTAGTTTCACTCATGTCTGCTTGCGCTAGTTTTTATTTGTCAAGGACAGCACATATGGTCCGGGGCCCGTTTCTCGAAAGCCCCAGAAACTTTTCGGGCCTGTAAAGCCATTTTTTTTTTACGGAGAAGTGTATAGGCCTGAAATTTCTTTTGTGAAGAGAACCTCTGTTTATGTTAATAATACGTGAATAAAACAGCTCTGTAATCATAAGCTTCGAGATTTTGTTATGGCTTTCCGGGTGCGAAAACTTTTCGGGACCTTCGAGAAACGAAGAGTGAAACTAACCGCAAGCAAACAGTGCATTCGGAGTTCGTGGTTTTGCGTTCGGTATTCGGCATGTTACTCCTGCTGTCTTTTCTATTTTCTTTCCTCCATCAGTCAGCGTAAGCACAGTTGTCTTGCTGGTATTTTATTTCTAACAGGTAACTTTGTCTTTCTTCTTGCTTCTCTTGAACCTTTGCCAGCTCTTGTCGTTGTGCTATTGCAACAACAGTTTTGTTTTCTGCAAAGAATTCTCATTTTGACCAGCGAGAATGTCGCCTGCTTGGTAACCTTTTTCTCTCTCTCAGACACGCTTCCCCCGTTTTGATCGGCTCAAGTCATCTTGACTGACGAGAATGTCGCCAACCTGGTAGCGAGTCCCTCCAATACGTGCATTTACCCAATGACAATCTATTTAATTTGACAAACACAGCTGTCCGCAATATCCGAATGAACCAATGTGTTCATTTTTACCTTGACAAGTGTCTCTGCCTTGTTATGTAAACTGTGAAATGACCCACGATTGATTCATTTATTGACAGCTGACAGTTGAGCCAATAATGTGACACTGATAGTTCCCCTCTGAGTTCAAATAATGTGGATTCACCATAGTCTAATTGTACATCTTTAGATCCAGTACTCTTAACCTAAGCGCGTTGCATTGCTTCTGATAATAGACTTAGTCTTTGAGAATTTCTCTCGATCGCATAAAAACCGTCTCCAAGTAGCCGTTTGTTTGGAGTCAATCAAAATTGAACATTTCCACAGCCACTGTGCTTGAATCTGTCTGGACTTCACGCCCGTCAATGCAACAGGTCACGTGATATTCAAAACAGGTGTACAGGAAGTTCAATTATGCACTTCTGTTTTAATTGATTCCACCCTACATGGATACGAAAAAGGAATAGAAAATTGTCCTTTTTGGTAGTTAGAACGAGCAGTTTGAAAAAAAATCACGAGGAAAATTAATAACAACAAAATTTACGTTGAAATGCTTCGGCGAAATTAAAATAAAAACTGCAATTTATTCGTTGCGACAAATTTATACGTTTCCTTTGTTTAAAATGTCACCCCCGGATGAAATTTTGCTGACATTGATGTCAAGAAAGTTTATCGTAGTGCACCAAATGACATTGTTTATTGTAAAAATGCGAGTAACACATGACATTTGAACATCAAAACACCAGCTAGAAGAAACTGAATGTATAAACTGATGAGGTGATTCAGGTGCCGAAAAATTGTGTTACAAATTTTCAGGAGCCAAGCTTTCCAGGAAATCAAGTTAATCTGGTTGTGTCACTCCACGATTGGTAAACGAAAGCGAACAGGTAAATACACGATGACTTGAAAGAAGAGTTCAGTGAGCTTAATCCAAAGCTCCATTTCTGTTGCCACTAAACTGAAGTGCGTGATATTTGAGAATTAGAGAGAAAAGTAGAAAGAAAAAAAAACAATTCATCGGTAAAAACAGAGAGGAAGGTTATGCTCTCAAATGATTAAATCATTTTATTCAGTAGCTTATACATGCGCAGGAGGAGAATCGATTTTCTGTCCATAAACATTGTTACCCATTTATAGAGCACACGAAATCTAATTTTATCGTTATTTACAATATAAACAAAAATAAATAGGAAGGAGTCTGAAGTGAAATTCTATATCTCTTAATAAAAGAAAACTGTAGCCAAATTCTCGATCCAGCTCAGGTAATTTTTTGTAATTGTTGTCATGCAGAAAGGGTTGTTATGCTGGCATGCAATGTAAACTTGTAAAGAGTGATCTCCATATCGGATGTAGATGTCTGGAGGAAAACAGCCTCACAAATAACATTATTAAATATGCCATGCTTAACAGGTCTTTACTACGGAGACGTACAGGGTTTAATAGTAAGCAAGTGTGTGTAGAAAGCCTTAAGTCTCACATAATGATATATTTTCCGTTTCAGTTAAAACGTATCCTTTCTCTTCCTGTTTAGAAAGTATGTACTAGCGGGACTTCAAAAATTCCCTTGCCGCCATCAAAATGTTTCTTGTTACAAGCTTTAATTAAGATGAACGTCTTCGACTTAGCTGAGGTGTTACTTGTGGACTCGTCCTAACGGATTTTGAAGTTGACGTTTGTCATTTAAAAAATAAGGCAGCGGTGCTTTACATGTTTCTACCGCTGCGCACGCTTGACAACAAAGCAACAAATTGCTTAATGTAAAAATGTACTTTAATATGATTTAGAGTAATTCTGCTCTTCGATGCTTTTCGCTTCGAGTAAATTAGATTTAACTGCAAAGTTTGGTATATGAAACATTCCCTACGATTTCCAGGTGTTAAAAACAAAATGTCATCTGGCGGTTTCTATTTATTTTGGAATATAGCCCACGTTAGAAATTAGCATATGATGGCAAGACCGTTCTCAAAGACGTCCGCATTTTTTGAAGTAAAGCTCGTTATTGTCAGTGTGGTGTTACAAGATGAAAAACTTTTAATTTGCTGAGACTTACAAAGGAATGATTTTGCACACCAGATGAAGGCTTGTAAGCCCATTTGGCGTCATTATTCATTTCTGATCATTTCTGCAATTAGCATATTCATAGCACAGGACAAAGAAAAATTTTGAGTTCACGACGAGACTAGAACCCATGACCTCCCAGATATGGAAAGAAGAAAGCCATTTACTAGGTTCATATGCGACCCATATGACGTAAAAACTGTTTCTCACATGGAAATATCAAATTAAAGAAATAGCAATCATCTTTATGTTGAACGAGAAACGTGGCGTGAGCACAAAACGAATCATTTCCTGACTCGTGTGAATGGTCCTTAATAAGATAGATTTAGTCTACAGCTTTCTTCCGCTGGTATTCGACAGAAAGCGAGCTCTTTAATTAGTCCATTTAAGCAAATATTTGTTAGTTATCTCAAAAAAAAGGGATTGCACTCAAGAGCTCCAGCCCTCTAGTGCCATGTATTCCTTTACCTTGTTCATTATTCACCGAAACACGATACTGGTGCTAGGTGTCGCTAAGTGACTTGCGCAGATTCACAGGATTCATGACCAATGCGAACCAGCGAGGGAACGTATCGAGAACAGAACACCTTTAGAGGTAAGCAGTGCTCAAAATGGACGTATTCAGTCAGGCTCATTCTTACTTCGCTCACGCTACGAAACAAGAACTCTTAAGTATTGTAATCACTGGTTGCCGGAAGACTTAAGCAAGTACAGAGTTAGTAAATTATGATTTGCACTTAACCAGTTTTCGAATACGATGGATCACGACACTGTAAAATGGACCAAAATGAGAGCTTTCGTTATGCAATTTTCTTTCATCGGAAAATTAAGTTGATTTGTTGACATAAACGGTGAGGAAAGAGATCAAAACAAGCTGTTTATCAGTCGCTTTCTCATTATTCACCAAAACGTCCATAAACTAAAATTTTTTTTGGAATTTTCTTGACGAAAACCGAGCGTCAAATTCTGAACATAATTGTTTACAGTCTATACATGTTTTGGTAAAGTATAGTTAACATCGTTTTCCTGCTGTAGAGGAAAAATTATTCGCAATTTCAATTTCTTTAAGACACAACATATCCAATTTCACCTGCTCAATACTGACAATGGCGTCAACTCTTAAGTAATTGAATATTTTCAATTATCTCAGTTTTCAACCAGGCACTATTAGTGCGGACTAAGAACTGATTTTTCTTTGCAAAGTATTGAATTAAGTATTGAAATCTGTTAGTCAGTGCCTCGAGAGGGTTCGACCGACTTTGGGACCTTTTATTCATTTCTTTGTGTAATTGTAATTAGTCCACAAGCTTTTCGAATTATGAGGTACTTGTATTTGCTATTATTCGTTGTTCTAATCCCTTTCCAGTAAAAAAAAAAATTAATATAAGAGAACACAACCTGCTCGGAACGAAATCTGATTTTAGCAAAGAAAAAAAAAACTAATTTTACCGGCACGGACTGAATTATTGTTAGTCACAGCAAACATTTCCTTTGGCAACAGATACGGCCTAGTTTCTCCCCCACGCAAATGGCAAATACACCTCTGAACATACAGGCGGACAAACTCGTCGAGAAGACAGTTGCTATACTTGTTACTTTGCCATGGTACTTGATCACATTGGAAGACGGTTTTGTAAATATTTTCTTCAAGTGACACCAGCCTCAAAATTCATGCTATAGTTGATTTCGTCTTAGCTAAGTCTAGAGGACATTACATGTATATTAGAGAGCTGTTAAGCCTTGCCACTAAGGCAAAAAAAAAAGGTTTAGCCAGTACCGAAAAAATAATGTTAAAACTGACCTTTTCATGATTAGTTAAAAAATCCTTCAAAACATATTAATTTCACACAGCTGATGATGGTGCTGTCTTCGCCAGTTGAACCCCTGTATCTGGAGCCTGGGACTGAATACGTTGGTGCTCAATGGCTGGTTTGCAGTGTCACTCAATCAAAAATAAAAATCGTAACCATTCAATAAATTAAGTCAAGAATCTGGGATATGATAGATGATTCGTACATAAACAACCTTGCCAAGATTTAGGTCTGTGCGGTTTTTCATTCGCGCGTTATTTGGAAAAGTGTTTCACCCAAATTTATAGAGTTTTGTATGGAGACGCCATGTTGGTGCCCTTCCAAGGGGCACCAACATGGCGGCCGTAAAGTGACAAAAACATCTGTCATTGAGTTTTACCATAAAAACGAAAAATTATTCCTCTACAGCGCCGACACATTGAAAGTAGTACTTCTTCTATTGCAAGAATTCAGTTAGCAAAAACGTAAGCGATAACTCCTCTTTAGACCTATGTGAAAGCCCTCTCGTGCCGCCACTTTACTGTCACGCAACTAAAAAACACTGAAATTCAAACGTCTTCTCTAACAAAATGAGAAGCCCTGTCGGGCTGAAAAGTTGTAAAACCTCAAGTCATTAGAGGGTTATACCTCATGAAACTAATAAGCACTTAAATTTACACTTCAGAGTTAATTCTCTGTTTGACCATTTAAAACTTCTTAAGGGTTGGTAAAAATGATGACGTCACATGAAAACAAGCAATAGAACCACGTATCCAACAGTTGCACTTTTGACATAATGCGCATGCTCTCTTTCTCGCCGCCGTGTGGTTATTTCTGTGATTTATAGCAAGTTGATACACATTGACCAAACCATTAAGCAAATGTTAAATGCCCGATAGGTCGTTTAAGACCTATTTTTATATACTTTTTAAAGACCTATCATTCAATTTTTTTGTACCACTTTATATGTGGTCGTTTCTTTTATTTATAGCAAGTACATAGACATTGAAAACCATTAAGCAAATGTTAAATGCCCGATAGGTCATTTAAGGCCAACTTTTATATTTTTTACAAGACCTATTTTTATATTTTTTACCACCATGTGGTAATTTTGCTGATTTATAGCAAGCAGATACATATTAACCAAGCCATTAACGAAAGGTTAAATGACGGATAGGTCGTAGAGGGGGTTGTCTATTTTGAGTAGCTGGTATTTGGCTTTCTTTGTTTTATTAACCTTCAATATGTACATTGAAATTATTTTCAAGCCAAAAGCTTCCCTCCTCGTGTAGAATATCCAAGGAATGACCCAAGATGAGCTGATTTGGAAATAATTTGGTTTTATCAACTGGGTTGATAATGTGAATTGGCGGAGCGAATCGATTCGCTGCGACGAAGGGCTAACGCTCGAAACGTCAGCTTCCGAATCTCTTTACGGTGGCCAATTCACATTATCAACCCAGTTGATAAAACCAAATTATCTCAGTGTAATACTCCCACCGACGCAGCACCACAGTTTCTTTAGAAACTTGCCCCCTTGATTTGGAAATAGGTTTATGCGCAGCTAGCATGCCCAAACCTGGCTTCACGCCTGTTTTGCGGAGTAAACATCTTAAGTTAATAAAACTCTCCTATTTTTATAGGAAACATGACACGTCAACACTTGCAAGATAAACTGTTACCTCATACACGTTTCTGAACAACAAGCCATAGCGTGTATATGTCAAATATTTACGCCAACAGACAATTCTGTTGTTTTTAAACACTGCTGCTTTAACAACATCAAACTATGAGTTCGAATCTCGGTATCAACAGTTTCGTTTTGAAACGACTATTTGCTACTTTAAAACTATCAGGGGGTGAAGATATTTTCACTTGTGAAAATAATTTTTATGTTCAGGATGGAACATTCAGGCACAAGAATTATTTTCCGATGAACAGTGCCACTTTGAGTGTTTTTCTCCGATGATGGAATAACTTTAAAAGAAAATGAAACATTAGTCTTTTTTCTTTGTTATTGAGAGTCGCTTTCGCTGGGAAAATCGTACTTACGTTACGCAGTTGTTAACGTTCGAATTGCTTACGGCCACTATAGTTTTAAACGTATTAAAATCTAAAGCTGCAAACAGGCCGGTATTCTGCTAGCGTCGAAAACGTTTCCTCAGTGCGCGTGGGATGAAACAGGAAAACTCATGACAGATTAAATGGAATTTTTTTTCCAGAACTGAGAATGCGTTGAATTCGGATGCGTATTCTAAAACCGAAATGTTCGGAAATCAGATTACCGCTTTGCTGTCTGATATAACAACAGTGCGTAGTTATTTCATGGATGTTAAAAATGAGCCTTTGACAAAGCCCGCTTTCAAATGGTCAAGGTGAAAAGCTTGTCTTTAATAGCTTATTAAAAAATACATTAAGTTAAAACTACGTCCCCTTTATACATCACGTTTTTGTTTCTGCCTGAATAATAAAACGAATCGAACACCTCTTTTTATTGAAATTTTTTAAAGTAAGCATTCAAATTGCTGATTGGGATGTCTTCGAGCACGTCCCACAAGAACATTAACTCCTATCTGTCTACTTAATTTGCTTTCATAGAATCTGATTGGTTTTCAATTTATGTTTCACAGCAAATATATCGCTCGCAGCTGCTGCAGTTGGTATATTTTACAAGGAGGAAATAAATTAGCAGATTGTCGGAGAATAGGGAGCTACGATTCAACTGGATTCTAAAGGTCAGTGAAAAAAGACTTATAAACAAGTAAAACTTAGTACAGGCAGTTAACATTTAAAAAATCTTTATACATTTGGCCATGGATCTGACTCGCAGTCGTGGACACTCAAGATTCATGGCTTCAAATTGTTGCGAATGGATGTTATATCTTAAGTCAAATATAATATTTCGGCTTCTTCGTATAATTCCTAGCAAGGTGTTAACCACAAGTTCCGTCGGCTAAAAACGTGTCATAACATGCCTTGCTGTCGACTGCAGCAATAAACTCGTGTGAAAGTGACGGTTTCAAATTATTTTGCACAGAGTTCATTACAAGACACTTGAGGCATCAAAGCAAATGGCATGTCTGTCTTATCTTGATCTCAGCTTTATGAAAAGGAAAGCGCCAAGAATTGCTATCAAGACCTGTCCACAGCGTGGTTGATGACTTAGGCGCCTCTTATGGCAGCTTAAGCTTCAATTGTGTCAAAACACGTGTTCTTGTTCAACCAAGGAAGGGTTAAAGAACTTTCAATTCATTTCTGGAATTTCGGGTATGGGCTATAATATTGAATTGTGCGTGTGAAACGATAGCAAAAACTTTACACTGCAGTCTTAAACAAAATTGAAATTAACGGGTAAGAACAACCGTTGAGCACTCCTTTGAGTTTCTCTAGAAGCCAAAGCGATCTCTACGATTTGCTGTTTATATTTCATGCTAGGAAAATGTTAATCCCTTTATCTTAAACCATAACAAGCATTAGAAAATCAGAAATATTGTAGATTTATCTCAATTTCGTAAAATATACATACTGTGAAACATAAAATAGAAATGCGAGTTGAACATAATGTTAGATGGTGGCTAATAGTTTGTGTTGCCAACCTAATCAAGGGGCAACTAATAACAAAAATATGCAAAAACTTATGACCTTTATAATGGACATTTCAATTCGGAATAACGCCAAAACTTGAAATGAATTTAAAACACACAGTTTTTTAAATTTAAATCTTGAATTATGAGAGTACTCTGTATTTATTACGATTGTCACAGAGAAGTTTTAAATTATCTTTTCTTGTGAGAGAAATCCGGCAACGAAAAAAAAACTTTTCGGTCAAATTTTATCAGCTGGAACCGACAAACAATTAAAACGCTAAATGTAATCTAGAAGTAACTCCCTTTCCGTATTAAAATAACGTTTAGTATTTTTATACATTATTGTAAGTTGGAAATTGAACACCGGAACTAAAGCGTGGTTGATTCATATAACTCAGTTGGCCAGCCAATAGCTTGATGCTATTTATCCTTTTTGAGGTTTTGTTTTAAAATCATACACAATAGGCCTGAGGTTGAAAGTAAATCCTAAAATCGCGCCATTGTAGTCTGATTTTGGCATCGCTTGTGTTGCAAGAAAACGATTATCTATCATTTAACTATAACACAAAATGGCACATTTCCTTCGCGAATAAAACTCGCTTTTTTTATTTATTTTCATGTTAGAGGTATTTATATGTTAAAAGCACTTTAAGCAGATGTACTTAAAGTAAAATTAAACATTATTGCATGACAATTACTGCACAATAAAATATCCATTAGAAGCAGGGTTCTTCAAGGCAGTCAGATATTCGTAGAAAATTATGAATTAAGGATGAAGTTGTTATATCTCTCAATTCTCGCAAAATCGCTCGGTAACTCAGAGATTCAGAAATTGATAGCGAAGTACCTCGGTTTTTCACTAGCCTAAAACAAGTTTCGCCTTTTTTCTCTGTTGAATTTGTTCAGCATGAAAATAAGCCGGTCTGTTTAAGTTTGACGGAAGCGCAGTTGGATATAACAAGAATGAAGTGCTTCAATATCAGTAAGAGCGACTGTTTTGCTGGGATCGTGCTGTGATATTTTAAAATACATATACGTACCACTCAAACTAAGCTGTGTTTTCTAACAAGTAAACTTGCTTTCCAAAATATCAGACAAACATTTATGGCTTATGATAAGCCATACCTCCTGGCTGAATCAACAAAGCGGTCATTTATGTCAGCCTAATATAGTCAAATCCCTCAACTCATCTTGTCGACCTTTTGACTTGACTCAGCTGGCGCTGCGAGTGAAGGGTCAAGGGAAACTTGCATGCGCATGCTCTAATCACGGCCAATCAGATTTGATAATTATTGTATTGGGCTGATTGAATGATAAAGTGAGAGCTTACATTTCAGTCATTTAACTCGTATTTAACCACAAAGACCACACAAGTGTCCACACAAGTGTCTGAGATCAAGAACTGAGCTTTACCCTGGTTTAACTTGTAAGTCTCAAATGGAAGCAAAAGTATTTTTGAAGTTACACGTTACGTATTTCTCGATTGAAGGAAAAGTTGATGTTTGCTTGTAGAATAAGTGACATGACAGGTCGCTATCGTGTCCAATGCCGTTCATTACTGGGCTGACGGAGTTTACTCAACACAGCTACTGTATTTGTTTTATCTAGGCTGCTAGTTATACTAGTTAGTTTTTATGCTAGTTATTTTTTATGCTGCCAGTTACTTCAGCATGGCGATGTCCAACCAGAAAGCTCTTGCTACTTTGGTCACCGCTCACATATATATTTTATTTCTTTACGGCTTCATATTTCTCATTGTTTCACTATTTCCCTTTAATTTAGCTTCTAAAATGTATCTAATGCCCTACATAGTGTAAATAAAGAATTGAACTGAATTGAATTACTGTTAAACTGCATCCAGTCTGAGCAATAAAAGTTCTCATTCATAAACGTCGAAGTCGGTTGCAATTCAAGAGATTAGAGGAACCGAGCCTTATTTGTGTACCCCAGAAACTAATTTCAAAATACTTTTGTTTGTTTCCAAGGGAAAATGAACAACTCCACGGCAGTCAATCGAACATTGCCATCGCCTGAGACGATCACGCCATTCTCTATGATGGCTTGGAGTGCAGCCTTTGGCACGTTAGCAGCCATAGCCATTTTTGGAAACTCAACCGTAATTCTGGCGTTCAGTCGCAACATTAAACTGCACACGCGCACTAACTACATCATAGTAGGTCTAGCAACCGCTGACCTGCTGGTAGGCTTCATTGCAGTTCCTCTCTACATCAGCATGATACTTTTATACAAACGCCATCTTGCAATACCCGTGGTTCTGAGTGTGATTTACCATGCAATGGACGTATTTGGAGGTTTCGCTTCCATATTTCATTTGATGCTGATAAGCTTGGAACGTTTCTATGCTATTGCGTTCCCAGTGAGTCATCGGAATTCATCCAAAGTTGTATATTTTGGTGTTTTAGTGATTTGCTGGGTGACTGCAGGATCACTTGCCTTCATCCACTCAATAAGATCCAGTAACTACAACATCACAAGAGCTTTCTTCATTCTCTTTTGCGTTTGCTTCACGGTAGCGTTTTTTGTGATCTGTACCATGTATCTCGGGATATTGCGAATCGCAAAAGCAAAGAAGCTTATGAGAAAAGGTTCGAGAAAGACGCTTCAGAAAAGGGATCATGAAGTAATGATTGCCATGTCCCTTCTTATCGTCATCATCATCTTTGCTGTGACCTGGCTGCCATTCTTTTGTATAAACGCTGTGTACTTTTTTCAAACGGAACTAAAACGAAGAGCAATATCGTTTGAAGTCATTCAGTTCACCAAGCTCTTACACTACTCCAACTCCGCCATTAATCCAATTATTTACTCGCTAAAAATTCCCGGATTTAAAAAAACCTTTACAAGCCTACTAAAGAGGGAATCAACAAGATCACTCAGAACCTCGTTTAGTATGTCACGACGAGACTCTTCAAAGAAGCCTGTGGTTCAAGCTGATCAGCAAAACCACTGTTGATTAATGGTGCTGAGAGCAAGGGTGCCAGACAGACCAAAAGACTTATATCGTGTTAAGAATGTAAAAAAAAAAATAAGTTAGATCATTAAACTAAGGCTATGAATGTTGAATGTTGTAGCAATGAGATCCATGTCAGTTAAAAAAAGAAACTGAACACAAGTTCTGAAAAATCTATCACAAAAAATACAATTTCTTCGTCTTCATTAAGGTTAAGTCCGCAATCTATAGTTTCAGTTGTTATATCATACGACAGGTTATTGTTTAGGACATGTTTAGAACATGTTACAGAGTTTGAATTCTTCGCACACTCAAAAACTCCAATGTGTTTACCGTAAATGATCTAATAAACACCCGGGGCGTTTGTTAAATGTTTCTGGTGTAAGGTGGGGGGGGGGGGGGGGAGGAGATTAAATAGATATGCGGCGTGATTTTGCTTTACAGAGTATTTTTTTTTTTGAGTTTTAGACGATTTTTGTTTGGGAGGAGGGTGTCTAGTAGAAACGAAGCGTTTATGAGAGCTGGGCGTTTAATGGATAAGAGAGGGGGTGTTTATTAGATGATTTATGGTAATCACTTAAGTTAAAAAAATTCGCGCGAAAATCTTTCCTTATCTATAGAATTTTTCAAACTTTGGCTGTGACCAGAAAATAGGTTACTTGTGCCAGAAGTGCAAATTTTGAAAAATACATTTACCGACATCTTTTCTGCGATAAAGCGTGTGGAAAAATACCCTCATTTCGAGATAATGGAGCATGTTACTTATTATGTTCTCCTTAATACAATAAATAATATCGAAATGTTTCGACGGAGGCAAACTGTCGTAGTAATAGTTTGTAAAAGTGGCTCTGTTGCGTAATAAATTCGAAAGTCTTCCATTCTTTGGATAATCCTTTGAAGCCATCGCACATTGGAAATTTTTTTTCAACTTAAGTGTTTCTTCCAAAAGGCCTGAAGGCTAATAGCCTCCCGTGGAAAATTTCATGATCTAAATAACAAATATTACAAACTGAATATTACAAAGTCAAATTAGCAGCAGTATAAATATCTTATGAGGCTTGTTTTTGCTGAAAGTCAAGTGAAGAAGTTGTTTGTTATGAAATGATCACGATCACAATGATAACTAACTAGTTAATAATACAGTCGAATCTCTTCGCAATGGGGTAGGTAGGGGTGTAATGTCACACCTGTGTTTTTTTCGGAGCTGCAACGTTTTTAATTTTGCAAAATGCTCATTGTAGCATATAAATACGTAACACAGTCAAAATATGTTTATAAGCAGAAACCAATCTCGTTCCCAGAGTCTTCGTTCCCGTTGACCAGCGGTCGGAAAACGAGAGCTCTGGGAGCAACCATTTTGATTAACAAAGGAAATAACCGAATTCTGCCCACCCAGTTTTACTGCGCAGTCTGCATCTATGGGGCATGCCTGAAATGGTTGCTCCCAGAGCTCTCGTTTTCCGACCGCTGGTCAAGGGGAACGAAGACTCTGTGGACGAGATTGAGCAGAAACCAGCCATGCGCATTTACTGCCCCTGGTCTCGTGACCTTTTAGAATAAAAAATGGGGTTTTACGTACATTGTAGACGTTGGTCAGTCGTTGACTAACAGGTCGTCGTGGGGTGTTGACAGCTGGGACACGCTTTAATGATCGTTGTCGTTTTGGAGAGGTGTCCATTGAAGAGAGGTTAAAATAAGAGTGGAAGTGGAAGGGCATATGGAGAGGCAACCGTTAGTGGAAGTTCGGCTATAGTTGTATATGTATCTCTAGGTTGTATAAGTTCAAACGGCTTTTCAAACATCGCCAGTTTGCAACGGACGAAGATAGGAGTCACATCGAAACGTGTCTTACAATTGAAACAAAGCGTGTTCTTTTCAAAAGAAATAAAGCTTTTTCACTCGACTTTCAACAAAAGTGAGCCTCAAAAACATTTATAGTGCTGCATGCTAACCGTTTACGTTGTTTCACTACTTTTAAGTCACTTTTGAGTTTCTCCTTTGTTCCTCATTAACAAATTAAAACGAGAGAAAGCTGCAAGCGCTCAATAGCGGTTGGTCTGTGTCTTTTAAAGTTTCTAGGCATGCCGCTTCGAGAAATTTTAGTGGTGAACAATGACGACAATAGCGTGTTTCTGTGGAGGGTCAGTGGGCTGATAGTTGATTCAGTGGTTTACACAGTCAGCGGATAGACTCTCGACAGAAACTCTCTTACAATATGTACATTTCATGATATATGAACAACAACAACAAAAATTTATTCCTTTTCACTGACTTACATCAAAACTTTATAATTATGTTAGAAACTTAAATACCATGACAGCCAAAAGCTGATTCTTCGAGCCTATGTTCTAACTTAAATGGATGATGGATCAGTGACAGAAGAAGCTCATGAAACGCAGCTTCCTCGAATAGTTTTTTAGATCAAGGAAAAAAGAATTCAAACCCAACCCTCCCCCTCTCAAATATGGATTTTTATGACATAGGCTCGAAGAATTAGTTTTTGGCTGAAAAGGTCTGAAACTGAGGCAAACTACAATTCTGTAAAACGACAGCTGGGCGTAAGACGTCTTAGGAGAACCCATGTTTTCATTTCTCGTTTTTCTCACTTTTTTGCAGGTCTACATATGACCTTCAAAATTTCTTTTTGAGTATTAATGGTACAATAAAACATTGCTGTTCAGACCTCACTACAAATAATAAACCTGACAAGTGACGTCACGCGACGTCACACGGGTAATATTGTGAGGCTATGTGGACAGTATCGCAATGACGGTTTGAATTTTTTTTATAGAAGGTTAATAAATTGAGATGATCCTGCCATCTCGATCCCTCCTGAAATTTTCTATTGATGATGATAAGCAAAGAGAAGGGTTAATGACAATACAAACGATGTACTCAATATGAAAGTGAAAGTAATTTTTAACTGCTTCATGATCGACACAGCTAGTTTCAACTGCGCACTATTACGAGGATTCCTTCTCAGGCAATCAACTAGTTCAAGGTTTCTAAATTCAAGACAAGAATACGTAAAGGTAATAATCTGTTTAAAGTATCGCTCGATTAGAAATTAAATCTTGCGATCTGCTTCTAGTAATGACTTCAGATGGTGTTGTTATGGTTATCGCGGGAAGGCTGGCTCGCCTGGCGCAGGTGTCGTCGGTTAGTCGCGTTTCTTTGTACTCGTTGCCATGAGTATTCGCAAAGCCATTAGCGATATCTCCAAAGCTTCGCGGGGAGTTTTTTACAGCGAGGCTATCCAGCTCGATAGAATCACGTGCAGGAATCATAGACTTGAGTCCAAGAAGTTTGAAGAAAGTGTCTCTGTATTCTGGAATTCGTAAGCCGTATACCAGTGGATTAACTGCAGAGTTACTAAAATGAAGCAACTTAGTGAAGTAAAAGATCCTCCATGAGACACAATAGTGCTTACAGAAATGAAGTATCGCGCGAACCACGAAAAACGGTAACCAAGCACCAAAAAATAAACCAATGACAATGAACAAGGTGAATGACATCTTCAAAGTGGCATCCGGGGCTTTCCTTAGACGAGTTTTCGCTTTAAACCAGATACCAGTGTAAGTCACAGACATGAGCAACAGCGGTATTACAAACAGAATGTTAATTAGATAGAAACGAAAATCTATGGTTAGTTTGCTGACTGGCAGAAAGAACGAGCTGGAAACAAGAGCGGAAGCAATCCAAATTCCCAGCAAAAAGACATGGTACATCTTTTGCGTGGCTCTTCGATGTCTCCACGGGTAAACTGTTGCAAAGAACCGCTCGATACTTATTGCAGTCAAATGAAAAATGGAGTTTAACGCTGCAAAAACATCCAGGACGTCATAAATTATGGTGATCTTGGTATCTGCCGAAGTACTGTTGCCTTTCCAAGCTAAATATAATATGTACATCCACATTGGAATAGAAACCAGCCCCACCAATACATCAGCTACAGCTAAACCAGCCACAAAGAAAGTCACGTGGTGACGGAGCTTGGAACACATAAAGAACGAAGCAAGCACCAGTGAATTGCCAAATATGGCAGCAATGCCAGCAAAACCACAAGGTAGGCACCAGGCCACAAGCTCACCAACGGACAGCTCGGTAAGCCAGGGATCTGGTGATGGGCTTTCAGTTAGATTCGTCGTAGTAGGATACATGGTTCCTCGAGCTTGAATTCTGTGAATCAGAAAAAGAAAAGTAATCTACACTTAGATTAAACCCATAGCTATATACCAGGCCGATCAGAGTTTACTCTCTGCAGTAACTGTGGTCATTTTACGTTGATAGGGAGCCAGTTAGGAAGCTACTGCGACGACGCCGAGGACAACGGCGATTAAAAAATGAATTTATATTTTACCTTCGCATCTCGCGATACTCTTAACTTATTTACTTTGTTTATCACTGTCAAAAGTATCACGAAACTGAATCTGGGACATGGCGATAAATTTGAAAAAGAATTTAAGAACTAGCCGTCGTGGTTCACGTTCTTCAGACAACGCAGAATTTAGTCATTTCATGTTGTTGTTTTGCAGAGGATGGCAAAAAAAGTACCAAGAATTATAACGCAAGTGCACAGCCATTGTTCTGCTCATTAAACGTTTAATTTGTTTAGCGACGCTCGCTTGCCGTTGCCGTCGAGGTTTTCTTAAACTCCCTAATGTTTTGCACAGTACGCTTCAAGACAGTGCCAAGATGCAAACAGCTGTAATATTAACCGAGAGTGAGACCGGCTTGCCGTATTGACCGAGCGATAGCGAGGTTAATACGGCAAGGCCAAGGTTTGAGACTTTCGCGTGAAGACCGAACGTTCGAGGTTGATAAGTTGTTTATTATATGGCTTTGCCCGTGGACATTACGGGAGTATTAGCCAATCAGAGCGCGCGTTATATCGGCTACAAACGCAAGTTATAGTAACGCTCATTAACCATCTTTTTCGGCGACATTACTTGAAGACATCACCTTCATCTCGCATTCCTAACATGACTGGCAAGTAAATGTGACTAATAAGTATTAATAATGACACGGCATATGCTGTAGTCGCCAGTGCTCATGTATATTTTATTGGACTGTGTCGTGTCAACACAGTGCTGTCTTGCGCGAACACAAAGAACTACAAATACATGGACACATATACGTTTTATTGAGCCGCCCCATTGGGGCTTTTCGATCAGGAATAAAAAATTCAAAATTTGCAATAATAAAACTATTTTAAATATACATTAAATGTTTAAAATATGTTTAATTAAATAGAAACAAAGACTACATCGTAAATTATGTATAAAAACTTAAGTCATTTAAAACATTAAAATAATCAATAGAGATGCTAAGAAGTTAAAAATTTTCTTTGAGAACTCACTGGAGGCACACCTAGCTAACCAAAGCATGAGTTCCTTCCATTAACCCAGAAGGCTTTTTGTTTACTAGGAAGCGAAACGTTTCTTTTAAATTCCTTTGCTGAAAGACGAGTTTCATTGTTGCCCCGCTGAAAAGGCTTGAAATGGCGACATACACGATAGAGAATCTTAGTTGTTGCGAGAGGGAGTGCTGATTGCGTGAAAGGAATGGGGGCGATTTCTTCTCAAGTATTGCTCGTTACAATATAAAAGTCATAAAAAGTACGATGTATTCCTTTGATTGCGTACAAGATGTGTAAGAAAGACAAAACAGAGAGAGCAAAAGTAGATGATGAGTATGCGGTTGGTTTATTGAAAACACTAAATACAGCATTGATGGCTCTGATGTTCTCATTGAACATATATTTATTGAACATTTTATCTCGTCTGCCCATCTCTGAATGCAGAAGATAGCAATGAAAGTGATGTTGAGATTATCGGACCCTAGACAGGGTCTATATATAGAAGGTGGTTTTGGCTCCAGCACTTTATACTGTCGCTTACAGAGAACAAGAACATTTCAGATGCACCGCCACTGACTAAAGAACTTCAAGAAATAAAGGAACGGGTAAGGTACATAAACTTGACTTTGTAGGGGTGAGGGAGTGTAATTATTCCAACTTAGAGGAAATTATTTCAAATGTTTCTGCCACATGGGGTGGATACTTGACTGGAGATTGATGACTCGAGTGAGGTCTATATTACTATTGCTCGAGGAAATACCGGACATCTTATCACATACTTTAGTGTGTTATATCAACACTTACATTTTTATAAGTCTTTTTGCAATTCCATAAGCCGTAGTGTTCCGTGCGTGACTTGCACTCTTCTTCGAAGGGATCAGTGATAATAAGAAACACTGCTACTTACGTGCAGCCTTAAAGGCTTTAAGGTCCAACGACGAGGGCAAAATGAAAGCTAACCGGTATTGAAATTTCCAAAATGGCTACCATGGCTAAAGACGCACACCCTGAAGGCCAATTTGTTCTGTTGTTGACGAACTATAAGTATTTCGACGTAAGTATGAAGTATGAAGTATGATAGTCGAATTTTGCCCTGATTCACGTGCCCTTGAGTAGGATATATATGACACCAGAATAACCGTTTAGTTGAAATCCTCTGCTTTCCTTGATCGTCCTTAGCACCCGCAACGCAAAACCCAGCTAAAGATTGCTGGACTGTTGAAAAAAAGATTCTGTGATACTATACACACTAAAATGTCAAATGATGTTCAATTATTTGTAGTTGTTAAAGAACACTTACAATGAAATATTTCCTAGTCCGTCATCTACTCTTACCTACACCTAACGGTAGGAGAGTGTGTAAGAACAACCGCTTGATGTTATATCCCATGAAAAGACGACCCATTAATTGTTGTACATCAAAGAAACTGTACGATTAGTAGTGATGGCCTTATCAAAACAAGGGTGTCATTTCTTAAACGAGACACTCCTTTGTACCAGGCGGTTTATGCAGTTTTCGATGCTATCAGTTGTTAAAGTGGCTGTGACATAAAAACTATTTTCTGCCCATTTGAAAGGCCTTTCAAAATACAGAAGAATGGCGTTTTTCTTTTTGAAATATCTTTTTTCGTTTTACAGATATTGACGTTTTTGTATTATGCAAATTAGATCAGTGATGATGTCATATTGTTTGCAACTAAAACTGGTAAAGTACTGAATAAACGATATCTCTGGAAATATTGAAGTAGTGTTCTTGAAACTTGGCACCATAAATGTGCATCACAAAAGACACACAATGACATCCTTAATGCTGTTGCCATGGCAACAGTTTGGCCACTGGTGCTGTCTTAATAAAAACTTAAATTCCCAGTTTTTGCCTTAAACCAAGAACCATCTACCCCAAACAATCTGTTGATGGGAGTAAAGACAATATGGGAACTGTGTCTGTTCCAAGCAGCACCCTTTGTTTCATTTCAGGGGTTGCAAATTGGGATATTTGTTTTTTGGACAGAAAGAGACTGGAGCCGAAAGAGTTGCTATGCTAATAGAAAAACGTCAATATCTCTAAAACGAAAAAAGATATTTCAAAAAGAAAAACGGCATTCTTCTGTATTTTGAAAGGCCTTTCAAATGAGCAGAAAATATTTTTCATGTCATGTGCACTTTAAGCATTTATCTCTGCTGTGGCCTTTTCTGAACTCCGTGTAACTTGTATAATGAAATTCTTTAAACTTACACCCCAATTAAGCAACTCTTTTTCGCTGAAATGTTCTCGCATGGATATATACCTGTTGCGATAAAGCAGCTTTAATTAGCCAAATGACTGAGTCCTTTTCAGAAATGTAATCGCTTTTCCCGCCCTACCCAGCCCTCCTTCCTCCAAGGAGGCTAAATCACGATTCAATTACTTTTCGAAACGACATAAATTGTTTGCATGGAGCTTGCCTCAAATAACAAGAACGTATATTCGGAGATTTTGTATGTTAAAGTTACGACAACGTAGCTTAATTTTTGTTTCATATCAGTTATATTGACGCAAATTTCCTTCCGCGAGAAAAAGATAACCGCCAGATAATATGCCACACACTAACATATTTTCAAAACTTCGTCATTCTAGGTATAGTCAAGAAATTATGATATATTCTCTTGGCATACTCTATATAATCAAAGTAATATATTCTTATTTAGACCTCAACCCTTGGCTGACGCAGTGAAGTGAACAACATGATTACTCTTGGTGCGTTATTTAAATAGAAAGTAAAAGCTGAAGAACAGATAAAAAGGTTTGCCATCAATAAAGTCTTGCCTGCGGTTATTTTCACTATAAGAAGAACAATTATTCTGATTAAGGTACGAAATATTTACAACCGCCTTCAGGCCATCTGGTCTCTTTCTTGCACGGCGACACTTTTCATTTCCGTAATTCTTATTTTGCTCGCAAAGCAAAAAAAATACTCTTGATTTTCTTATAAAATGTTTGTAACGATTTAGGCAGAAAATCACCCATGTCACTAAATTGTTTGAAGTGGAAAGCTAAAGAACAGACAAAAAGTGCCATACCATTAGAGCTTCGAATCTTTTTATTTAAGCTCCTACGGCTGTGTTTGCTAATGGAAACAGTGAACGTCCAACCGACAATATTTTTCGCAAGTTTACATGTGATACATAAGTACATAACTGGCACTAGCTATCCGTGAACAGTGTTGTAACGAGTTGCGTTACTTGCAAATTTCAGGTGTGTATCCATTCTGCGGCAGTAACCATTACCCAAAACAGTCGATTTTTTAACTGGACTCCTACTCGTTTACCTTGGAACACAGAGCTTATAAGGAAAACCAAAGCCGGAAATTTATTTTAAGATTTCCACAAAAAAATAACTCAAAATGAAAATCAATTTAGTGATGAGAGAAAACAAGATCAAAATACCTTGAATTCCAGCTCTATTTTCCTTCCTGAAGACCCTTGCTTAATGTTCGGCTTTGCTGCTCAGCAGCCGTGAAACTCTCTTGAAACAAATTGAAAAGTCTTAAAATCGAACTGTTGAACACCCACCTTTCAACTTATGAATTTAATTATGCATTTTACTGGACCTTCAATTACCCGCTACTACAAATGGAAAGTACGAAAACACTCGAATATGGGAAGTCGATGCGCTTATTTTGAAAGAATTTGAAAGGTTTTTGTTCTTCTTGCTGCTAAACACCCACGTTTTCACTTTTCATATCACGCATTTTAATGAAGCATTAAGTTGCAAAAACGAGAGTGAATTCCCCCGCTGGTGCAAATGGAAACTAAGAGAACGCTCGAATTATGCAAGTCGCGACGTCAATTCTGAAATACCTTGAAACCTTTTAATATCCAGCTGCACAAAACTGCATTTTCACTTTAGATGTTTTCCTATTATTTATTTTACTGGACTGTTTATTTAAAAAAAACGAGAATGAAACTGGCCGTTACTTCAACTGGAAACTAAGAAAAATCTTTTAGGAAATTTAGGAACTGTTGCCGCGCCTATTCTATAGAAAAATGTTCGCTTAGCTGACAGGTAATACTCATACAAATTTGCTTTTAACTTTTATTAGCGAGTAGCGCAGCTGCCTTTTGAACGTTTTTGTAGAATTCTTGACGCCTTATTGTATGTGCGTGTAAGAGCGTCTTTTTTGATAAATTGAACAATTTCACAGTTTAATTTTAAAGTTATATATAAATTCTGAATTTCTAATATGCCAAAATGTAAACTTTGAGATTTCCTCGAAAACTGTACATGTACTGGATAAAAAATTTTAATTAAAAGCAACAGTGAGATCGAGATGCAATTTCCGGATGCATTATGACTTTCATAGCACAACCCAGTTTGATTACTTAACGTGACTCTTTCGATTTGTTTGAAGGGTAAACCTGTCTGGTGATCTGAGTTCATACCGAAGGCAGTGCTTACTGGGGTGGTGTAGCTAAAAAAACAACGGTACAAGGGGTAGTGAACTACCATCACCCAGAATAACATGAAACGCCAGTCTCGTATTTGGATTCAGATTGTCCTCGAGGGTTTCAATGGCTTTTGAATTTATTTTGTGTAGAACGAACACTCTTGTCTTGTCTTAAATCATGCCATAAAATTCAGAAAATGGTCGTATGCCACGGAACTTAGAAAGGATGAGTAAGGAACGAACTGTGTGGAGTTCAAAGAATTCTAAATATTAGAAAATTATTGATCAACAAATTTGCAACTCCGCCGCAAAGCTGACTTTAGTCGCCAAACAGTTCTCTTATTTGTTGTTTCTTTTTTCACAATTATCTGGACGTACTTACGACTTTAATTATTACACTCTACTTTGGCGAGGCGTTTACATGGAACTTGTAAGCAACTGATGGATAAAAACAAAACTAATTTCATTTCTCTTAAATGTTATTGAGCCATAAGTCTGATTTAGTTACCAACCTAAATGCATCTAGGCTGGACCATTGCTCTGACATGAAATTACACAACAACTGAATAAGTGCAGCACAAAATTTGATTCACTGAGAAAAGGATTAACATCAATCCCACCGAATTCACGAATGAACTTTCTACCCTAACCTCCAATCGATTCAGTTTAAACACGTTTTATAATTAGCGCCAGATAAGACAGCGGGAATACTCCCAAATCAAGCGGTTAGGTTTATAGTTTTCAGAGTAACGACCTGACAATCAACAGATTTGGGTAGTTTGGCCAATTTCTCTGTTTATCCTTATAAAATTTCGACATAAGTTACCTAGGATTACATACCTCAGTTAAAAGATTGGAAACGTTCTGATTCTGGAAATGACGAGACGAGCAGCGAATGTGCGTGCCGTCCGGTGGTTCGTTCTCAAATTTAACACCAGCGGTTTGCGGCGAAACTCTTCAAAGGAAAGAAATATTGAATTGAAATTCTGCTTCACCTGTCGCTCTATGAGATTGAGATTTCTTCTATATGACAAACAACGTGGTAGGCTGCAAAACGTTTTAATGCTACAAAGTGTAAACATAGCTCCCTTCCTCTGCATATGATCACAATAGAAATCCGGTGATAACACGGTTGGCGACGAAATTAATTTGCGAGCAAAACGTGTTTGATTTCATAAACCATCAGTGAGTTGCAATTTGGATGTGGGGTTGAAAACTATCAGTTTAGAGAATACTTTTATATTGCATGAGTCGGTGCTCTGTAAAATTGTCTTATTATTGTTGTATTACTAAGGCTCGTCTTATTTTAGTTATGTACAAAGGCGTTTTTGTTGGAAAAGGAAATTTGTGTACATAAATGAGAGTCGTTAATTAACTTCTTGAATGCAAATTACTTTCCTTGGCTGAAACTTAATGAATCGGCGTGCCTCAAAGGAAAACAAAAAATAATGATAACGATAAATGATCATAATTAGGCGTGTAATTTTAAAAGTCAAAATTATTCATCTCAACGCAAACTTTTATCCGCATATAGTACACATACAAATACCAAACGCTCTCTAGACTACAATGGTGGACTCTGATACAATATCATCGAGCTTTCTTCCAAAACGCACTTTAGCTACCAATGAAAAAGTGGAAATTAAAAGCAGGCCATTGATGGCCATGACACATACAACCACTGTTTCGAGGGTGAAATTTGTCGGATTAATCTTTCATTATTAATCATAAAAATTACAATTTCCTCGATTGTGATTGGTTTAAAAAACTTCTATTTTCCACTAATTCACTTGCCAAGTTGTTATCGGACAGTTTGTTATTGGACAGTTTGTTATCGGACAGTTCAATGAGCCAATCACATTCGAAGTTGTAGTTTAAATCAACCAATCACATTCAAAGTTGTAATTATGTGCGTGCGTGCACACGCTTGCTTTTGTGTTTTTGGCCTAATTGTCGGTAGTAAATGCGGGGGACTTAGAATGTTTACATCTCCTTTGTAGGTATTTTAATGCAAATTTTCCCTATCTTCCATAACTTGTCTATTCTTCTTTTCTCGGAAATTGGAATTTTTATGATTAATTGGTAATAAGACTTCGTGTCGTCCAATTCGGTCTGTAATCATACTCGTGATTAACAAATCGGACTCCAGGTGCGCGGTCGTCCGATTTTGTTATCACTCGTATGATTACAGACCGAATTGGACTCCACTCAGTCCTATTACCATTACTTAGTGTATACTATATTTGCTCTTCATTCTATTTCAAGAAGACCATCACTGAACTGAGTGGAAGTCCAGCCCTTTATTCTTTTGTATACCATTTTGATAGAAAAGGTACTCCTTCTGTATACCTTTAACTGAAAGAGGTAACCCTTTCCCATGCTAACCGCCCGGCAGCCATCAGGTGCGTCTGTTTGAAATATGTTGATTGAGTCCCTTTTACAAAAATATCTAAATGCCAGATTTCCCTAGCCTTTCATTCCACTTGTGCAATCCCTATCCTTTAACGTACTTGAAACCTGGAAAAGGTACACACCCTTCTTGAACAGAGCAGAGCCATATAGTCCATTATGGAGAGTATTCCCCGAGAGCCTTTTCGAAACACTGAATACTAAATTATTCATAGAAAATTGATGGATGTGACTCCACCGTTGTTCTTTGAAAGCTGAAGTAGAGACGTCTGCTGTTAGCCAAACGGAGTTAAGCATACTCTTTCGAAATATTCGCATCAAACACGCTGAAATAGGTACAAAGAGTGCAAACGCGATGGAGCAACTAAATACCTCATCCAAAACACACATTGCTATAGTTACGCTTCCGTTTTAAACCTTATGTAAAGAGGCCTACCGGTTAGTTAGTTTTTGTACCTTCTGGATTTTTCTGAAAATTTCTTTGCCATGTTGTTTTCTATTAAATTATCTAACAACGTCAATCTACCTTAGTTTTCAAAAACTTAGTTTTGCTGGGCTTAATTTTCGAGACTTCAAATACAGTTTTAGACGCGTCAAAAATAGCAACCGCGAAAATTCATCACCGTCGGTAGACATGCGACCATAACCTTCCTTCGACCGCAGCAATCTTGGGCATGCGACTGTTTGGCTCTTCGGCAGTATCCCTTAGTTTTTATTTATTTATTTTTTTGTTATTTTTTAGTCGGCAGAACCCTGCTGATAACAGTGCTTTTGTACTGAAGGGTCATTTAGGTTAAATATTCGATTATCTCCCAGAGGGCGCTGTACATACCGCAGATACAGACTGTGTGGTCGTTCTGGCTTCTTGTTACCGTGCGTTCGAACGTATAGTGCATGTCCGGGGGGGGGTACTCCCTTATATGGGCTATAGGTATGGGCGGCCCCAAAGAGTATGGATTTTTAGCCGTTTCGGGTATGGTTTTTGCATTCCAGTCCCTGGCTTGGTATGAGTATGTTTAAGAAGAAGCTACTTTTTCATCATTATCGATAAGACCATTAACAAAAGCCTTTCACAAATTATGTTTACGGCCATTTAACATTGGTGTGAACTAGGGATCTAATTATAAGGCAGGTCTGAAACAGGATATTGACTTAAGAAATCGCCGATTTTGGTCATAAGTAGGCTGAGGGATTTGGGAATCGGGCCGCACACCCCCACCCAATTTTTCTGTGACTTCCCCCCCCCCCCAGGGGGAAAGTCACAGGGGTACCTTTGTAGCCGACGAAGCACTTGACCCAACAATATGAGTCAGCATTTCCTCACTTTGGCAGTCAGCAGTTTATATTAAATTTTAGACAGTTTCATTTGTGATTAAATCCAAACGTTTAATGTCGTGATCTAGACGTTACAAAGATATTGTGTATCATAATTTCTACTCGAACTACTTGATTTGAGGTCGACTGGCAGGTATGACCTTTTCTTGAGGAGTTTTAGTTTTCAAAAAGCTGCCCAGGCTAGAGATTTCCTTCTCGTCAAGTCTGCAAACTGGAACCCGTCATAAAAGCCAGGTTATTGTAAACTTCAGTGCTGTTTGAAGATTACAGTTGGCAGATACTTGTTCAATCTTAGTGGTATTGATAACAATTGCAAGACGCACATCTGCAGCTGTATTAGCAGTCCCATTAAGCCTACGTTTAAGGCGGCTGGAGTGATGAAGGCTCTACCAAAGCGATGTCATGTGAAATCAAATCAGTGAGCATCTTAGAAAGATACCTCCCCGACAGGAACTGGGTCACAACCCAGCATCAACCCCGAAAGAGGATTTCTTTGGAAAAGAATGGCGCCACCACATTGCAGGCAAACATAACGATATCCAGCGGATAAGTCGCTATCCAGTGGATAAGAGTGAACAGAACAAACAACGCTATCCACTGGATAGTGATTTATTCAGTGGATAGCGTTATCCACCTTTCGAACAACCCGGGCCAGGTTTTACTTTAAAATTTTCATAGATAGTTTCGTCTACCACGAACATTGTTGAAGTTACAGTAGAGTTTTCACTGATCGCACCAAAACCTTTGGTAGTCCTTAATTTCTCGACCCCGCAAACATAACCTACTAATTGAAGGAGTCTAAAACTGTTTTTTGAGAAAGCCAACTATCAGGGCGTTGGAGTCAGGGTAGCTATCGTGTAAGTCTACTGAGGACGTTTATTTGTTGTGCATTGCTGTGGATAGATCAAAAATCAGCTTTGGTCAGTTAATCCTCTGCAGAGTATGAAAAAGGCCGGATAGTGGAATTTATAGCGAAATACTCCTGTAGTTTGTCAAAATAAAGAAATCGCCTTCCTTTGGTAATTTAGCCAACATCAACACGGGGAGAAGAATTCTTAAGAAGATTCGACATTTTTTTGATACTTTGCAGAGGATTAACTGACCCAAGAGATTTCTTAAGAAGATACAATTACTAGAATAATGAACAAAATGGCGCTAACACAAGCAAAAAAATGTTACTTTGAAAGGTTTTGAGATATAAGAGCCCTGTTGGAGTCATTGTAGAGTCCACAATGTACGGTATTCCTTAATGTCGGTATTCTGCAAACATGACCGAGCTATTGATGGAGTTGAAGGCTTTCGTAACGTCGTGGCTGTCTGAGAAAGTTTATATTCCGGCTTATATTTTCTGAGCACAGCTGCTTCCAGATTAAAACCAGCTTGGTTTCTTTTCAGTAAAGGATCAAAATGAGGTGGAATTCTGTTAGAAAGATGGAATTCAGGGTGATGAATTCTTCCCGGCAGCATTGATGCGTCGTATCAACCATGGTACCACGACATACTGTATCGTCCTCGTTGTAGTGCTTTTTCAGCAGATCAGGATAGAACAGTCCAATGGAGAACTCATTAACTAATTGATGACAGTTAATTAACCAGTGAGAGATTTAAGTTAATGTGGCGAGGTAAGTAAATTTATTTTACCAGGGTAGCCCATTGAGCAACGGGGCTGGGAAATAAAAATATGTACAATTTATAAAATCTAAAACATTTAGTCCCATTTTAAAATTTAAAGTTAGAGAAAAAATGATAAAACCTCTAAAGAACATTTAAAAGGCTAAAATGTGAAATATGATAAAAAATTTATAAATTTCCAAGGGACAAAAATTACAACTAAATGCTCAATTATCAAAAATTTTAAATTACTCAAGGACGGGGCACAGTATAGGCGGGTAATGCGTTGAACAGATTTTTCGTGCATGCTCAATACAGCCGTTACATATTGCGGCTCCCTGGAAAATTCGGGATAATTTTCTAGGAGTCGATGTAGTTCCCAGTCTTGACAGCCAGCTTTGGACTGTCTGGTCCGTGTCTTGCAGGGCTTCTCTTGTAGCTGAAAGAATGCTCACAATGGGATGATCAGAGTTTAATTAATGGGAAATAAGTAATGAAAGGAGTTCTATCGTTAGATATCATTTGGCCTCGAAGTAGCCAGTGACCAAGCCTATTGCTGAAAAAAGGTCTAGCGAACTGGCTAGTCTATAGCGATTTGTCTTTCTCAATGGAAACGACTCTCTGAGGGGAGGCTTGTCAGGAGACGCTCGATGATAATCGTCATGATAACCACGAAAAGAAGTGATAATACAAGCAAAATAAAGACAAAATGACAATTTTCCCTCAGGATACTTTGTAAAACTGTTAAGAAACTGATAAAGGACTAAAACAAAAACTAAGCAGGAAGAAAAGCTGAAAGGACTAGAACTAGACCAACTGGAACCTCCTGTAATTTGCCAACATTTAATGTGTTATTATTAATGCCCCGAAGGTAAGATTAATAAGCCCAGAATGATTCATGTTTTAGTCTTAGTTTCATCTTTTATCTTTTCATCAGTTTTTTTTTGTCTCCTTAAAGAGCTCCTGTTTTTACAGTGTAATTAATCTCACCACTACGGATTCACTACTTTCATATGTTCTTCAGCTTGACCGCTAATATTTAAGTTATCTTTAAATGGTCACTGATACAGATAATGTATTGTTTTTCTTAGAACTATTTAAGTGCTACACTGGTACAAATGAATCATCTATATCACGGCTATTTCTTGGACGATAGCGCCCTTTTCACACTATTAATTTCTATATACACAGCTTTCACTTTCTATTTTGACACTGACATCTAAAGTGTCGTTCACTCATCAATGCTATACATTTTTTTAACCAGCGAAAGAGACATGTTGAAGTTATCCATCATATTTATAATGATGTGCAATATTACAGGTGTTTTAGCAAGCGCTTTGACTTTGAATGGCTGTGCTCTTTGAGACAAAATTTCTCGAAACTTCGATGAATTTTTCGTACAAGACAAATAATGTTTTTTAATTACTGGGATAAATTATTGACCTTTATTTTCAAAAGGAAATATGTTTGACACCACCTAAAAAAATTAATAATGAAAAATAAATAACAACTTGAAACACGAAACGCTCGACAGCCTTTGCACAGCTGTATCTCGTATTGTTGTGAAAAGAAACAACATATCAGCCGAAAAGTCACCAACTTCAGGACAAAATATATGTTGACATAACCTTTATCTCACGCTCGGCCATGCAATTAGCCAAGGAAACGTCTTTAATAAGGGCAACAAGATGTTTATTTAATGCGGTCATTGCTTCAATATTTTGTATGCATATGGCGCTGAAGGCAATCGAACTAGCCAAGAGTACAAGCAGGATTCTAAAAACCCCGAAGTGTTGTGGAGCTACAGTCCTTCCGCTCATTCTTGATTCAAAAACCAGTAATATTTCAGGTATGTACGTAACATCTCTTTAAACTTTTGCAGCATGGCCGTCGCTTTAGTGTTAGGCTTGGGTTGCATAGCTGACGCATCAACCTCCACTAAGTATGGTATTGTGATCAATTAGTAATTTTTTTTCCATATTCCGATGATTGCCACTGAAGAGTGTCAGAAATAATTCTCAATATATTCACTTCAGAGCTCCGTAATTTATATCTATTGGGTGACAGAATGATAGCGGGTGGTGGCTTCGAATCAAATGTTGTTTACAATGGTCTGTTTGTGGTGAAATGTCCACTTAATAACTTTTTTAGAAGATGCCCTTCTCCCTTTTTAAGCCTCAAAAATGACACTTAAACTCGATTTCTCCAAACGTTCTTAATGCCAACCCCCTCTTCGATTCTCTTAATTCTGTGCAAGCTTTTGATTTTGCGGGTTTTCATATCATAGTTCCAAATTCTTTGGGGACACAATACTAATTTTCTGGTAGGTTTCCATGCGCATTGGGATCAAAAAGCGTTATGGTTGAACTAATCGTACGTAAAAGCTAATAATCAGACCTCACTATCAGGTTGCTAAGTGTACTTTAAAACATCTATGGACCAGAAGCCAAAGAAATGCAAACTAAATGCGCGGCTAATTCTTGGCACTGACAGAGGTGGTTTGATTAGGGTGTGTACATGATTCAAGTGATGGAGCTACCTCAACACCCCAACAGACAAAAGAAAAAAATATTTTATGACTAGGCTGATCGCTCCAGGTCGAATACCATTTAACAGAAAATCGACACTGACTATACACATACAAGTAACAAGAGCTTAGCAAAGCGAGAGAGACAGGCAATCTGAGAGAAAATGGTGAACTTTTATCGTGCATTTGTCGCGGTAATAGAGGGGCTTACACAATATGACTTGTGTTAAGATCAGTAACATCTGCAATGAAAGGTTGGAGATTTTGCAACTCGGTAAGGAGAAATAGAATGCATATTCTTGTAAACGGCAAATGGTTCCCATTAACCTAATTCCAACATACATATGCCATTACCTAGATGTTCAGTAGTGAAAATGTAATTACTGTAAAAAATGACTGGGAGCTTTTAGAATGAGTAATGAGACATGCTTTATAGTGGCCATGCCACTGAAATGGCTTACTGCCGGGCCAGCGTTTGACGAGTTCAATCAGAATTAATTTATTCACTGCTAGTGTTTTAATGTGTTGTTATTAATTCCACGTTGTATCAGCTGTGCCCTGGAGGTAAGACTGAGTACAAATTACCTTGGTCTTTAGCCAAGAGTCTATCTTGATGTTAAAAGTATTCAACCCGTTTCTTATATTTAGTCACTGTCATTTTCACCCATTTAAGGCTCACTACTTTTCATGTATTGTTTCGTGATTCTTTTCAGCTTCTGTAACACGTTATTTAAATAACGTGTTGTTTGTCTAAATATTCAGTATAGAAGATTCACTATTTTTACCACGAAACACCTCAGTTCAATTGAAACAAGATCGTGAAATCCATTCACATTATTTTTTTTTACATTTATACAATTGTACACATAGCTATAAAGCTACGTCCATTTTGATACGACGATAATTTCATGTTAGCCAATCACAAATTACAGTAAAACTGAGAGAGTATCCATCAGTCTGCATATAATACTTGCAATGTTGCAGATGTTTTTGCAAGCGATTTGCTATATTTCGCCGTTTGGCTTTGCCATTTGAGACAAATTATCTCAAGACTGATGAATTCTGCGCGTTCGTAAAAGAGGGCTGCGTTTTTGGAGCTGATGTTTTTGCCTTGTTTTGTTTTGTTTTTGTATCCATTGCATCGAACTGCAGACGAGGCCTCTTCTCATAACGAGTCATAAGCACATATCCTGAGCATTTCTCTACCAGTTTGCTTCCTTGAATGCGCTTCTTACGGGCCATCGATAAATTATCTTAATTTTTGAACGGAGGTATCATGTTTAATTGTGTCCAGAAGCATATAAATGCGAGTCAAGGCTAAACAATTATTTGAAAAACGAAACCTTCCGCGGGCGTTCTTATATCTCGCCCTGATGCGATCGATTAGAAACGACCTATCAGCTGTATAATGACCTAACCTTCATCTCGTGCTCGACCATGCAATTAGCGAAGGAACCTCATTAATAAGGCAATAAGATGTTTATTTAATGCGTTCATTGTTCTCAGTGACAGTTTTACAATATTCTGCAATCCGTTGGAGGTAAGTTGGTATGAAAAACATTACAGAAAGGATTCTAAATACCCTGCAAAAAACGTGTGGTGGGTCAACTGTCTTATTAAACTTTCAACTGGTTCCTGTTTTACAAAGAACATATAAGGTATGCTTGCACGTAACATTTCTTTACCATACGGTGTCGCTTCGACTGCGTCTTGCAGTATGATGTTGAAAATGAAACTGGAAAATTGGAGATAATCTTTCCAAATTTTGAAGTTTGTCCCTCATGAATGAGGGACAGAAAGATGGCGAAAGTGTCGGCGAACCAAGCTTTGGAATCATTTGGAACTAATTTACCGTCGAGAAAAACGGACAGATAAGATGTCAAAAGTTGCTTCTTATTTTTCAAATGAGTCGAACCACTGTTGTCATACAAAAATGTCAGTCTGTTTCCACGAACAGTGTCAAAA
This sequence comes from Micromussa lordhowensis, assembly GCA_964020085.1. Classification (NCBI taxonomy): domain Eukaryota; kingdom Metazoa; phylum Cnidaria; class Anthozoa; order Scleractinia; family Lobophylliidae; genus Micromussa; species Micromussa lordhowensis. The sequence continues at coordinate 14,888,469 of OZ026600.1, forward strand.
ATTGCGCGCTTTATGTAGCTGGAAGAAAAGCAAATTGCCCAGTTTTATATCATACGTATTTGGAAAAGAATTTGCTTTTATAAATTTCTGTACTTGGAACCTTGACCCGTTAAGACTGCAATACCTATATAAGAAGCATAGAAATCTTTTCAATTTTATTATTGAAGTTAGCTTCAAAGCTTTTTGATATCACTTTTAAATATTTATCATATCTGAAGTCTTAAAATAGACCGAAGATATTATATTTTGTGACATTTGAGATATAAGTTGAAAGCCTTTGATCTCCAACACAAAGCGTTTTGTCAACAAGATCATTTGCACGCAGATTTATAAGTATGATGTGTTCAACATGTGAAACCAACAGCATTGTTAGGTCAATAATCTAAGGATTCGAGTTTTCGTGACGTCATAGTGCTTTCCAACTTAGTTCCCATGGCCAACAGCAACTAGCTTTATTTGCATGACCATAAATACAAACAGTGTTGCAAAAGCTTTTGTAAACTAACACTAAAACGGTAATGATTATCGTGAACATATAATAAGGTTATGATACAAACATCAAGTTAAATTGGTTTGATTTGAAAGTAGAATATTTGCGTAGATATAACTTTTGCTAATCAGTTGAATATTAATATAATTATTTGAAAAGTGATAAGTTCGCCGATGGCTTGCAACAAGGATAATTGTTTAACAGTCGGGACGACATGTTCTATTTTTCTGTGAAATTCATTTCTTAGATTAGAGTATTTATTGCAACCTGTTGCAACAATATAAGAAAGTGAGAATCGTCTTCAATTTGATTAGATTCACCAATAGGTCAGAGTCTGTTAACCCTTGGAATTTGACCATGTCTACCACGGTATCTACCAGTTTCAATCCTTAGTTTGTCAGTGATTGCCTACCCTGAATTTCACGAGTTGTTTTCTTTCGCTTAGCTTGCTTGTTAGGCCTAAATAAGAGGAGGGCGTATAATCCTTCATTTGCATTCTTCATCATCTACGGGTATATTACGAACTCACAATGTGACCAGCTCCCAGTTGGCTTGATAGCTCGGTTGGTAGAGCACTGCACCTGTATCGCAGAGGTCATGGGTTCGAATCCCGTTCAGGCCGGAATTTTTTTTCGGCTTCAATTTGTGTATAACTGCGATGATCAGTCATGTCTTCATGTCTTTCTCCGCAGTTCAAATGTATGATCTTTCATATATTCATTAAATACGCTTTTGTTGCATTAGGCTAACATAATGTTTGATTTTAGCGTTAGTTAAGTATGTAAGATCAAAACAAGGTAAATTGTAAAATTCAGACATACTTATTATATTAGAATAATGACTATTTTTTTTATTATTTTTTTTTTTTGACAGTATTTTTTTTTATTAATTCATTGCAACGACACATGCAGACAATACTACGTTACATGACTATTTGAGCTGCGCTGTTATTACTACATTACATTACACTGCTAAACCTACTTACAGAAATTGTACTTACATTGTTGTTATTCTTTTAAATTTATTACGAAATAAATACACGTGCTACGTTACACTGCATACGGTGCATAGCTAACACAACACACACACACACACGCGCACCCCGCCCACACATACAAGAGATAATAAAAGATTCCCTTACTCAAACTTTCACACTTAATGTGCTTCACGCATCGAAGTTGCTGAGAGTGGTCCACTTAGCTCTATAGTTTTCGTAATTCGAATTTTTAATGGCCATTTGTCTTTCACATTTGATTTTGCTGTCTAGTAAGGCAAGAAAGACCTCTAAATTCGGGGTCTCAGACCGGTTTCTTGCAAGAAAAACATGATATTTAGCGATAAGAAGATAATGGTTTAACGCGTAGAAGGTGGTAGTTTCAGGTTTGTAACCGTACAGGATTTCAGTATTACTAGGACTGATGCTGTCAGAGCACTTAGTATTCCACCACATCATTATGTCTTTCCAAAAGATTTTAACGTCTGGGCATTCGCAAAGCATGTGAATAAGCGTTTCGTTCGGAAAGAGGCAGCGTTCGCATTCTGGTGAAGCCTTTATATTCATTTTATAAAGAGAGTGATTAGTGGGTATGATGTTATGAATAAGTTTAAATTGGAAGCTCCTCAGTTTGTTTTCGACTGTAACTTTAAAAGGAAGCTCGTATACTGCCTTTACATTCAACACTTGTTTTCTAAGATTGATTTCAACGATGGGGGGAGAAAATGATTTTTCTGCGAGCATCACACGGGCTTTTTTAGTAGAGGAGATGTCAAGGGATGGAACAAGTTCGTTATTGCCATTTGTGAAATTACCTACGATTTCGCTTTTCCAAATTTTAGGGATTGCCGCAAGAACACCAGCATAATCGAGAAAAGTAGAGCGAACGCCATATTTGCGTTTGAAGTTTTCGAACGAAAGGAACTGGCCATGGGTGTTTAGGAGGTCACTTATTTTCAATATGCCTTTATTAGCCCATGATCTATAATAAAATGATTTTCCGTCTATCTTTATGAACCGATTGTTCCAAATGATTTCTTGTTTGTATTCATTTGCATTACGTGGATCTTTAGAATTGAGCTCTTGCCATACTGCTAAAACATCTTTATAAAAAACAGAGAGGTTTTGGAGGTCGAGTAATTTAAGATCGTAGTTACATTGAAATAAGAGCGTTCCACCAACCTTACTTAAAAGCGAATCGAGGAGGGCACACCAGTGGCGGTCATTTGCTCTACAGTAACGATTAACCCACGAAATCTTGAGCGATTTAACAACGTCAGCAAAATTGAGCACATTAAGACCGCCGTGGCTTACTGGGCCGGTCAGAGTTTTTCTTTTGATTTTGTCTGGCTTAAAGTTCCAAATAAAAGAGAAGATATTGCTGTTGACCTCTTTTACAAATTCTTCGGGAACATTTAATACGGAACAACTATAGACAAGTTTGGCGAGGGCTAAGCTTTTGACGATGGCAATTCTGCCTAAGATCGTTAGATGTCTACTTGACCAAGCATTTAGAACTTTTTTGAGTTTGGCGAGCTTCTCGTTGAAATTGATTTTATTCCCAACCTGAACATGATAAGGGAAAGCGATTCCAAGCGCAATGACGTATTGCTTCGGCCACGAAATACCAAAAGGTTCTTCTTTGCCTAATCGACTCTTCAAAGGGCCAAGCCACAGACCTTCGGTTTTAGACTTATTGATTTTCAAGCCGGAAAGGTCACCGAACTGATCGAGAAGAGTGAGTAGGGACACAGCTGATGAATCGTCACGAATGAAAGCGGTGGTGTCGTCAGCGTACATGCTGAGTTTGGTGATCTTATTTCCGTTTTCAAGTCCCTTGATTGATTCATTGATTCTTATTTGGTGGGCGAGTGGCTCCACAGCCAGAACAAAGAGCAAGCCTGAAAGAGGACAACCCTGTCTAACACCCCTTTGGAGAGAAAAAAATTCTGACGAGTAGCCATTATTTACAACACAGCTAGAAATATTGGTATAAAACGATTTGATCCAGTTGAGGAAACTTGGACCAAAATTCATAGTGTTAAGTACTTTAAAGAGAAAGTCCCATTCTAAAGAGTCAAAGGCTTTTTCAAAGTCAAGGAAAAGTATCATTCCGCCCTTGTTTTCATGTTGTTCAATTATGTCCGAAATTAGGCGAATATTTTCACCAATAAATCTACCTTTGATGTACCCAGTTTGATCACCGTCTATCAAGTACGGAAGTACTTTCTCTAAACGTTTTGCAATACATTTGGTTGCTAATTTGTAGTCTGTGTTTAAAAGAGAGATAGGGCGCCAATTTTTTAACAGAAGAGGATCTTTATTCTTTTTTGGGATCAAGGAGATAATTCCTTGTCTCTGAGAGATAGAAAGTTCTCCTAGTAAGGCGCTGTGATTGAGGCAGTCTATCAAAGGGTCAGAGATATCGGTCCAGAAACGAAGGTAAAATTCTGCTGTTAAACCGTCTGTGCCCGGAGTCTTGTTAGGTTGAAACGTTTTCAACGCGGCAAGGCATTCCTCTGTGGTTATCAGACCTTCGCAAAGGTCTTGCTTTGTGCTGTCGAGTTTTGGTAAGGATTCACAATCAAAAAAGGTGGAAAAGCGCTCAGCTGAAAGCTGGCTTTGAGAGGTGTACAGCTGATTGTAAAACGTTTTCATGGCGGTTAATATAGTTTTTGGATCCTCTACTGTGCTACCATCGGGTGTCTTCAGCTTTGTTATATGTTTTTTTTCATAACTTCTTTTTTCTAAGTTTAAAAAGTATTTGTTGCATTTTTCTCCTAATTCATACCATCTAGCTCTACTCCGGATAATAGACCCTGTAGTTTTTTGCACGGCAATTTCATCTAATTCGATCTTGAGTTTTCTGGCCTCGTCTACAAGGGAGCTATTTTCTGGGGTTTCGTCGATACCTGAGTTGATTTTCTCTAACTTTTGGAGGAGGTTCAATTCCGTACTTCTTTCGGCGTTGGCTTTCTTTTTTGCGAAACGAATTGCAAATATCCGGATCTCCATTTTTAGCATTTCCCAAAATAACCTTTTGTCAGAAACATCCTTGTGTTTCTGGGCGGCGTGTTTGATGATGAAGCTCATTTTTGTGACAAAATCTTCATTTTCTAAGAGTGAATTATTGAATTTCCAGTAGCCAGGGCCTCTTTTTTCTTGTTTGATTTCAGGTTTGATCGAGATGGTAACAGGGGAGTGATCTGAATCATGATAAGCGGAAATGTCGGTGTTCGCCACGCGGCATAATAGATGCTTCGAGATGAGCCAGAAATCTAGCCTACATTTGATTTTGCCGGAGCTATTTCTCCACGTAAACTGCGTATCATGTGGATGTTGCTCTCGCCAGGGATCGACTAGGTCATAGTTACAACGGAGTTTTTCGATCGAATGTATTATACTCTTTTTGAATTTAATGTCTTTACCACCAAATTTATCGGAAGCGGACAGTGGGCAGTTAAAATCTCCACCAATAAGAATTTTGTCAATTTGATGGCCACGAATAGAATCGGTTATCTTCTGATAAAATGAAATTTGCTGGTTTTGGTCGTTTGGAGCATAAATATTAACGAGACACAATTGTGTCTCGTTAATAATGACTATTTTTACCAGCGTGATGAAGATCTTTCGACATGAGAAAGATCTGCTTAACCATAGAGCAATTATCCTTACTTTGAGGAGTAATTGATTATTCTCTGATTGATAGCTATAATGAGAGGAAACCTACCATGTTCAAAATTGGCGAGATAATTGCGTCGAAACTTTTATTCCCTAGGAACGGTGGTAATTTGCTTAAATTTGTGTGTTTTCTAACACTGAAAAGGGCGTGAAGGGCTTTTCCTTTCAATTCATCAAGTGCCAATGAAAAGTTACCCGTTGAAGAATCGAGTGTTCCCAAATAAGTATAATTTTGAACAATTTCAATGGGCCCATTGTTGATATACAAATTAGACTCCATACTCTTAGCGCGTTTTTGAAAGATCATAACTTTTTTTTTGTCGATACTCAACATCCATGTACTGCAATAGGTTGATAGTATGCTAAGGTAATTTTGCAGCCCTATTTAAGTGAATTTAATTTTGCGCCGTTTGGTAGGGTAAAGGGATCAGGTAGAGTTTATTCAAAAGAGAATGGTATGACATTAATAAAGAGGTTGAACAGTAACGGGCTCAGAATACAACCTTGGCGTACTCCTCTCTAGAGTATGGAAAGCGCCGTGTTTGATTTTGGCCAATTTTTATGGACCGTGTAGAGTTTGAATGCAAGCTCTTTATTAAATTTAAAAAAAACATCCACCGACATTAATTGGCAATACATTAAATAAAAGTCCGTCATGACAAACTGAGTCGAAAACGTTTTTGAAGTCGACAAAACAAGCGTAGATTTTTTCGTTGTGGTGAAATTAAGGTGGTTCGATACAGCTTTTTGCTGAACCATAGCTAGCATTTTCAATTGGCGTTTTACCAACCTTCCCTTAATCTGATCGATGTGAAAGTTACACCAGTCTTTGGAAACAGAATGAAGTTTGGTTGGACGTGCTTTTTTAAAGCAATCGATATTTCCATGGGTTCAAATCCCGTTCAGGCTTGAATTTTTTTAAGCTTTAATTTAATTTCACAGCTGCTTAAGTCGTGTGCATAACTGCGATGATCAATCATGTCTTTCTCCGAAGTTGAAGTATATGATCTTTCCTGCATATATTCACTTGCAATAGTAAAAGTAATAGAAATCAATAATATATTAAATTTGAGATACTTTTATCTGAAGGGAATGTTAATCTTTCTGTTTCATTTTGTAATAAGCATAATAAAGGGTTGGTGGGCTAGAGACTTCTACTGTGAAAGTTCTTATTTAAAGATAAAAAACTATCTTTTGTACATGATAGTATAAATACTACTTGATTGGACTTCTCGTTCCTCTATTACAGCTATTAGCAATCTCGACTGAAACTGTTAAAGGACAATTATTACAGTTTTTTTCACAAAATCGATACCACTAAATTCGCTAACTACAGGGTCTAAAGGTCGGCACACACGAGGGGGTCCGTGCAACTTGTACCTTGAAGAGTTTACACGAAGGGACTGGTCGCAGGGACTTGTCCCACAAACAGTCGAAGTGTTTTGAGGAACAAGTCGCAGGGACTAAATTTTGGTTCCTGCGACTAGATTTTGTGGCAAAAATGGCTAGTTCACACGATGGAACTTGTCCCCGCGACTTGTTGCAGGAATTAGTCCCCTCGTGTGTGCCGACCTTAAAGTATTTACTTGTGACGGCCTGTTAACGCTAGAGAATGTTGATTGGCCGAGAGTGAATGTGAGAGTAACACGTGCCGTGTTACATGCCAGTTAGACGCATTTATTCGGTCTTGAATTCTTAATGCCAACAAATAGTTGTTGCCAAAAATAAAATTTACTCGATCGGAGTCCTTTGAAAATTTATCAGGTTCTCAGACTTGGCTGAGAGCTGGCGTCAAACAAGGAAGAAACATAATGGGGGAGGGGTGGATTCAGTTTCCATTGGGACAAATCGAGCATTGCGTAAAAACAAACTAGTCACCAGTCGAAGCAAATTGCATCACCAATATGCATTCTTAGCCATAATATGATCATGTTGGCAATTTTTTTAGTTTGCCAAACTTAAACAGTTATTTTCAGGTTAGGTTGCTATTTTCCTTGATTTCGTTATTTCGCAAGCATATTGATCGGTTGATCGACATTTTGCTTCTTTCTTGTAATTTTGGAACAAACAATTATGTCTATGATAGAGAGCCAATTGCAGTTGCTTATTAACTGTTTATAAATGATCTAGCCAAGACCCGGAGTTTTGCTCTGGCTTGATTCAAATCAGATGTCTATTCTTGGTGTTGGGTGGAAAAGGGAACCTACACGAAAGTTATCCGAGTGATTAACCAAGTCCTTTGATACCCAACTCCAGCTACGAAGTCCTCGATTTTCGACAAGCCTCACACTTCTACAATCTCAATCTTAAAATCTTTAGCTTTTCCGTCGACTTTTTTTGCTAATGAATACCGACCTTGCCACAGAGATCTATTTTTCATTTTAAAAAGGCTTACTGTCCTTAGTGAAGAACGTCGCCACTGTTTTCCACCTTTTAGAAGAATATAAAAAGCTCTTTTGAATTCAGGCAGCCTGTAACTGTAGACTAATGGGTTAACTGCCGAGTTGCTGTAATGTAGAAGTTTGGAGAGGTACACGACGTTGTTAGGTATAGAACATTTCACGCAGAGAAACGTTATGATATTTACGGCCATGAATGGTGTCCATGCAGCAATGAAGAGAATTATTAAGAAGAAGATTGTCAGAATAAGTTTCCTTTCCTTGAGATGGTTCCAAGAATTGGCGTCATGCGTATGAAACTTCACGATAATCCCCATCATGATATATGTGATGCAGATCAATGTCAAGGGAATGAAAAAGCAAAGCTGTAAAACCAAAAATCGTGGGAAATGGGTGAGACTCTTCTCTGGGACAAACATAGCTGTTGCAACGAAAGCGATACACCACGCCATGAATGCTGATAACAAGTAAGAACGCCTTGAAGACACTCGGTGTTTGACCGGCCAGCCAATAGCGTACAACCTCTCCAAGCTTATCAGCAACAAGTGGAGAATGGAGGCAATTCCAGAGAAGACATCCAAGGCGATAAACGCTCTGTACAACAATGAATTACTCATCCAAGACACACTCTCAAGCCAAATTGAGACCATAGTCGCGATCCAGAATGGTATCGACAACAGGCCCACTAGGATGTCAGCAGCTGCAAGTCCAACGACAAAGTAGGTTGTGCGAGTTCTAAGCTTGTTAAAATAGGCAAAGGCTGCTATGACAAGAGAGTTGCCGAAGATGGCTAAAATGGCTACAAGGCCATTAACGGTACACCATGACACCAGTTCAGCCAGGTGCATCTTGTTGAAGGACTGCTGATGGACTGACACGCCAGATGAGTTGTTCATCATGCACACATGCGCTTCGGAATTCTGTTTCTTTTTATCAGTCACCTTAAATCGGTTCACGTTGTTGTCTGTAAAAGACTGCAATGAAAAATACCAGAACGTATTGAGTTCAACAAATACAAGCAGTTACCACCTTCTAAACCATAACATTCGCATTTTAATCTAATTGGAGACTAAATAATTATGTGGCTGAGAACTTTTGAATAAATGATAAGCTAAGAGCGGGTTGCTCTATACAAGTCACGCAATTGTTTTTACCTCTACTATTTTTGACTGGACAACCTCTTTATCTATTTTCAAACAGATAAATAGGTTGTTTCCTAGTTTGAAATAAGAATAAAAGGAATATTTAACATATTCAAAGATGCATTTAGCAAGGAATTGATTGTTTAAGAACTGTGATTGCAGATCCTTCTTATTACAGCTCCTCAGTTCTGTGGTCAAAATCAGGTGGGATAGAAATATTTCCAATCAGCTGTTTTTCTATTTTAATTTAAAAACAAAATAAGTCTTCAATGAAAGAACAAAAACCTTTTTCATCCAAATATAAGCAAATATTTTCTCTGAATTTTTTTCATACTGTATAAATTTTTCTCGTTTGAAAGTGATCTGAAGAATAGCCGCGAGTAGTGATTTACCATAATGATTATAATTATTTGCGAGCTAAGAAGAAAGGTTTTTGTTTGCCGCGGGCTGTGGATGCCTGCTTTTACAGAATTTAATATATGGTAACCTTACTATAATACCATAAGTGAGATTCTTCACGCGCTCAGATTGGTACAAACCCATAAACATCCGCAAAAAAATTTCTTCACAGCTTGAACAGGAGTTGTCGCATGTTTGGCATAACACCAATAACGTAGGGATGTCTTTCATTCATTAGCAGTCGGAAACGAATCACAAAATGGTCGCTATATAAGCTTACTAAAGCTGATACGGCGACTCCTTTTACGTTTGCCTCAACTACAAGTTTTTGAGCGCTTTCTCCGTTTCTGTTGTCTGCAAGGCATTAGATTAGCTAGCTACTTAAATTCCGGATATAAAATAAAAAAAATACGAGTCCGAGGATTGTTGAGATTGTTGAAAACCTTAGCCTTGATATGTAACCTGTCCACTTGTTTTGATTTAACTACATGACTATGATCTGAAATAGAGGCGAAATATTGTGACAACCATTCCTCGTTGCAATAAACCAAACCTTGGTTTTCAACAGCGTTAAAATCCTCGTACTCATCTCTTGTTTATGTTATATTCAAAACTGTCAGATGGCGCTGTATTTTAATCCGGTATGTTTTGCCATGCACCGACGAGCAAAAACGAGGGCGCGGTGGCCTCATGGTTAGTGCACTCGACTCCGGAGCGAGCGCTCCGGGTTCGAGCCCTGGCCGGGGACATTGTGTTGTGTTCTTGGGCAAGACACTTCACTCTCACAGTGCCTCTCTCCGCCCAGGTGTATAAATGGGTACCGGCGAATTTAATGCTGGGGGTAACCCTGCGATGGACTAGCATCCCATCCAGGGGGGAGTAGAAATACTCCTAGTCGCTTCATGCTACTGAAACCGGGATAAGCTCCGGCCTGATGAGCCACTTGGCTCGTATGCAGACTTTACCTTTTTTATGAGCAAAAACAAAATAGCTCCGTCATTGTGTTATCTGACTGAGTGAGCAGAGTCTTTTTTCATAAACGTTGTCGCTGGACCTTTACGTTCTCAACTACAGATTTAGCAGAATCCATCGAGTAGCTCTCATACAACAAATCGTCTCCAATAAGCTCTATGCAATAACGTCAGAAAGAGTAGCTACATGTGGGAATTTGAAATTTTTCCAGCCTGGTATTGTCACCTCCAGGGGAGGCTAGTTTCGCCAATATTCTGGGACGCCTTTTGGTTTTTGCAGGCGGTGAGTTGACTGGGCAAAAGCGTAAATTCTTGCTCTGCGTGTCTCTCGGAGGAAAATCCCATATTCATCGAAAAGCACAAAAAATTGTGTTCTCATCAAAATTATTGTTGCTTTTCTGTATGTGAGGGAGGTGCGGTGGCCTCATGGTTAGTGTGCTCGACTCCGGAGCGGGCGGTCCGGGTTCGAGCCCTTGCCGGAGACACTGTGTTGTGTTCTTAGGCAAGACACTTTACTCTCACAGTCAGCCTCTCTCCACCCAGGTGTATAAATTTAGTACTGGGAGGTAACCTTGCGATGGACTAGCATCCCATCCAGGGGGGAGTAGAAATACCCCTATTCGCTTCCTGCTACTGAAGCCGGGATAAGCTCCGGCCTGATGAGCCACTTGGCTTGTATGCAGACTTAACCTTACCTACCTTCTGCATGTAAACGCCAATTCTGAGAAATCAGATCGCTGAATTCAGAATTTTTCAGTTTGAGAATCAAAGGTTATCTCTGAAAACTTATCTGTGAAAATAGAGTACTTACCGCCCCTATTTTTCTACATGATTCTAATTTGGGCAACTCAGCTGTTAGAATCTACGTACTTCTCATGAAATGTTAGATTACATCTTAGTTTTGGTTCAAAAAATTAACGTGTTTGGTTCCAAAAGTGAATACTATTCCTACAGATCCTTGCAAACCCTTACTTCCCATTTATGTATTATTTACAAGTTTTTTTACCAATCACTTACACGTTGTCTGCAGGGAAAATATCTTTAAAATGAATGCATTCTTCACGTTTTAAGGATTTTACCAGTTACTGTTCAACCTTGACAATGATAAAGTCACTGGACTTGTTTTTATTGATTACAAGAGAAAGCGTTTGATCTGATTGACCATAAACTTCTACTGTCAAAATTAAGGGCCCTTGGAGTGGGTAACAGCAAGTTACCCCTGTTCCGTGACTATCTGAATTAGATGCCAGTAATTGAACATAGACGGGTACCATTCTACTAAAAGGGCCATAACACTGGGAGTTCCACAAGGCACCATCCTAAGACTAATTTTATTCCTTGTATTTATTAATGATCTACCTGCAACACTGCAGCTCTCTGTGCCTGATTTTGCCGACGACATAATAGCATTATAACATAATGATATCTCGGACGGCCTTCAGACAGATAATGATGAAATCTTGAATTGGTCAGCCGACAACAAAATTATACTTAATGAAACCAAAACAAAATCTATGGTTGTTACTGGCAAGGGTTAGCCAAGAAAATGGAACAGTCCACTCTGCAGTTACACGTTAACTCTACTGAACTTGATTTGGGTCACGATTGGGTCACGATTGAAAGAAAGCGGCTTTCTTTTGACCAACATGTTGAAAATCTATGCACGAAGCCGTATCGCAGAGAATCGACGTGTTGCGAATAATAAGGCGCTTTCAGCCTCTTGACCAAAGGAAACTCTATTATAATGCCATGATCAAACAGAAAATGTTGTATGCATCAACTGTATGGACATCTTGTTCTGTTGAGAATATGCAGAACGTTTTTAAACTTCAGAAACGCATGGCACGTGTAATTCTCGGGGCCGATGCTAAAGCGAATAGCGTACAACTGTTTAGAAAATTGGACTGGGTTCCATTTTTTCATGAGGCCAAGGTGAATAGATTATTTATGATATGCAAACGACTGTCTGGGGACTGCCCATCTTATATGTCTCAGATGCTGATAAGAAACGCTGATATCAATGAAAGACCAAGCAGACATGGACTATTAAATTTTGTCTGTCCCCGATTCAAACGGGAGTCAGAGGGAGGAAGGTCTTACACGCTTCTGGAATATGATACCAATTAATATTAGAGGCAAACCAAGTTTAGCGAGTTTTAAGAACACCATGTTTGATCATTTTAAGGACAGCTACAAACACTTAAATCGTTTTATCTTCTAGTTTAATCCTGTTTACATAAATTCCGTCTTTTTAGAGTAATCTGTACTTGTCTTTTCACAGTGTATTTCAATGAAATTTTGCTATTCTGGTTTCTTAGAATTTAATCATTATTTCTGTCCCTAATGTATTGTACATTAGAGGGCCTCCTTTTCTTAGGGTGCTTTAATGAATTTTTACTATTCTAGTTTCTTGACTTTAACACTTTAATCATTATTTCTATTCTTTTGTATATATTAGAGGGCGACTTTTTTCTGTCACGTGTCTACCCTCGTTAAATAAAGTTTATTGTTATTATTATTATTATTATTATTATTATTATTATTATTATTATTATTATTATTTTTATTAGTATTACTAAGGATCCTTTTCGTGAATGTTCACCACTTTGCTTGTACCCACTTTATATCTAAATTACGCACTTTGTCAATAATGTTGAACATTTGTACCTTTTCTTATATTCTCTTCCGCGTTCAATTTAAAGCATCTAAACTACAAACTAATTTCCCCTTATATATCATAATTATCATATATTTTCATAATTAAAGCCAAACCATAGCTAAACGTCTGACCAGAAAGATGCTTAGACAGTGAACTCAATTTCCACAGTATGGATGGTATCTCATCAACTAACCATACAGTGAAAAATTCTTATATTTGTTTTACTGTCTATTCCAAAGACTTATAGACCATATTAATGTTGTTGTGGTGAGTTTCACTGAGACTGGAAACTGTCTCAACCTTCTTTGCTATTCTATCAAGATATTCTATTGAAGCAGTATTTCGTAAAAACAAAACAGAAACTTTCTCAGCTCAACTGTTCCAGTCGAGTTCGGTTTTTAGCAGAATTGCGTGATTTCTTGTAGTTTACGTGTGTATCGAAAGGAAGTGTAATCATTTGAGCATTTATGCTTTGGAATACCATAGTAATGGCTAATGAAGTGATTACCCTACCTCTTCCATGGATTGTGTTTGTTTTCGTTCCTCTCTCTGTCCCAATCACACCAACATTTCTCCCTGAGGAGACACATCTGTTTCACTTTTTCTTCTCGTCTCTCTCTTGATCTGTTTAGTGCTTCCCATGAGGTCCGATAATAATCGTTAAACCTCTTGGGAGATGTTCTAAAATTTCCATACGTCAAATTCAAAATAAATAGGATAATCTGTATGCAGATGTGTTTTAAATTTTGTTTGCGCTGCTCTTTTCAATGACATGTTCTTCCGACCTTTTAATTTTAAAGTGGAAAACCTTTGAATGCTACTGATGTCTTTCAGAAAAAAATAAAACACTTACATTGTAAAGAAGCTATGTGCATTTTAATAATTACTATTATTTTTTTTTGTCACCTGCCCTTTTTTAGTTGTATGCATGGCCACAGCTTCTAACTTCTAACATCAGAAATGCAAAAAGATGTAGACAGATAATGAAAAAAAGTAGCAAATAGCAAATAACCACATGGTAGAAATAAACTCCTTTCAAAACCCTTTTGCTAACTTTAGAATTGCCCCTCTAACAAACATCACACCACATGCGGTCAATCTGCAGATGAGAGAAACTGAATCGTTTTATAGAGAGTAATTAACCAATATTTACATTTTTCAGAAAACGTAAGGGACTCCCAGCAACTAGTTTTGCTTTGGATATTTCTTATCGGAAAAACTAAATTCTGTAATCCGTCAGTGTGGTAAGTGACATTGTATTTCCGTTTTTATTCCCAGTACAGACGCCATTAGCGTGGTTACTTATGCATGTTTTGACATTTTATTTCAGCTGTCAGTAGTCTGAGTTTAGTGCCTGTACTCCCCCATACAAACATCAGACGCGGATGTTAAAGCTGAAATCGTCCATTTATCGTTGAAATACAAAACGTTTAATTAAACTTAGTTCAGTTGTCACAGAGAAGTCAACGATAATACAGATAAGTTTTTGAATTGGAGTATTCTAAGTGGTAACACCGGTCAGCGTGATTTGTTTACAACGAAAGGGCATCTTATCGATCGAGATCTGGATTTGCAATGTCTTTATCCTGAAGAATATTTGTTGGAAAGCAGTTGCAGTAGCAAAGAACACGGCGAATACTTTAAGACCTTTCCCGGCTTCAAGAATACACTGTACTGATCAAAATTAGACCAAAGCATACTGCGTCAGCGAGATCGTTCACTATTCACCGTTTTAGTGTTGTCTGTTATCAATCCTGCAGTGTACACTTTACCTTCTTTATAGAATCTCCGATATTGGCCTCTTTTAATGTAACTTCATGCTGCTTTGCTACAAAAACATCCATAACAGAGCTTGGTACGTTAAGAGAGGTTAATTTTAAGTAAAGGGTTCCTGTTATTAGCAGGAATTTCATTTGATCCATCGAATCCGGCCTTCTGAGACAGATCTCCAAAACAGTACTAGCCAATACCGTGCATGCTGATGACCACAACGTTTGCATGGTTAGGTCTAATTTGAGTCTAATTTAAATTCACGTGATCGCGTGCGTGGATAGAGTACAATGTTGCAAAAACTAATTATAATCGAACCAGCTTTTGCCTTGAAACACTGTCATTTGAATTTGTACCTGGCATCAATATGAAAAAGTCAGTGGGTGTTTCTTAAAGGAGATTCGTCGCTTCGACAGTCGGAATTTCAGTTTTTTCGTCAACGTATTTCGACGTCACTATCTATCGAATCAGTGAAGTTTTGTATTTCAGTATACTTGTTGTCTTGTTCGCAGTAAGAGTGAATTAACTCTTTTCCTGCTGCTCTTGTTCAGGGCCAACTAGTATCGATCAAAAGCGTATATTTCCCAAGCCTTAAACAAGTCATAGAAAAGTGAGACAAACTGGTTCTATCCGCAATGCTGGATGTAGTCGATATTAAAATCTAAGCATTTTGTTAAAATTAAAAATTGCGACGTTGCGGTTAGAAAACTCTGACGTTCTTCAGCATTTCTTGGTCGTGTTGCATACAATTCTGCTTCCTAGAGAGTTCTTGTTACCTGTAAAGCTATTTTGTTCTGGATCTTAACAGTCGCGATGTTCGTCCGATGTTAACTTTCTCGCGGTCTTTGGATTGATATCATAACCGACTCCAGTCGAGATAGATCTCGATAAAGCTTATTTGTCCTAACGTTATTTCTTTTAAGATAGAATCAACGTTCTTTATGGGTTCAAGAGCAGCTATGAGGTTAAAATTCCTTGAAAATTGAGGTTAAAATTCCTTGAATATGGTGTGAGGGCGAAATAACGAAGACCTCTACGTCTTCGTTTGGAACTGATATGCTCCAGGTATTTCGGCAGCTTCTTATGAATTGGCCCGTATAAAGTTAATCTTCAGGTCATCGGCTGCTTCAATATAAGGGGTCTTCCTTGCTCTTTTAAGAGACAGTTTTCGTTTCAACCCTTCTATCACCGAAATGTTGAGCCGGAAGGGTACGATATTGCCAAAACTGCAGACCTCGCCCACACGAGACTGTGCATCAAACTGTCACATCCAGATCCGCCTACGATATCAGTAACTAGAGAAGTACCACTACCAGCTATTTAAGACATATAGACATAGCTTGGTCACACTGACGAGCACCACTGAGTATAAAGCTACCATTGAAGTCAAGTCCTTGACCCAACAAGACAAACGACAATGACTTCTCTCTCGGATAACCGCTCTGACGACCCAACGGAGAGATGGGTGGTAAGCATATCCAAAACGACTTCAGTCCTAACCAACTAAAAACACGTGCGCCAATGTAAGAAGAAGAAAAAACGAGCTTGAAACCTTAAAAAGATTGATCCGTATCTCAACATCCTGCCTAAAAAAAGAAGCGATCATCAGAAAAAAAGATGTCATTTTGCAAGATCGGGAGACCGTTTCACAAAGACATCTGACCAGCGCAGAAATACCACAGAGAAAACACAGAGAAAACACCAAAAAATAAATCCATGACCCGTTATAAAATAATTTGGTGACGAAATCTACTACACACTCGGAAGCACCGATAACTGATGGATACAGAAACCTAACGTTTCGTTGAGAGTCCGTCAACAGTTTTGGAAACTGCCCCACCTATCAAGTTTTCAAGCATCTAGCTTCTATTTGTCCCTCTTACAATACAACAAGTACGTCGTTAAAAAGGCAGTGACTCCGTGGAAAGAAACACTAATGAGGTCTAATTCAAGCTCGCGTGTTTTATAGCCTCGAATAGGTCAGCGAAAACCGAGAGATCTTGGTTTTGGGCATACGTCAACAGAAGAATGAATTCGAGAACCATGACCTCAATTTACTTTATAACTGAAAGATTTTCGTGTAAATTCCGCAGCTGATGCAAGTCAGTAGAGTGACGTAACACAATAAGAAGCCTCAAGGGACCATTACAAGTTTGCTTTCAGCCGCATATTGGACTCAATATTAACAAATTAAGCTTAAAATGTTTTATCACTTTTTTATTGAATCTTTAGCAAAGCAAATATTCAGAAATTGTTCTTCGGAAGGAGTGGGGGTTGGATAACAATTCAGGTCTCAACGAAAGGCGAAAAATGCTTTATTTATCATTTGTCCTGAGGATTATGTAATGCAAACAAAGAACTTTGATATTTTTTCTCAAATGGAGAGCTTCTTAAAGAAACACAAAATATGATTAAAATAAAACAGATTTAACCAACTAACTATTATAAGAAAATAAAACAGGCTGTGCTTGCGCGAGGAAAAGTCACGTTGTAATTTGATTGTCAAATTAGACAATAAATAATATTACACATTTATCTTGATAACAAGACAGAAACTCCACTTAGAAGCCGTAAATTAGAAGCGTTATTTATGAGATTTTGTCTATTTAACAAATTGACGTCAGTTTTTCATGCGTCTGTCCTGTTATTGATCATAATTTCGTCATCACATTGTCAAAGTAGCTGTGGATCCGCAGACTACTTTGACAATGTGATGACGAAATTTATAACAAATGGTCGAATTGCCCGCTCTCTCTCGCTGACGCGTCGCACGAATTTCAAATTCATGTGTCTTAGCCAATGAGTGCGCGAGAGTTTCTGCAGTTATCGTAAAACAAAAACTTTCCTTATTCTTACACAAATTATCGGAACAAAACGCGACTTATCGGCGCCAGCAATCATCAGCACGTGTTTAATTTTTTCAACTTGCTGGATCAAAATAACAATATTTCAAAAGATTTTAAGCGTTTTTTTTTGGCAAAAGTGTAAACAAGTGGACTCGGAAAGGAAGAATTATTGATATTAAAGAAAATGTTCTCTATCTGTGCTCTCTTGATTTCAAAAAGCCTTAATAACAAGTAGATAAGTTTGATTTCGATGCAAACAGGTTAACAACACTAAAGAGAGAAATTCAATAAATCAGGAGACAAAACAAAACGTAGAAATGGATCTATTGTCATAGTTACCATGAATAATTAACATTTGTTCCTGTAAAAAAAACATGACTTCTAACAGTTTAAAGAAAAGCAAGAAATACACAAGTTATTTTGTTGATTTACACACAGCTGATATGCATTGGGTGTACTCTTGTGAAGGCTGAGCGATGTGAAGGCAAATATGTTAGGTCTTCAAGTTCAAAATTGAGACTGAAACAGATGTTTGTTACAAGAAAGGTCCGCAAAGATACGATATAATTTCATTGAATCAAGTTGTATCGTTTTATTTATTGGTTTATTTATTATTCTATCTTCCATAGACGCCTGCAGGATCTTGTAAGCACAAGACGGTATTTGAAATATTGCGACTGGTGAAAGAGGATTAACAACCATTTTATGGCCTGAAAACTGAATAACGTTTAGAATCGGGAGACACGGTGAGCCTTGGTAAGCATTTGAATGCCTACAATTTAGATTTATGTTTTCTTCTTGCCGATTTTATCGCAATCCTATTTCTTTTACGTAGCAATATCTCACCATGTACATAAAAGACGACCAAACTTGTTTTGACCAGACCTTTTTAAAAGAACAAGTGGTTGCTCAGGGTAGCGAGTAAAGTAAAATGGGTTTAACTTTAAACTTCGTGTCAAAGAATTTATAATTATCAATGTGGCAAGAGCATTGTTGGCCAAGGAACTGGTAGACTTTAAAACAGACTTAGTTCTAGCGTAAGTTGGATCATAATTATAATGTAGTTGAACACAGGTTGAATACTGCGGAGGGAAGTTTCATCGAACGATTTATAGCGGCGCACAATTGTTTACAAACCGCTTTGTTCACCGAAAGTCAATGACATCAGGTGCGCAGTCAATGGTTCATTATCACAATACTTATTTTAGAATTGTGTTCCTCTCCCCTCGGAAAAACAGCAAATATACATTTCTTAAACACAATTTCAGACAATCTTAATTTAAAATAACGGAAGTGTAACTGAATTAAATGTCTCATAATAAATACGGTTGATTCTTATGTTTTTATAAAATCGATTGAGCATAAGTAGACATATGCAGCAATAAGAACTGGATTAGTATGTAGGCCCTGTCTGAAGACATGTTTTACAAACATTGATTTAATCATCAATGGCTTGATGCGAACACACAGCCATAGCTTGAATGACTCATGGACAAATGCAAAGACTATAAACAAGCTGAGTAAGATATAGGCGGCATTCAAAGGGCCCTAAGTAGTACCTGTTTAACACTGAAACTGTTACAAAGACAGATTCGCCTCGATTCCGCCATTCTTTCACACTGCCATTATACTTATCGTCAAAACTCTCTCTCCTGGGTGGGGAAGTAGTTTTCATACACATAAGTAGGGGCAAGTAGTTCAGGTAATATCTTGCTTAACAGCATGAAATAAAAGCTTAGCTTTTAAAGTCATGATATAATGACCAGATTCGCGAAGTTAATTGAAGAATGATCCTCGCAGTGAATTTTCCAAATTAAGCAACTGGAAAGAAGAAGCCTGAAACAAAAATCAGGGCTTCAACGGGATTCGAACCCGTGACCTCCGCGATACCGGTGCGATGCTTTACCAACTGAGCTATGAAGCCACACATTGGGAGCGAGGTCAATTTGTTGAGTTCATATCTTCCCGTGAGGAGTGCAATGATGTAAGTATATATGAAATAATTCATATATTTGAACTGCGGTCATAGATGAAAGTGAAGAATGATCTTCGCAGTGAATTTTCCAATTTAAGCAACTGGAAAGAAGAAGCCTGAAAAAAAATCAGGGCTTCAACGGGATTCGAACCCGTGACCTCCTTAAACAATAACTTTAAACAATAACTTTGTGTTTCAAAAAACCCAATGTGTTAAATGGGGAGTAACAAGATGTCATGGTGTCTGACGTGGGTTTAATGGAATATTAATTCAGCCATTTTGTTTTGAACGTGTGTAATTCAATCACTGACGTAGCTCATTTGTGTATTCCTAGTTTTAAACAGCATAAAATACGTACACTCAACTGGATTAAATATGAGTGAGTGAGTATAATTTCTCTCTACTTTGTTGACCACATGATATCGCTTTTGTCACTTACAAGAACATTGTCAATCGTGATTGGTAGCACGAAAATATTTTTAGTTGTAATGATGTGTTTAAACTTTGCTGCAATATTAAGTGGACAGAACGAGCAGCAGGTCTTAACATTCTTACTATGTTTGAAGCTTACAAGCTTGAAGCAACCTAACCGCCAGGCCACATTTTACACCAATAATTTTGTGTTTCCAGTATCACTGAGTGTTTGCACCATGATGAGGCGACTTTCAATTTCTTTCTATAAAAGCAGAAGGAAATGGCGCTCGTTGTTTGTAATAGCTTTCACAACAATGTTTTATCCTATGTTCGCTCTCATTGGTCGATGGGTGTGTTTAGATGAGAGTATGTAAACACGGTTGTGACGTTTTAGATTCGCGCGTATTTTTGAGCATTATTTTACAAAAGCAATAGAGAATTCTCGAAAGTTCTGCAAACCCTCGACTACGTCTCGGGTTTGCATAACTGTCTTGAATTCTCCCACCCTCCTCAGTCGTGTTAAGATGAGGCTATATAAACACGGATAAAGTGCTCTATTGCTTAATTTTAATGCATTAAATGTATTATTATACTTCAAATTGTATCGTCTTTTCAAGAACGAAATTTCTATCTGATTATTCGTTTTTCAATACATATATGTACTAAATTGTAGAGTTGTAAAATCCGTGAGTTTAAAATCTGCGAGAAAAGGTATTGAGTTCCGTACCTTTTTTGTCCGAGAATCACTTCAAGATTAGTAAGCAGAAATTGCCTTATCGTCAAGCAACTATTAGACTGGAAAATCAAGCAACCGCATTATTTTCTGAATTAGTGCCTATGTGTTTGCTTAATTTTTTTTGGATATGAGAGATTAGGTTCAAAACTATCAAGCTCATTGTCATTCTTCGCCAACCGTTCGAAATGATTTACCATTTTTTAATCTGTGATATTTTAGAAATACAAACAACGAGTACATATATACAGCGATACTACATGCATCAAAACATAAGCGATAAACATTCTGAACGAAATTCGTTTACACTATAGGCTTTCGAAGAAGCGACAAAGCGCTTGCAATTATATAACTTGACTATTATTCTGCTGTCTGATAAGCAAATAAATCTTATGAGAACGTTGAAGGTTAAAATCTCAGTAGGTATAAAAGAAACAAATTACAGCATGAAAAGTGCTTTGTAAGGTATTTAAGCAGGAGTTGTTTTTGTATCAGAAAATTCACTCGCTCTCTACCCTCACTGCTCCTGCGTAAATTCCGTACGCGCTATATATCCTCACCGGTCAAGATATTGATGACTTCACTGATATCATGTTTGACTCTCAAACTGTACTTAAACTTGTTGGTTTATGATCGAATCAACTTCAGATCTTCCTCGAAGGTCTTCGGCAATCTTCGGTTATCTTCGAAAATCTTTGGTAATCTTTCGGAAAATGTTCGGAAACGATTTTTGGAGAATCTTCGGAAATCTTCGGAAAGTGGTCGGAAATCTTTGCAAAATCGTCAATATAATAAACACAGTTATGCATGGTTGCTTTTAGATGTGGAATATCTCTTCTCGTGTTAAACTTTATATCTCACTCGTGAGATATCAAGTTGAACGCTCTAAGAGATATTCCATATCTTCCTGCGCCTTTGTATTATCCTCTATATATAAAACCATTTCTACATCACTTCAAAATGGCATTGTCGATGGTGTGTATGTTTTCAGCGATCATCAATGATAGTTTTAACGACTGTAGTCATATTGCGTGATTATATTTATACCTTATTCCACTGATTCCGAAATCTTTTCAGTTATTTACAACGTACACGTTTTATTACAATGGTTAAGTTGATGTAAGTCTGGTCAAAAAAAGTAGACAATTATAAAGGTGACTGCCTGTTTGGCCGTTTTCACACTGATTACTGGGTTATGTTAGTAATCAATATTAAGAAGTAAGAAAAACGATTGTTTTGTCTTTCCCATATTCAAATTTGCTACCACGAGGTATACGGATGTTCAACATAGTTATCACATACCTGCCTAGAGAAATGTGCTAAAATACTCTATATTTGGCTCTATTGAGGATCCACCTTGTGCTAATTAAAATGCCTAAAGGTACCGAGTTTACCCTGCGAGAACAAAGGGGCTTTTTAATTTCTAATATTCTGGCGCCGAGGTACATTGAAAAGTGATATTTGACCTAGTGTGGAATAATGACACTATGTTGAGTCGATTGAGTAGCATATTTGAGGTACTTTTTCCATTGTTTCGTCCATGCTTCTGCCGGAAAGTGCTTTCCCGGGCAGCCAAGTCACCTAATGTCGTATTTTGAGGTAAGAAACATCTTCTACATTGAGACCTAGGTGTACATTTTTCACAGAGAAACGAAGAACGCATGGCACAATTTGCACGTGTTCTCATTTTGTGATGTATGATTCTAAACTGACGACACGGGAACAAGTTATTCGCCCACTGACACAAATGTGTAAACGCAGTCAATAGGATAAAGTTGTTTTGGATCCATGGAGTTTTGTCTCAAGTTATATTGTCATGACGAACACTGATGACCACGAGTTCATCACTATTTTATACTGTCAAGTGTCACCCTTGAAAAATAAAGTTGATTATTATTATTATTATTATTATTATTATCATTATTAATATTATTATTATTATTATTATTAATATTATTTTTGCTATTACTGATGAATGATAACAAGCATTTTGAACGATTTATTTACTTTGGATTCAATAAGACCACCGCAATGAAAACCTCATCGTTTTTAGAGATGCTACTATATGACAATAATCTTATCAGTGCCCGAAACATGTCCAATGTCTTTGGAACTATAACAAAGCATTTGTTTTTCATTATTGAGTGCTTTCGATCACAGTGCCAGGCAGAATATCAACAGTATATTCACAGTTCAAGTAACAAAGCGACAAATTGGTCGTGTCAGTACTCGTGCAACTTTTACTTGTAAAAATCGCTTTTGTCACTTACAAGAACATTGTCTATCGTGACTGGTAGCACGAAAATATTTTAGTTGTAATGATGTGTTTAAACGTTACTGCAATATTCAGTGGACAGAATGAGCAGCAGGTCTTAGCATTCTTACTATGTTTGAAGCTTGCAAGCTTGAAGCAACCGAACCACCAGACCACATTTTACACCAGTAACTTTGTGTTCCCAGTATTACTGAGTGTTTCCACCATGATGCTGATTATAATATGAGGCGACTTTCAATTTCTTTCTATAAAAGTAAAAGGAAATAGCCTCGTTGTTGTAATAGCTTTCACAACCATGTTCTATCCTATGTTTTAATGCCTTGAATGTACTATCACTTCAAATTGTATCATCTTTTGATGGACGAAATTTCTATCTGATTATTCGATTTCCAATAAATATATGTAAATTGGTACACATCTGAATTGTAGAGTTGGAAATGTCTGTGAGTTTAAAATCTGAAAAAAGGTATTGAGTTCAGTGCTATTTTTTTGTCCGATAATCACTTCAAGATTAGTAAGCAGAAATTGCCTTATCGTCAAGCAACTTTTAGACTGGAAAATCAATCAACCACATTATTTTCTGAATTAGCGTCTATGTATTTGCTTAATTTTTTTTGGATATGAGAGATTAGGTTCAAAACTATCAAGCTCATTGTCATTCTTCGCCAACCGTTCGAACTGATTTACTATTTTTTTAATCTGTGATATTTGTGAAATACAAACAACGAGTACATATATACAGCGATACTACGCATCAAAACATAAGAGATAAACATTCTGTACGAAAACTATTTACACTATAGGCCTTCGAAGAAGCGACAAAGCGCTTGCAATTACATAACTTGACTGTAGTCAGATTGCGTCTTTATATTTATACCCTATTCCACTAATTCCGAAATCTTTTCAGTTATTTACAACGTACACATTTTATTACAATGGCTAAGTTGATGTAAGTCTGGTCAAAAAAGTAGACAATGATAAAGGTGACTGCCTGCTTGGCCGTTTTCACACTGATTACTGGGTTATGTTAGTAATCAATATTAAGAAGCAAGAGAAACGATTGTTTTGTCTTTCCCATATTCAAATTTGCTACCATGAGGTATACCATCATTCTTTTCAAAAAGCACTTTGTGTTTGTAATAGGCATATACGGATGTTCAACATAGTTATCACATACCTGCCTAGAGAAATGTGCTTTTTTAGGGCTTTGAAATGGACGAATGGTCGTGAAGGCATCTGCCGTTCTCTCTGGATATATTTATCGCCGTAATAAGACAGTGTAGAAAACTTTGAGTTGAGACCTCCGCAGCACCAAATGGAAAAGGTCAGGTTTTTTTAAATTTCAATTACTTTATGAACCCTTAAAATTCCCCATTGCTAGCCTTGTTTAAACGAAATATTAATTCAGCACAATACCGTGTTCTTACGGCGAAATGTATTAAATTCTTAAGAAAGCAGACGGTCAAAAGGACATCGTTTCACTTTAATCCCCGGCCAAATGGACTTCCAAGTGGACGTAAGCTGAAAAATTGGGTCTACTCGCAACTCCTTTTAGCCCGGGCTTACGCCCTGTTATGTGGTTCACTACTGCAAATTTCGGTTTTAATTCAATTATATCACTATTACAAACAAAACAAAGTTCAAACAGCACTTCAGACCTCGGTCGCTGGTGTACACTAAACAAGTGAAATCGTTGACCTAAAATTTCGTATTCAACTTTCCTTTTTGAGAGCTTTGGGAAATGTTAATTATTACCGTATACTACCCGCCCAGCACTTAATAAGAAAGACATAACATTTCTGGCTTAAAGTTTAATTCTGAAGAATAGTACAATTTATTTACAAATGTATGCCTGTTTTTCTTCTTTTCTTTTCTTCACTTAAATTGAAATTTAATGCAAGATCAAAACTCTAGGTTTTTTAAGAAAGTAAAGCGGATTTTAAACTCAGATATCTGAGTAGGTATAAAGATGGTAAAGTTTGTGGCATTTAGATGTTATAACTTCGAAACATGTTTATACTAAAGATAAGATTTTTCCTCTGGGGCACGCTTATAACTAAAACGCAAGAATACTTAATTTCCTCAAAACCGAGATTTCAAAGAACATTATAAACTGGCCTAGTCATGTTCTTATCTTCCAGCCTGAGTAAACATTTTCTAAGCCCTTGTTACATGCAATAGTTTATTCATTCTGCAGTGTTGCAAGCGCATTAAACGTGTTTTTGAGACGAAATGAGACGCTTATATATAAGCACTTGTAAGCTCCTTGATAAGTACGACTCACTGTACAGGAAGTCTTTCGTTCCCTTTTTCTCACTGGCCTGTCTTGCACCATCCTCGGAGACTCAGGGGTTGCTAGTCGGGGAGATGCGATATTTTCGGGCGATAAATATCGCTCTCCTGAAAATGTCCCATCGTCCCGACTAGTAGCCCCTCAGTCTCCGAGGATGGTCTTGTACCAAGTAAGTCGTATCATTTGGTGAACCGAATCACCCATAACAATGCAAGTGACGTCACGTACCTTTTATGCAAACTACCAACCAACTACACCAAGAGATTATCAATGTAAGAGAGCAGGAGCCCATCACTAGGAGCTTGCAACTCCAATACTAAGCCTATGTCACGGCATTTTTACAGACCGGTCTATTTTTAGACTTCTTTTCCCGCAAAATAGGTCAGTTCCGTTGTACACGAGCGCGCATCGGTAAGGGAAACAATGGCGGCTTTTCCTTTTAATCTTCCAGTGAAAATGCCGACGTCAATTAAAGAATCAAGTCCGCGCTTAGCTTATGATTTGTCACTGTTGTCCCTGCGGGAGTCTGAATTCGCGGTAAATTCAAGCTAAAAATAGACAGGTCTGTGAAAACGCCGTGACAGGAATATGGGGTAGTTGCTGGCTCCTAGTGATGGGCTCCTGAAGAGAGTGAATCCCTCATATAGGTCATCTAGCTAAGGTAATCCCTCTTAAGTTATTTTTAGACATTGTACCCAGTTCTTCCGCGGATATTACTCGCGCGTTTCGCGGATGTTTTCGTGGAACATCTGTTTATGTCGTTTCGTTTCGTTTCAAAGCAAAGGAAAACCTCCAACGCTGTGGGGATGTCAGTCTATGATATTTTGATTACAAGCAAAGGAGCTTCGGTTCTCGGGATGTTTTAATACATTTCGAACTTTACCAGGAGTTTAAATAAGAGACGGATGTCCCTTACACAAACAATAACAACTGAATGAACGGCAGAGAAATGAGTAGACAAACGAGTGTAAAGCAATCAAACGCCCAAACACAAGCTAGGCAACCGAACAAACAGATGGTCGAAAGTGCAGGAAATTGGCCGTCGTATAGTTCACATTCTCTCGAATATGCAGAATATGGCTATTTCACGCTTATACAGCCACTGCAATAGTTGCCGTTGCCGTTAAAGTTTGCTTAATTAAACCGGCTCTAAAACCGAATAAACAGTCAAATACTGAACAGCCAAACGAGCACAAAACAAACGAAAGCCCAGCCCAACAAAGACAAGACAGCTGAGAGTGCAGAAAACATCTCTGCTATGAAACGAAATCAACACAAATAAAATGGCGTTCCCACCATACCGCCTCAGGGTAGTTTCGAGAAAGTTGCTTGCTTGTAAACGCATCGCTTGAGTGGCATCCTTGGAAGTACTGGGTACCGTGTCTAAAAATAACTTAAGAGGGATTACCTTAGTTAGAGGACCCATATGAGGTATTCACTCTTTTACCTTGATAATCTCTTGACTACACTTAATCAGATGCAAGTTTAAAGAAAGACGCTTTATCAATGCTCAGAAGGGAATAAATAGCTTTTCCGTTTAAATGTTCAACTTCAGCAACTCATTCACAAAATGTTGAATGAGTTACACAAAATGTAGAATGAGTCCACTATAAGCAGATAGTTGTAATCTGTGGTCTATTGTATAGCTAGTGTCTTATTTGGTTCGCGTTCCATTACTGGTCCTTTCATCGTTAGTCAAGGTACCAATGTCACATAATTCAATGTCAGTTGAGATTTTTTAAATCGACTTTTAAAAGTGTTCAGAATTAACTTTTAACCACAATCAAAAGCACATCATTACCACTTCAGTCTCCTTTTCAAACGCCTTCTGAAGAACGTTTTAATGTCGGTCAGTTTAGATAGTCTCAGTGCTGACCATGGGTGCTTACCATTTGTCAGAGTAAACCGGTTGGGATGACCGTTGAATAATGGTAAGGGGTTTTCCAAAACCAGCAAACCAACCGAACGAGATGGCGCTTACCATTTGCGATTTGATTTCTCGTAATTGTTTTCGACTGATGAAAGACTGGAAACTGGAAAATTTGGCAAATGGTAAGGAAATTTCCGCCGTTCCGTTCCGAACGGAAAAAGAGGACTACCTCTGGAGGTAGTCTACAATTTCCGAACGGATTTTCCGGAAAATTACCGTTCCATTTGACTCACAACCGAAATTTCCGGATTTTTTGGCTAAATGGTAAGCACCCCATGTCTTTGTCACTATTCAAAACACTGCCGCACGCTTTATCACTGGAACTAATTAAACGATACGAGTGCATCAAACCTGCCCTTTGAGTACTACACTGGCTACATGCTGAATCACAACAATTATATTCAAAGTTCTGCTCATCACTTTCAAGATTATCCATGTACTTTGTCCAGCCTACTTGTCGTGCCTCCTACAACAATACTACCCCCAACGAAACCTGTTCTTTTTACTGTCCGTACTGTGAACTCTGGGACATACGGTGAACGTGCCTTTTCTTTCTCCGCACCTATATTATGGACAGTCTACCTGACTTAAAGCATTTCTTTCATCTTTTAAATCTGTCTTCAAAACCTTCTATGTTAATTCTACGTAAATAGTGTAAAATAAATGAACCTTGAAAACATCTTGTTTCGGAAATTTTATTTTTGATTTATTCTATTTTGTATTGTTTTTCTAGTGTAACAGGTTTCTGTAATAGAAGTACGGAAGTTTGAAGCTATAAAAAGCAATAATAAAAACCATATCTCGAGTCCAAGAATGGGCTAGCTACTATTTCTGACCACAGATGACATCACAAATAGCACGCATGCGTATGACTCAGGTTTCCTTTGACAGCAGGTATACACAACAACACGACACATCCCACCGGCTTCTTAGACTTAGACGAGACCTGTCGAATGCTGTTGCTATTCTTTGATGGGACAGTAATAGTCAGAAACGTTTCAAACGTCTTCATAGAAAACTTGCTAAGAAATCGGTATTCTTTTCCGCGACTGCTAGAAAGGATGAGGTTTAGATCCTTGGATTTCTCGCACTTGGTTTGGAGCAGTGGTTTTAAAATGTTGATTAGCTCGCCACATATTTAATTCAAAAGAATAGCCGCCACCATAACTTGACAGCTATTTCACTTTGATTGGGTTGAACAACAACCTGCAGAATATAAAACAAATCTAGCAATGAAAATAGCTTTATATGTATCAGCTGTAACAGCTTATTTGAACTCTGTGTCAAAGATTTAGTTTTTTGGGCTGAAAAGTGTAGAGTAAAGCCCTCCACAGACTAGGGATTTAGTTGTCGACAACTAAGCGGCTTCCCTTTTCGAAAAGGGAAACTTCTTAGTTGTCGACAAGACGGCCTCATTTCTTGGCGTTTTTCTAGTGTGAAAACTTTTGTTTTAGTTGTCGACTACTTTTAGATCTCCACGCTATTGCGTCAGCGGCTTTCCCCACCGGCATATGCGTAGTAAGCACATGCACATGCGTAGTAAGCTCTTGGTGCCCAACCTTCCTGCGTATCGGTTGTTAAATCAGTATCTGAGCGCCAGTGTGTGGAATCTCTTTATCGGACTTATTTAGTTGTCCAAAGCTTTTAGCTGTCGATCACAAATAGTTGTCGACAACTAAATCCCTAGTCTGTGGAGGGCCTATGGCATTGCTTTTCATTTTACCAAGAAGAATTGTTTCATAAGACTACAGTTTTCCGATCTCATCGTGAGATTTTATCTCGCCTTCTGGTTAATTACCCGAATCTCGCATGAATTTAGTAACCTACCAAATCAAATGAAACGTTTCACGTGGAAAACTGAATAGCCAACTTCGTTTGCTTTTGTCTTGAAATTACAGAAGAGTCGACTTCAAATGTAAGCTAATCAATATTCAACGCAGTTGTAATACATGTCCACAGCATGACGCATAATTGATGACACAGGAGTTGTATGAATGGTACATATTCAGGAGAACAATTCTGTATGTTACTACATCTTCCTAAAATAACTATATATTTGTGTGGCATTGAATCAAAGAAAATTTCACACTTACTGTGAGTACTTCCAGAAAGTTATCTGTTAAAAATGCAAATGTCGACAAAAATATGACAACTTATCCTATTACACTGTCACAAAATTGTCATTAAGTTTGCTGATACAGCTTATTACGCGTGCGTAGTAATAATGCAAAGATTAGTTTTCACAAAAGTCTGGGGCTTTTTAATATCCCATTCTCAAATTAATTATATTTATTAAAACAACGTTAATATTGGCTGGAAGCTTATTTACACTAGCCATCGCTTACCGCGTTTTTCGGGCGGGAATCAGATAATCACAGTTATCTTGAATTTACTTGGAAAGTAAAGGAAAAACGTCACAGAAGTTATGGGTTGAAAACTATTCTGTCAGCAATATCCAGCTCATTAATCAACAACAGGTAACAAACACCGACTTTTCTTTCTTGTGATAACTTTTAAGCCTGATCTGTTCGCTGTTGAATTCTGTAGTCGATGTTTGGTGATCCCTCCGGATGTGTAAACTGCCGACAGAATTAAAAAACATCCGAGTTGAGGTGATCTTGCAGTAAAAATACTGACCACTGTTTCTGTGGATATGCGACTGAATCCCATTATGATGTTATAAATAATACTGCTTCTTGTATACGGCGAGAAAATTCAACTTCGTTGTCAGGAGTATAAACTTACAGTGAATATACCCTGCTTGTAAATAAAAATTGTTATCTTGTGGCTCAGGAGAAATTGGTCAAACATTTGGAGTGGTTCTTTCATTGAATTTGTAACAAATGTGCTGTGAGTCAAAGCGGAGATCAAAATCTTTCGAAGCTTCTGTGAATCATGCTTTACGGACAATCATTTGAATGACAGTAAACTTTTCACGGTTGTCCGACGGGTCTATGGAGTTATTGAAAAGGCGACAAATTTTGATTGATATCAGCAATTTTACTGCATAACTTACCTCTTCACCTCATTGGCGCAAAATGTTCTCTTTTGAAGCTTGCGTTAATGAAATGATTTCAAATATGAATGAAGAAACATTATTCAAAAGCTGAAACAAAAAAATAAAAAAACAAGGAGAAAGAAACCTAACAAGAATGGCGAGTGAATGAGATAAAAATCTTCTAAGCGTGGGACGACTGAGTAAACAAGAAACGAATACAAGCTACTAAAATACTTAATAATTTCTATTGTCATAAGCACAGAGCAATGCGTGGTTAAAGCCAGCCTATAAAGTAAGAATTCTTTGTGCTGATGGTGATAATAAATTTTATCTTTCTAGATCCGCCGTAATACCTGGGTCATTGTTATGTAAATTAAGCTAATTTCTGGCCCATTTGAGCCACATTGCCGTATTCAAGATACATTTATAACCATATTGCATTTACAAGATTAAATCACAATGATAAAATAGCGGTTTGATGACAAATGACTACTTTGGCGTGGTCCTTTGAAAAGATAAAAGGTGGTGACACCCTTCATCATGTCTATAATAAAACTTAATCTCGCTTGGAACTCCAAAAGAGTATTTTTATTCTTGAGAATATGAAGATAAACATGATCTGAATTGTGGCATCGTAGTTATTAATACTCTCTGTTGCTGAATTTAATAAGCGTTTAGAAGAATCTATAGGGTGAAATTCACTGTTATTAAGTCAGTTAGATGGGTTTTAATCCTTCCTCCACACCGTCCATTTTGAAATTATCTTTTGTACTGCTTAACAGTAGCTTTCTTGGTCTTTCTTAGTTTTTCACCATGTTACATTTCAGGCAAGTCCATGTAAACCACAATGATGAGCGAGCTGTGACGGTATTTGAGAAAAGAACTGAATCGCAGGCGCCGTTTTCCGTCGCTCGCCTCACCCATTCCCCCTGCTCCTTATTTTTCGCACTCGCTCGCAGTTTCGTTCCCTTCGCGTGCTTCTTTTGCTACGCAGGCTAAAAATACTGTTAGTGGATGGCAGTAAAGCCGAACGCGATTTACGTTCAGCAGTTTTTCTAGACCTTAAAAGCGCTTTATCTTATTAGAAAACATCGGAAATACCGTCTTCTATTTGATTTGGAATAAGGAATGAAAATACCAAAATAGTCTATTTATATCTGACAAAGGAAAGTGATTGCTCTGGCAACTCAACATCCGAGACATGTGTGCTGTGCTAAACTCAAAAAATGCTCAGCTCGAGTAGCGGGTATAAAGCAGCTATATTGTAAGCGGTAATAAAGGAGAGTAGCAAAAGATTTACGGGCTGTCTCGTGATGACGGCAAAAACTAGTGCGTGACGCTTGAAAAATAACCAAAATAGATTCCTGAATTTATGAATAAATCTGAAAAGCGATATAGTTGAAAGACATGCGATGGGTAGTTTATGTTGACAAAAGAGAATGACAATTTCGCAAAACCAATAGATGACAAATCGACTGGTACAACTTGCACAAGAAAAGGTGCAACAAGCATTTCAGGTGTCTGAATCGATTTCTATTGTTCATCTTGTCACGTTTGTTTTGGCAAACCTGCCTCCTATAATAGAAAGGTTTTCATGCGTAAAGGATTTAAAATCCCATTCTTAAATTAATTATATTTGTTAAAACAACGTTTGTATTTATATGATGATGATTTCCTAGTTTGATGACAGCAGCCATCGCTGAAAGCTCTCCCTGCAGATGACTTACTCAGAAAGCGCATAGTAATACCTTAGATTCGATAATGAAAATTATATTAGGGAAATTAAACAAAATTAGCCAAGTCAATATTTAAAACTTCTAAATTTTATATCATTTTCTTTTGTTCTAGTACCCTTACCCTCTGAGTTAGGACACATTTTTAATACATCGATCCAGATTGGTGTACTTTTAAAGTACTGAATTCCTGATCAAAGTTTGAGAGAACTTCGAACTTCCGTCTGGTCAAATGCTTTTACATGCCTCGCAGCAAAAATGACGCCCCTCTTCCTTTAGAAGCCTGCTGCCGCATAATTATAACACAAAGAAATCATTTTCAGTTTCTCAAAATTTGTTACACCGTAAAAAAGCCACGGCTCTGGTTCCTTTGTTCATCGCTTTATCATTTAGTTTTGTTTACCTTCCAAACTAAGACGATTGAGCGATAAAATTAAAATTGTTAAATTGATTCGCTGACATTGCCTAATGCATTTTGGTTGGTCAAGATTTATATCTAAAACCTTTGAAAAATCCTTGGTTACTCATAGCCGTTGGGAATGCAATGTGGGTGCCACTTTTCTTTCACAAATATCTACGTTTTAATGAAAATTTGAGAACGAATGGCGACGTTAATTGCTTCGGCCTGCGGGTGACCAGCTATTTACACAAGAAAAAGTAGAAAAGAACTTGCCGCTTTAAATTTCCTTTTAATAAAGGATGATATCGGGCTATCAAAGAGAAATCCACATAGATCAAAACTGAGAGATTTATCTAAAATTTCGCAGCAGCTGGTTGGATTTTCATCTTTTCCTAAGGTTCTTAAATGTCGGAAAATTTAAGTGCCATTTTTATTCAGCAACGGTTAGGACGGACTGATTGAGTTACTTTAAGTTACCAAAGCCCGGAGAAAACTGACATTAGAAAGCAAATTGTCTTTGACGAGTTTACAGTCGATATATTAAGATGAAATTGTGGTGGTTTCACCGATTGTATATATCATCTTTGAGGCTGGTTTTCGTTTATTAAAACTTCAGGAGTTAAGGCTTTGTTCACAATGAAAAGTATCCCACCGCGAGGGAAATAAAATTCATCAATTTTGAGTCTTCTGATCTTTTGAAGAACTAAAATAACAGATGCTATCGTTTCCAAATATCCCACAACTTAGAGAGTACTTTGGCGAGCGGGAGAATTATTGTGTTCTCACTAACAGAGATCTAATTATTGAGTCGACCAAAAACGGAGAAGATGGGGTGATTTACGCATTAAGCAGTTTAATACTTAAGATTTTAAAAGTGTTCTGGATTTTTTATTATGGTAATTAGCAATTTTAGTGATACTATAGTCATTTGCACTCCTGCGTAATACCCGCTGGGTATCAGAAATTTCAAAGGCTTGTTTGTTTAAATAAAAATACAAAAGCGTGCTGAAGAGTAGAGCTGTGTTTCATAAGGTGCGGTTAGACTCATTAGCTACAACTTAACCTGTCTCACTACAGGCTCAGCTAGCAGGCGCAATTCTCACGGTAAGAGCAGAATGCTGCGATAATTCGTAGATCTTCTCTTTAAATATTTTCCACTGGGTACGCATAATATTTTCGTAGCAGAGTCATATAAAAACAACCAGACAAGCTACGGTTTCAATCTGAACTTGCTTGATTTGTAGTTTGGTGAGGCTTTATCTGCGCGTGATTTTAGTTGTCATATATTGGAACAGCGACTGAAAAGTGTTTGTAATCAGGTTGCTCTTCCCAGGCGTCATAGGAAGATAAAAATATTATGTGGTTAACGCGATAATTCCAGCCCTGTATGTCGCACTCCGCCCGCCGGCTTAAGTTAGTAACATTTTATTAAAATTCCACACCAGCTGATAATGTATTTAAAAGTGTTAGCTACAAAATACACGTTACCGAAACATGAAAGGAACGTCTCTGTGCCCGCAGTTAAAATAGGGTTGGTTTTAAAATCTTTTCAACAGGATATTATCGGTTTGATTTCTCAGTCTTAGTAAGATTTTATTTTATCAGTACTGATGATTTATGAATAACTAATGCCCGACAACCACCTGATATATGTTTAGTTAAATAAACATGCGCCTCGCATAATGTAGGGCATTTTAGGAGATGTAAGGGACGCTAAAGATTTCATTCACTTGCCGTTAAAAGCAACTGATCTCACAAGCCCTTCCAATTCAGCAAGTTTTTAAGTTCTTTATTGATACAAAGCCCATTGGACTCCCTATGGCTTATCTTATTGTAGAGTGTGGAAAACTAAAAAGATCAGCTCTAGAATTACTTATACTGCTGCTACCGATCCCAGTAAGCTCTTGCGAAATTCACAATCAATACATTTTAATATTCAGACATAAATCAAGTTCGTTGCCATTTTTATTGCAAGCTACATTACCTGTTAGGAGTTATTGTGCAATTAGTTTCAAGGGATGTCCTTTTCAGGATTTTATTAAAAACACATTTTATTCCTCAGGAAAATGTCAATTCTACCAGCAAATTTGCAATAAGGCTTGTCTTCTCAAAACATTTTCCGTCTAACTTATTATCTCGTGCAAGCGTTTTCGGCAAACATCGTGTTAAGTCGCGGACATTGTGGATCTAATTCCAAAAATGCTGCTTTGAGGTTGCATAACAACCACATGTTTATAATGGCGCGATAATTGTTTTGACGGCATAGACCACTATACATTTAAGTTTCTAACTTGAGGATCCTGCATATTACCGATTTTACAGCATCAGAAACATAAGATACAGAATCAGCTTTCGAAATACAAAAACAAATACAGATTTGCTGACTTCTGTTGTAAATTTTTACATTTTCTCTTCCCTTACTGATTTGCGCATGTCCTGGTAAAGAGATAAAGACCACCCATAGCTGTGATGGTAAAATATAATGAATTTTAAATAACTTCATTGTTTTCTATTTGCCAGAACAAACAGTAATTCTTTGTTTCAGTCCAGTTCGATATTGTCATTTTTTCAAGGTTGGATACCAGCACTTAAGGAGAAAACTTCCCAAAACATTATTTCAAATATTTGTGCAAAAAGTATCAGGAAAGACCATCACGAGTGCATTCTACCGCGCGGTAAGATTTTTGCATATCTCGATTTTTCCTTTAATAATTCTCGATGGGTTTTAAATGAAAGGAAACGGCTACTACGTTCTATGTTCTATCATATTATTTTCCTAGTTTATTTACAGCCCCATTTCGATTTTGCGTTTTGACAGTGTTCAGGCGTTCTGAATAGAAGAACACTGTGAAAACTGAAATGATCATCGCTGTAAAACATTTCAGAAATCCCTTCAACTAATCTTCGTAATGTTTATATCCCATGAAATGCTCACATTATATGCCAATAAGATATTTTTTAAAAAAAACCATGAGTTCAGTGGACTTAATCTATAATCCTCAATATCATCAAACAATTGTATGTTTATCTGAACATTATCCAAGGCCAAATTTAAAAATAATTGAATCTATGTCATTTTTTTATATTTACGTATTTCTCGAACGTGCGGTTTGTAAACAGAAATAATACTTTCAGGCCACTAAGCAAGCCATACATATTCCATTCGTCCATTGAATGAAACAAACTTGTTAATCGAATTGGTGGTGAACCTGGCCTTGACCGATCCAAACCAAAGCAGAAGGCGGAATAATTAGAACAGCGTACAGACAAGATACTCGCATTTTGTTTTATTGAAATTCATTCATAAACTACAGGAAACCCGCGGTGATTTGTTACAGGAAGACATGCGGTTTTCCTCATCTGCACGAACTTCCCTTTCTTGAGATTGCAGCTTAAATCAGAATTCAACGATGGGGGTGTAGCTTCTAACTTGCGAAACAACTGTGAGTATGATTAAATTCGTTTTTTTGTGGCACTGAAGGATAAACTTAACATAAACCACAGGTGTATTTAATGTAACATGCTTCGATTTAGACAAAATCAGCAGTCCACAAGAAGATGATGTCTTTTCTTTATAATCAGATAACTCAAATGAGGGAGAATCGCGTATTCTGGATCATTTCAAACACTCTTTGCACTACCAGCAATTTTAATTGCATTGAAAATAATAAATACGACCAGTAGTTAATTGGTTACAAAATTCTACTATTTTTATAGCTTTTTGCTACATTTACAACTGACCAACCCGGGTCTGAGCAGCTTAGGACGGAGTAATGAAAAATACCTGAGAATATCACATGCAAAGCATGACAAGACTGTCTGACTCGCGCAGAAGACCTATAAAAACCCCACAGAACGTTAGTTTGTTTTTAAAACCCACTGGCTTTGATAGTGAAGTTACCTGCCTATGATGTGTATACAAATCAAATAGGTAAGCGCAAGGGAATTGAAACAGGGAAATTAAAACCTAATAGTAATTATAAATATATGAGATGCAAATTCTAGAGCTATACAAAATAGAAGATTTGGAATGTAATTTTAACGAACGCCGCGTAGAAAGGCAGTCACTAATATAGTTAAAAGATTTCTTTAGTAAATAATCTTTAGCTTCGTGGCAGACACGGAGACATTTTCACACCGTACTTGACAAGAAGCACGTTTCAAGTCATTTAATGTGCCGCCAGTTGTGCTCAGCAACGACAGTAGTCTTATAGGCGTATTTTTTTGTTACACGCTATTCGGGAGTTGTTATCAGCGCAGGATATAGCTGTAATGTATTTCTGAATAATTCGTCATAGCAGTCGCTCCATAAACATCTGACTGATAAAACAAACTTATGATTTATTTTCACACAAATTTCGCGATAGGTGACGATTCCACCTTCTTAAATCGTTGTTAAATATAATGACAGTGTGATTACTGTTTTCCATCTTGAATATCTCCTAGAAGAACTTCTTCGTTTGATAGTGGCGAATTTACCAAAAATGTTGCTTAACGGGGTCAAAAGACTCGGGGTCTGGGGGGTTTTTGTTGCATTTTTTTGCATTTCTTTTCCACTGGTATTCGTCATTGTGGGTCCAGAAAGGATTACGTCCATTCAAAACCAGTTTTTGGATTGTGTGGTTATCTCGATTGCACTGTAGCAAGCGTTAATTGAACATAACTTGTAGACATATCATTATAGACTAGGAACTGATATCGCTCCTTGGATGCCAATTAGTTAATACATAACAAGGCCGTGGCTGTCGTTAATATCAAATAAGCGCATATCCATGAACTGCTTTATTCCATGTTAAATTATACAAAATCGAAAGACAGATACAAACATGTCGTTTTAGTGAAAGGAAGCTTTTGTACAATTAGGCATTCAAAGTTGTTGAAAGCGCAATAAAGCACGCAAAGACTTGTTTTTACAAACGCATAAGCGTAAGCAACATACGCAGACGCAGTAGAGTGTTGCTAAGCAACACCTTCTGCTGGGACATTTTCCTAATATTACCAACATACCGCGTCTGCGCATTTCAGCTTATGTTTATGCTTATGCGCTAGTGAAAACCAGCCTCTTATAGAAAGCGAGTCTCTCGAAAACAGTTCATCTTAACTAAAGGATGATTGTAAATAATTGCGGAGCTGGACGTAACATCCACTGCACAAATCTGAAAAGAAAACTGGGCTGAAAAGCGAGTTCTGAAATAAAAACAGGTAAAAGAGAACTGTAGCCGTCAATAGCAACATGGAGTTTGATTATTCTGTCACGAAAATCACGTTACCCGTGTTAGTTTTTCATACGAGTGATTAAATAGCCTCTCCACTGCATTTTTGTTAAGGGATGTTGAAAGTTTCCCTCGCTGTATGAGCGAAAAGTCCTATATCGCTAGTTCATGGCCATTTGTATACTGCTAGTCAGCCATTGTAATGCTTACACGATGAAGCTGGGGCCTTGAAAGCATTGACATCATATTGAACAACTTGTCTCGAGATGAACGTGAAAGTACAGCCAACAACACCTAAAATTCCTGCAGACATTGGCTGGAGGTTAGTTTTGTCAACATAGGAAGAAAGCGGGTTAATTTGAGAGAAGAATGGTCTAAAAACAGTCTAGTAACAGCACTTCGTCCCATGCTGAAAGTATGGGTCAAAAAGCCTCCATGTAGAACAGTCCTTTGCTAACTCTTTGATTAATTCTCACACTACAGGTCTCACACTACAAGAAATGGCGTCTAACAATTCAAACTCAAGCGGTCCAACAGCTGTCCATTCTGGTTCTCCCCCGTCTCCGTTCATCGAATTAAAATACCTGATATTATGGTGTGTGGTGTACTTGATTCTCGCCACTTTCGCGATATGTGGGAACGTCCTCATTATCTTGGTGTTTTCAAAGAAACGAAACTTAAGGACAAGGACCAATTATTTTGTGATTGGCCTGGCACTCGGTGATATTTTGGTGGGCACGGCAACGATTCCTCTGTACGTGACTTTACTTATTCTACTGTTCAATCAGAACTTTAAGGCTGCAAGCCTTGTGCAAAAAATATTCAGCCCGATGGATATTCTCTCTGGAATGCTGTCCATTCTCCAGTTGATGACAATCAGCGTTGAGCGAGTCTACGCCATCGCCTTCCCATTGCGTCACCGAACTACAGCCGCCCGTATCAACTTCATAATCCTGGCAACAGTCTGGTTAATGGCCGCTGGTATTGCCTCTC
This sequence comes from Micromussa lordhowensis, assembly GCA_964020085.1. Taxonomy (NCBI): domain Eukaryota; kingdom Metazoa; phylum Cnidaria; class Anthozoa; order Scleractinia; family Lobophylliidae; genus Micromussa; species Micromussa lordhowensis. Next base: position 14,926,777 of record OZ026600.1, read on the forward strand.
TTAACTTCCTCATACCAAAAGGTCCCGAATGGAAAGGCACGTTCCTCATTTATTCCACGCTTGGGTTCTTTATACCTTTCTCTGTGATTTTCTTCGCTTATACATCGATTTGGATCATCATAAAACATAAGACAAAGATACCGCGCAACAGAGCCCGAGTTGTCAAAAGAGAGAGTCGTACGGCGCTCACAATCTTTGCTCTTATTCTTCTTTTTCTTGTCACATGGTTGCCATTTTTCAGTCTAAATTTAGTGCTCTTCTCCTGCCCAAGTTGCGTAGCTGCAGTGCCATTTCAAGTTGTTCTATTCTTCAAAGCTCTGCATTACAGTGGATCCGCATTAAATCCTGTTGTGTACTCTGCACGCATGCCCGAATTTCGACGACCAATCACCATTCTTCTCAAAGAAAGAAGATTTACGACATCTTTCTATCGGCATACGATAGACCGGCAAACATTTAGGAGAACAAGTTCTCGACGCCGAGATGTTGAACTGTCAGATATAAATGATCAGCGGACGAGCAGTTATAGTGGAAATGAACCCGCACACGCTGTTACTACAAATGGAAATGATTCGGAAAAGACTGCGATTGTGGGGGAATTCAATAGCAGCTGAACGAGAAATACTCTACACGAAAACTGTTGCTATGGGGTCAAAAAGATAAAAATACAGTATCCCATTTCACGCGAAAATATGGATGGATATTTATATTATCGCGGGGATTAGCTGTTCTGAAGAGGAAACAGCTTTTCGATTGCGAACGTCGCAGAAAACTTCATTGATGCTTCGAGAAACACTGAAACACTGAAACTGTCCACTGAATCTGTGCACATCTTTTCAACCAAATGGGTCTAGTATCTATTGCCGGGTCACCCTGTTTTGAGAAATTCCTATTAATAAGTCAAAGTAATTTTGCTGTGGTTCAAAAACCGCAATAACCTTGTTTAAAACATTCAGTTCCATTCTTCACAATAGTCGGTTGACAAACAGTGAAAAGAAAAACGCAAAAAGTAAAGGATATTCTTCTCAGATATCCTTTAGTTTGACTGTGTCAAAAACAAAATATATATAAATAATAAATCGACTTACAATATAGCGTTACAAAAATAAATAGATCATCGAAGGAACTATGCAGTGTTCCTTGCTCTGCATATCACATTTGACTTGTTATATCACCCTCTTATCATGGAGTAGGCTTATCATAGACTGGGTGTAATTTAGGCTGTCACGTCATTTGGAATAACATGACAAATTCTGATATATCCGTTCTTCACTAACTTGCTATCAATACAAATAATAAAGTATATACGCGTAAAAAAACTGAATATAGTTTTATGCTGTTTTATGCTGCTCGCTAATTTTAGTTGATAGCCTAAGAGCTCTGATGCGTCTTTCAAAATCAATCATACATTTACAACCTCGAGGTAGACTTTTTTTATTAAGACTTGCACAATGCTGATCAGTCCAGTCCAGATAAGTAGGAAACAGCTCTCCTTTGCTATAATAGGAGAGTTCGCCGGTGATCAAATCTATACCTGATGGTAGGTGAGGCAACGTCTACATAAGAGCCGAGTGGTTCATCAGGCCGGAGCTTATCCCGGTTTCAGTAGGGGAGTAGAAATACGCCGGTACCCATCTATACACCTGGGTGGAGTGAGGCACCGTGAGGGTAAAGTGGAACACAACACAGTGTTCCCGGCCAGGACTCGAACCCGGACCACTCGCTTCGGAGTCAAGCGCACTAACCATGAGGCCACCGCGCCTCCCACACACCTGAAATTACAAAGTAAGGCAAATTTTGCCGATACTTATAAAACTTATCATATAATGGAAGAAGGGCAGGTTTGACAACCTGCTTAACATCTTTCTTATTCCGGATGCGGGACCACAAACAAGGTTGTCATAGATACACGTAATTTATTTTTGTGCAATAGTGCGCTAACATAGAAGTACTTGCAATCTTGTGAATGTCTCGTAAACGACATATCTGTAGAGTAACCGTCTAATTGCCAAAATCATTAAAAGCTGGCAGTTTCCTGTTATCACTATCTGGTTTCTGTTTGCATAAATAAATATGATATACATTATTATAAATATAAATACAATTCTCCAAGTTCCGCACTTGTACCAACAGCCTATTTTACCTGCTTTCATATTTTTGGAGAACACGTACCATTCGTATCAGAGCATAATTGTATTTTCCTTTCCTTTTTTTCTACCGATATCTCTTAACTTGGTGACATGTGAAGCGCGCTACAAATAATAATAGAATTCTATAATAACGAACAGTAGAAGGTGCAAGTTTATTATCGGAAATGATGTTCTGTCCATTTATATTTACGATAAAACAGCAACAGCAGTCTCTGCGTGCGGGACGTGCTATTGTTTGAACAATTTTGATGACAGCGAGTTTGGCACCTGTCTCATGTTCCAACCTCAGTTAAACCAACTTGTACACAACTTCCACACTTGCAGCAACTAAACTGAAAGTGACAATAAATATAACAAAGATACATTTCAAAGTACAAGGTGTTTAATTATGATCAGATGTAGCTTGAAAATATTTATTCCCTCTACGGCGTGAAACAGCGACCACTCGATTTGTAAATAACAAGCTCTTATCATGCCTTTGCACAGTGGTCGAACGTGTGTTGACATCATTCGTTAGTGGTGCATTATTCAATTATTGGCAACCTATGCTATATATAGTTTTGCGTGGACTGATTAATTAGCTCGTTCATCCATTGTAAGAGCCACCTCCTTCGTTATCTCGGCAATTATCAAGAAGCCGTTTGTATTGTTATTAAATAGCCCGTGGTTTGAGGTATTTTACTTTAATTGGACAGGTCTCGGCCACAATGAAGTACGGTTTGCGCTTTACCGACTTTGAAACATGCGTATCAATGGAATCACTTCACAACCAGTATTGAAGAGGAAAAGGAAATTATTTATTTAAAGTTCTATTATTAAAGACCGGATCTGTTTCTGTAGAAGATTTGCCTGAATAATCGTCCAGATCAGATTGACAAAACAAATAACGAATGTGAAGCAAGAAACTCTGAAAGACTCAGAGAAGAGGAAGAGCATCAGAAGATAAACAAGCAACGAGAAAAGAGTGACACCATCTACTTGGTAAGTGCCAGTGTTATTTTAAAATTTCCTTTATAACATAAGCATTATATATGATATTTTCCCTTGTGCTTCTGTTTTCGAAATCAAACGATTTTCAATCCCAGATGCAATCGCCATTATGATAACGGTGTTTTATTTGTTGGAACCTATATTCAGTCAGAAGCAAAATGGGTTATTATGATAGGGCAATAGCGAATCTCTCCTAAAATAATCTCAGCGTTGAAGTTTTTTCCTATTCAGAAGGTAAGCAACCGAAGAAAAATATCTTCAAAACGCGTCCAGAAGCTCTGTAATACTTTTAATTTTTAATCATTAGTTCGTTTTTTCTAAAAAAAACATGAAAACAACTCATTTAACTTTTAAAAATGCATGGTTACCCCCTACATTTTATGTTTTGAAATGGAAGTAGCAAACCTATTCAACACTTGATTTGTCTCTGGTTGTGAGGAAAAGCTATGTAGATCGTATTTTGGATAAGCCAGGGACGCTAAAAGCGCTATTGCAGCGATTTTGTTATCAAAGACATACCAAAAGTTGTTTTTATGTTACCATTTGCCATGTAATTTAAAGATCTTTGTGTTGCTTTTCTGAATGTAAAAGCAAATTCTAAGGAAATCCGTGAAGAAATTTGTTTTCCCTCTTTTTCAGAAAAATGCTGACGTCGGCATTTTTGTTTGAGATTCAACGCTAATTATCTTGGGAAAATGCGTGCAGAATCGACATGTTCCTAATCTGGCGAAAAGACCTTTGTATTCAGTAGGCACCGTCCTTAGGTTTAGCTGTACAGTAATAAGACATGTCTAAGATTATAACAAGAGTTTTAACAAAATCAGTTTGTTGATATCACCGGATAAGGTAGCTGTACGATTGATACAGTTTGATTGGTTGGATCCGGATTTGTGGTAATATCATCATCTTTCACTTCTCTCCTCGCGGAGAATGGGGCCATCAATGACCATCAATATGTTTCCTCCAAGCAACTCGGGTCTTTTGCCGCCACCTCTGCTTACCTCCATGTCTTGAATCTCCTTGTTAACCGTTTTTCGCTACGTCTCTCTTGGCCGTCTTCTTCGGCGTTTGCCCATGTTAGTGCTATCTTGGGATTTTGGCTCAGCTAATTCCATCCATTTCCACTTCCTAGCTGCTACTTGTTCACGATTGGGCAATAAACTTGTCTCAAACTCGAATAGAAACCGCGATTTTAACTAATTTTAATACCGTTGCCCTAAATCAACCTAACATCTATGATTATGACGATGCGTAAACGTGGTGTTGTTCAGTGAAAAAATCTTAATTAACGAAGGTAAACAAACCGATCATGATAGTAAAAGGAAGGTAGCTGCGAGCACGGGAGTATAAAAACAAACGATTCAAAACTATGCAATCCTACAGGAAACTAACTGAAACTGAGATTCTTAAGATTCTTAACATTTCGTGAGGTTGTTTGCTGGGCTTTGGGATTATATTACTTGCGGTTACGTAACACTTGTTATAGCCCTGGGATTATAGACGCTTGGTACCATTTTTAGCTTGTTGGAAGGGGTAAATGAAAATCACTTTGAACAGGCAGTGACTGAAGCTCATCTATTAAGTTTCATTTCATTTGTCGTTCCCAGATAACATCAGCATAGTCACATTATTTGACAGGTGTTTTAATAGGCAACAATGCCCCGGGGGGACTCCCATATAAAAAGGAAGGGGGTGCTGGTGGGAAATTTTGAAGAGAACCCCTAACAGGTACCAAGATCCTGCTTTGTGGGCGTGGCTTGAAATTTTTTCTCCCCTTAGAGGTACCCTGAATTCTGATATAACACATTATCTCCTGTCATATTTTTCCGGCTCAATACCCTAAAAGCCACCGCAAAAGCTCTCACTATGGATCTTTTGAGACTAAAACAGTTAGAGGTACAAAAACCTCTCTTTGTACCCCTAAAAGGTACGACAAGCACCCCCCCCGTCCTTTTCATTTGGGGTCCCCCCGGTTGGGGGGGCAATACATCCAAACTAGTCCTTTGATACGGTCACACCAATTCGTGTTCTTATCTGTAAGGGAAAAAACTGAATCTGAAGTTGATTCAGTTGTTAAAACGCTTAGTTTAATCTGCAGGTAGCGGAAAATTGCAAAGAATATAAGAATACGTTTTCCTTTTTGTTCCCAATTTATTTCAGGTAGTAGAAGACAGTGGTGGAAGAAACCTACCATGGCAAGTCTAGATCCTGTTTTAACCTGGATATATTTTGTTCTTCTCTGTGTTATAAGCGTCATTGCATTACCAGCAAACATCACTATTCTCACCTGGAAGCCATCCAATCCTGATGATCGAGTGAGTTTTGCAAGGCTTGGTCACTTACTAGCCAGCCAAGCTCTCGCAAACATGACTACAGCTATTGTTTTTATCCCGCTGTGGTTGTTGATTCTAATTGTACAACACAAAAACCATACTTCAGGGAATCTTGACGAAATAAATGATATATGTGTTCACAGTTTTGATATCTTTCATGGATTACTAGCTAACCTTCATCTGGTTGTTATAGCAACAGAAAGGACGTGTGCCATTGGCTGGTCAATCGCTCATCGCACGGCAGCAGATCGGATCACCCACATAGCAAGCGTCTTGCCCTGGCTGGCTGCTTCATCACTGTCATCAATTATGATAACCATATATTATTTCACTAGGGCGCCAGTTCTCGTAATTGTTTCTTCCACTACCTTTTTCGGATTCCCCGCTCTTGTCACCTGTGCTGTGTTCTTAACAGTACCGTTGAGATTGCTCCAACACGAGTTAACTCCATCACAAGAAAACAACGTTGCAATTACCAAAGCAATGGCTGTCGTGTTTTCGTCATATTTCATCACAAGCTTGCCATACCAAGTTGTCAATGTTTTGAACTTCTTCTGTGCTTCCTGCGATCTTAACAAGCTTTCTGTATCAATTGGATTAAGATGTCTCCTGTACGGTAGTTCTGCCCTAATTCCTACGGCAGTAATATTATCAGTGCCTGATCTGAGAGCTAGGGTACAATGGTACTGTTTCAGGTTTCACGCCATTAATGAAGAATCTCGGAATGATCTACATGCTATGGATATTCCAGGTATCCAATCAACAAACAACTCGTGCATCCTCGTTAACTCAGTACCGAAGAAGGACGAGCCTGTACAAGATGAAATTCCACTTTAAAGAGGTTCAGACATGTACAATGTATTAGAATGTGTAAACTGGACTAGATGTTCAATGACACCACACCGAAATAATTTTTCAGGGGCATAGTAAAAATGAAGGCAATTCATGGGATTTCGAAAATTGCACTTTGATGGATGTCGGACCGATAAGAATCCAGCTTAATTGCTGGTTTTCATGTGACGTCATGTGACCAATCCTTATGAAGTTTTAGTTTCATGAGATGCAAGACCCTCTAATGACTTGACGTTTTACAACGTTTCAGCCCGAGAGGGCTTCTCATTTTGTTAGAGAAGACGTTTGAATTTCAGTGTTTTTGAGTTGCGTGACAGTGAAATGGCGGCACGAGAGGGCTTTCACATAGGTCTAAAGAGGAGTTATCGCTTACGTTTTTGCTAACTGAACAGTTCTTGCAATAGAAGAAGTACTACTTTCAATGTGTCGGCGCTCTGGAGGAATAATTTTTCGTTTTTATGGTAAAACTTAATGACAGATGTTTTTTCACTTTACGGTCGCCATGTTGGTGCCCCTTGGAAGGGCACCAACATCTGACTCGTCCCCAGTCGTCTCTCATTATATTTAAAAAAGGGAAGCGCGGGCAACAGCGGGCGTAAGGAAAGCGCGGGAGCGGGTGGTGATGGGAACGCGAAAAGGAGAGAGACTCTCCTCTCTCCTTTCTTCCTTCCTTCCTTCCCTCTCTCCTTTCTTCCTTCCCATCATACCCTGCTTCATTAGTCTCCCCCAGTTGACTCCCGCTCCCTTCAGAGACCGAGAGACGACTGGGGACGAGTGAGCACCAACATGGCGTCTCCATACGAAACTTGGGTGAAACAGTTTTCCAAATAACGCGCGAATGAAAAACCGCACAGACCTAAATCCTGGCAAGGTTGTTTATGTATGAATCATCTATCATATCCCAGATTCTTGACTTAATTCATTGAATGGTTACGATTTTTATTTTTGATCGACTGACACTGCAAACCAGCCATACGTCACTCGCAGTCTGGTATTCAGTTTAGTGCGGGTGATTACTGAGCATGCTCAAATCAACACTGCAGTCTAAAATACAAAGTAGGAAACGTAAGCAACGACGACGGCGACGCCGAGAACGACACTAATGACAGCGCTCAATTGCAAATGAAAATACGAAAAATTAGCCGCCATCCTTCGCGTTCCCCAGACTACGTAGAATTTGGTCATTTCACGTTCTCGTTTTGCAGAGGACGCAAAGAAATGTACAAAGATTCATACATCAGGTGCACAGCTATTGTTTTTCTCATTAAACCTTTTGTTTGGTGACGTTCTCGTTGCCGTCGTCGTCGACGTTTGCTTAAGTTCCCTGCAGTATCTAACTCGAGGCTTTGTCGACTTTCTCGCTATTTTAATTTGGGAGCAATTTTATTCCTCGCACAAGTGACACGTGGCAAAATCGATACCTTTTGTTTTTTACGATCTTCATAACACAGGACCTTCCTGTTCTAGGTTCAGAGTAGTTTTCTCCCAAATGCTCTCTCTCGTGTCTTTTTTTGTTTTGTTTTGTTTTTAATTATTTAACACGCCATATATCTTTGGAAAGCGAGACTTAGTGTAGACGGTTCGCTCGTTCCCAGTTGTAAAGGTGAGGAAAAGACCCCGGGAAAGAGTTTTTGGCCAATAAGCAAGGGAGCTTTGAACATTCAAATGAGCTGCAGCACTTTCATCAAAGATACAAAGAGAAACGTCTCCTCAATTTCATTTTTGTCTTAAAAGAATTGTCTACCAAAGGATGTCTAATAACCAAGAAAAGACAAATAAATGAAATGTTTTGAATAGCATCTGTTAACTAGATTTTTTGAGTAAACAGAGCACCCAAACATTGCAAAAAAATAATCAGCAACATCGGACATGAAAACTCACAGAAACTTGATTTGCGAATAAGTTTTCACGAAGATTTTTATTCTTTGGTTCAATGAATGTACTGAAGTGATTTGTATTCACTAAACTTGCCATCAAATTAACAGCTTCAGTAATCGATGATAATTTTTAAATTGATGAAGGTGGCGGACAGTTTGCTCTGTCCAATACAACAGCGACGCCTGAATAAACACAATCATTTAAAAATGTTAATTGAACGATATCGAAACACAAAGCACAGCCAGATGACAACGCTTGTTTACTGTGTTCGGAATTATAAATGTATGGGATAAAAATAACTAAGTTTTTTTCTCGACTAATTAATTTTCGTTTTGGTTAAACATGGTCAAGACTCGAGAACGGATTTCATTTGAGAAGATGCCTAAGTTTTTCACACCCATAGTAAAGTTTTGATTTTAAACTCTTAATTCAAAAATTGGAAACATTCGATTCATGCCGTTTAGAAAAAGGACATTAGCATGAGTGTTCGTCTTCAAAATTTTATTACAAACAGTGATCATTTCACATTAGTTGCCGTGACATTTTGACAACTCCTTGATTTCCTTAATCTGTCAAGTTGTTTGTCTTAGTTGTTTGTTCGCTGTAAGGTGGAAACAATTGTTATTCCATGGCACAAAAAGCCCTGCTAAAGGTTGACAATAAGTAGCAGTATTCTATTTATGATGCAGGCAGACAGCCACAGAGATATCTTTAAAGTTGACACCAACAAAAAGGTAAGAATTTTATTATTTAAGACGTTTACTAGGTAATTTTGTAGATCAAAGCAAATCTCTCGTCAGGTATATGGCCTAGAGGAGATATGAAAAAAACCTGATGTGCTAAATACTAAATCTCAACAACTGTTCAAAGCAAGGAAACGCGTGAAGTCTTCTCCTCTTAAAACATACTGATATTCACAAATTGATACTTTGTTCCGAAATAAATGAATTGGCCCTACTTTCCAACATGGAAGAAGGAATTAAGTCAACAACCGAGCCCCGCGGCACCAGAATATACTGAGTTGTCTTGATTTTTAAAATGACCGTGTAATACGCAACAAAACAATGAACAGAATAAACAACAAACCCTATAAATAATTTGAAATGAAAGAGCAGTTTGGGGAAAAAAATCTGACTTAAACATGCAATAATCTGTGAACGACATTTCTCTTTTTGTGTTGCAGCGAACACAAAAGAACCTAACATCGTGTAACCGTGACTCATCGCGTCTCTTGCAACCATAATTAAGATTGTTTTAACTCGCTTCCTTCGCGGTTTGACCGTTAAAAAGTGACACGATTCTCTCCTTCCTTTTCCACTGCAGAAACATGTACAGCATTAGATAAATAGAAGCTCGAGAACAGTCATCACACCATAAGCAACGAGAAGCCTATATAAATTCTATACCATAAGTGCCTCCTCTGAATAAGGCTAAGGATGAAAACTACCACCAATTCATCTGGGAATGACTCGATTGCTTCCAACAGATCCAATACAACGGAGACGTTCCAAGAACTTGTCCGCACAAGCGCTGCTATAAAAATTACGTTTTGTATTATCTATTCAGTTATTTCTTTTAGCATCGTCTTGGGAAACATTATTATTCTTTCAGTTTTTCTAAGGAAACATAAACTGCGCACTCGTACTGCCTATTTTCTTGTGAATCTTGCGTTTTCGGACATCATTGTGGGTGGCGTTGGAATACCTTCTTTCATCTACATTCTCGCTAACTCAGTGGAATTTCCAAGCTTTGTTTACACTCTGTGGAACACAATCGACGTATTCGGCGCGACAGCATCCATTTGGCATTTAATGATGATAAGTATAGAAAGGTTTTATGCTGTGGGATGGCCATTCCTACATCGCATATCTTCTAAAAAGCCATATTTCTGTGTTATTGCCCTGGTTTGGAGCGTATCAGCAGCGCTGTGCTGCATCACAGTGACAGAAGCGTCCACATGGCCTTATTACACACTCTTCGTTTCTATGGTTTCTTTCCTTTGGCCTCTATCAGTCATTATTGTTGTCTACATTGCAATGTTTGTAATTGCGTCAAAAAGTGTTCACCACAATCATCAACAAGCCCAAGGCGCAGAAAAGGAGACACGCATCGCTAAAGCAATCCTGCTGGTGATTGGTTGCTTTCTAGTGGCCTGGGGTCCTTTCTTTGGTCTGAACTTTGCATACTGGGCGTGCCATTCATGTGTTGATATCAAATACGAAGTGATTCTCGCGTTCAAGGTTCTCCAATACAGCAGCTCGCTTGCGAATCCTGTCATATACACACTGCGACTTCCTGGTTGCTATGAAGCATTCATGGAGATGTATGGCCACTGGTTAATTGAGTGTAAAAAGTCTAATTATCTTGATAACTTGGAATACCCGCTTGCTCCTTATGACGACGTATCTTTGATCAGAATTCGCGGCATTGACAACATCTCGTTTCATTCGCCGTCATGGCGAGTAAAACCCACGAGGCGATCGATGAAAACACGAGTCGGAAATGGCAATTCATCAAGATTGTTTCGAAATTCTAAAAACATGACGTTCTCGTCGGTAATCTAGTCGACCCGGTGGGAACCTGTAAAAGAAACAGCAACTGCCCTATGGTTTATTTAGACGATTTCAAGTCCTAAGGCGACATTTTCATGTGCAAACAGTACACTTGCTCCTCAACGACGCTATCGTTGTCACATAAGGGAGCTTAAGCAAAAACGACGGCGACGCCAAGTCAAAAATGAATTTATATTTCACAAGCGAAATTCGCAACTGTCGCGATCGGTTCACCAATGGCTCTAAAATCGTGCTCAGGCTAAAAATGCAATGACAACGTTCAAATACAAATGGAAATAGGAAAAATTAGGCGTCGTCGTTCGCGTTCCTCTGACTACGCAAAACTTGGTCATTTCACGTCGTTGTTTTGCCGAGGACGACAAAGAAATATGCTAAGATTTACAACGCACGTGCACAGCCATGGTTTTGCTCATTAAACCTTTTGTTTGTTGACGTTCTCGTTGTTGTCGTCGTCGTTCTCCCTTCTATAGTCTAAATGAAAATTGAAGCAAAAGGCTATTGGTTTTAATAACCGCAATAGGACTAGGAAGGGAATAAACAAATAGGATCTAGTGTGTGTTTTAAGCAAGTGTGTTTTGTTGTAACCTGGGAATAGGCAAGAATTTGTCTTTGGACTTTTTCCGGGTAAACGGGCGAAACCAAAAAATTAAGAACTCAGTCACTGCCAGATCAAGACTAAGACGTTTGGCGAAACATGGTTTCAGTATTTTTGAGTCGTCAAAACTATTTCTTTTTGTCCTTTTTCCTTGATAAATTCTACAAAACCAGACTGAAAGTGCTCTTTTTTGCAGTGGAGGTCTTCGCATTAATAATAGAACAAGATTAACATCACTTTGTATACTTCCCTTCAGATATTCCCTTATATTGAAATATTTCACTCATATTCAAAGATTGTCACTTGAGTGTAATTTATACCTAATAACTCAAACATGTAAGCAAAACTCAAGCTAGTTTCTTTCAGTCTTATCTTATATTGCAATTTTGTATTAAATGGGCAGGAAAGACGCTACAAACTTGCTTTGGTGAATTTCAAAATGAATGCAGTCCAAAGATGAAAAATATGGCATCCTCTAAATATATAACTTCTAATAATTTATTGTAAGAGATAAACATTTCTTCATTCACTTATATCCATTAAAATATTACATCAAACTATGTATAAGGTAACAGTCTACATGTAGCCTGCAAGTCTAGCATTTTTGGGTAAGTGAAGAACTTTCCGCCGTTCGTACATATTCGATGTGAAAATCAAGATATGAATAGGCGTTTGATTCCTCTATGCCTCCGCTATCTAAGAAACGTTTTAGTGTTGTGATTCAGTTTTTTTTCCGGATGCACCCACTTCAAAACAAAAATTATTTGTCAAAAGACATTCATCACTGTCTCCTAGAACAAATTGCACCCTAAGTAAGTATACGCTGTCTCGAGATGTTTACACCTCAATAGTGACAAAGCAAATTAGTAAATAGAATCAGATTTACATTTAAGCAATAGAGCACTTTTTCCGTGTTTATATAGCCTCATCTAAACACGAGGAGGGTTGATAGAATTCGAGACAGTTATGCAAACCCGAGACATAGTCGAGGCTTTGCATAACTTTCGAGAACCCTCCGTATTCTCAAAAATACGCGCGAATCTAAAACGTCACAACCGTGCTTACATACTCTCATCTAAACGCACCTATCGACCAATGAGAGCGCGCGTAGTGGCTTAATTATTTTATAATTAAGTTTGTGGGCCCGTTTTCATGAAGCAACTATATCATCTGAATTTACAACATAGTTATAAACAGGCCTAACTGACTGGAGTTTACTAAACAATTGGGCACTTGTATTTCGTGACCGAGGATTTGTACCCGGGACTAACGAAGATTAAATTCAGCTTGTAGTGTGATTACAAGGCGGAGTTCTAACTGACTGCAGCGCACTGTCTCCCTACTGTCATGTGCTACTTCATATAAGTTAAGGGGAATGGCACCGATAAGCTAATTACGTTGGCTACATTTTTCTCAAACTGACCCGGTGACTAGTTTTCCTAGCCGTTGAATTCTTTCCCTTGATGCGGACGAGTCTGACCCTTCTTCTATGGAACACCTAACGTTTCGGGGAACGTCCGTTGTCTTGGGATGACTGAAGGTTAGTCTGTGTTGCAGTTCATTCTCGCCTACTGCTGCCTCGCGTCATAGTTGGCATTGATTCTCTGTCCAGCACGAGTGTTCAAAGTTTTTATTTTTCTGAGTGGAATAGATTCTTTAACCTTGACCCCAGTTTCTACCCTGGTCCATTAAGACATTACCAAGAGTATGAGATTCCTTATATTCGTGAATTGCAGGCATCCAACCACTCAAAGGTAATACTCCATAGAACTTTGATCCCGCTGAGGTTCCCTCTGTGTAGGCTGTTCAGTATTTCGGGGACATGGTATTTAAAGCGACTTGACATGACTTCAGTATTAAGGGATACGCTTGAATTCCCAAGTGTGAATACAAACAGTACCAAGTAATATAAGCTTTTATCAATACGCTGTCAAGTAAACAGGACTGGAGAAACATTATGATGATTAAGAGAAAAAGGTTTCGTAGAAGGTCTGGAAGAGTTCTCAAAGCTGCAACACCATTTTATTTCACTTTTCGAATATTGATTACATTTTTACAGCAATGTATTATATACATATAAATATTCACATACGTGCTAATAAAGGAGGAGTTGAAAAGCCCAGGGTTTCCTAATTATAATTTTTCCGTCATTAACGCCGCAGTAAATACTTAGGTCAGTGAGTACCCACTTTCATGTATACCTCAGTCAAATTATGCAATGCAATCAATTCCTAATTATATGTTTCTTTAGAGACTGTCTCAACCACTTCTATTATATCATCGTCATCATCACCCACTCACCCACCCATCTTGTCTGCGTCAAGTGTCAAATAGGGCATGATTCGTAGCGCAACTGACTAGATAATTACCGTAATGACTTCATGTATACCATATAATGATTCAATTAAGCGCTCTACTTCCAATAGGAGCTGCTCTTCTTTAGTAATAAGCGTCCCCCTCGAGTGCCGCTTTTTAACAAGCGACCATATCATACTAAGCTTTCCCATAGCAACAGTGATATTCATGACATTGACACGGAACAGACTGATTAGATGGATGAATTATCAAGTCCCTAATGTTTAACTTAAACTAACAGTATCTGCCGTTTTTCAGTATAATGTATCACAATCTTATTTATATGTGAAGAAGAAATATGCGCCCCGTCGTTAATAAGCGCCTCCTCTCCAGTAAGCGCCCTCCCTAGAGGTATCACAATACATTAGAGACCCGTGCGCTAAATCGAATTACAGAATAAGGTTACTTGATGATTTCGCGACAAGTCCAAGTTTTGTAAGAGAAAATAATTAAGGAAAAGCCCCCCGAGTTGACTAACTCTCGTACTCATGAGAGGGGGGGGGGGGGGTGTTATCACTTCAGCAGCTAACATACTTCACTTCCTCGAGACTTATGGTTCAGAGGCCCCTACAAAGTAAAACATGCTTTATGCCTCACACATCTCGGTAAAGTTATTTTAATATAGCATGAATGAATTACACTACTCAAGCAGTTTAAGATTTATATTTCGAGCTCACCTAAGTCTGTTTAAAGTTATAACAATCGACCCCCTGCTTGGTCGATCAGCTAACAGCTGAGCCGGGCGAGTTGGTCAATCGATCAAATAGATCAGCTTGATTGATTGATTTATTAATGATCACTAATCGATTAAGCTTTGAATCCTTGTTAGTTTCTTGCTACAGTGAGATCATGTAGGTTTTCTCTTTTCTTCAATCAGTTCAGATGAGCAATCAAAGAAAAATGTCAATTTAATATCCTTTGGTTCTCTTTATGAAGAACCGTTAGAGTTGCTCCCTTGCAGTTCGATTTCCTCGGAAGAATGTCGATCAGTGGCACCAGTGTCGCGTGCCGAATTATGCGGCGACGAATCCACGTTGGAAACGTGATCACGATTATAGATAGCTGACTGCAAGCTTGTCCAGTAGCTTGGGCTAGTTTTTTTTCGTATCGAACCAGAAGCGAAGGAAGATAATGTTGTCCTGAAACTCTCTCCAACGTTTCGTGCCGTTTTGCTCACTTCGCGACAAGGACACAGTATGGCTGCAAACGCTTTACGGAAGTGCGGAAACTTGTGAGCGTACAACACTGGGTTGACGGCTGAATTTCCGTACTGAAGGAATTTTACAGCGCAGATCGCTTGCCATGAAGGCATTATCTCTGGTTTTATGTAACTGACCAAAGAGAGTGTGAAGAAAGGAAGCCACCCAATGATGAATAACGCAATCATTATGATTACTGTCTTGGCAACGCGGACCTCTTTGCGAAGACTCCTTTTGAACCTGTAAGAGTTCTGCACCCTGGTTTTGCGAATGGAAATAACTACAGCAGCTTGTGTTCCACACACAATAAACAGTGGAACGAAAAAACAAAGTACTATGACAGTCACGTTGTATGCTTTTGGCGCTAAAGCCATTCCAGGTTTAGAACACAGAGCAACTGGAATCGCTATCGACCAAATTAAGACCAAAATAAACAAGTAGCGTCTACTAGTGTAGGTACGATGACTCAAAGGCCATACAATGGCACAAAATCTATCCCAGCTTAAGGCAACCAGATGCAGTATTGAACCTACACCGCCAAGTATATCAAAAATTATCCAAATGTCATGCAAATACGCATGCCAAGTCTCTCTTTGATGGCTAATAAACAGAACAACTATCCACCAAGGAATGGAGATAATGCCAACGAACCAGTCAGTGGCTGCCAGTGAAACGATGAAGTAGTTGGTATGCGTACGAAGGAACTTCTTCTTGGCAAAAGATGCTATCACAAGGCCATTACCAAAGAGAATGGCTGCGGCAGCGACAGCGTATGCAACAGCCCATGGAATGAGAATTTCATAAGTCATGATAAGGTAGCCTCCAGTTTCACTTTGAATGGCTGATGAGTTTCTTGTGTTGTTGAACGAAGCTCCTGAAAAAAAGTTATTGCATGAGAAAAAACAAACTGAGAGTTCTTCACTATGACATGAGACTAATCCTTGCCTTCGAAACTGTCAAGGATTATCTTTCCTGAACCGCGACCGACTAAGGTCGTAATACATCAAGGGACTTCAGAGATGACGAGCGTGGAAATGATTGCACTGCTGTAACCAATTTACGTTCTGACAAATTCATTCAGTAGTAAAGGTTCACTTTAACTCCAGTCGTGCACGTACGCACTGAATGTATATTTGCACTTGATCTTTTTTATCTCCCTCGCCTAAGATCAGCTTAATTAGAATGGAGATAGGAGTATCTTTTACACTCGTTGAACTGACCCTGGGCTACTTCATCATATAACTGCCCTAGAACCTCCCTTTTTGTCAACGAAGGTGGCGAGTTTAGATTAAGTTGTTTTCTATATACTCTTCAGTATCTCTTTTGTCTTTGTGTGCAGCAAAACTGTTCGGTACTGTTGCTGGTTGTCTGTAATCTATAGGATAAGGTTTGTATTTCTATTCTTAAGTTTCTTCAAACATCACGTCCTTTATCAAAGGCACAGTCTCGCATGTCAAAGTAAGCTCATTTGAATGTGGGAAATTCGTTTTTGTCGTATATAAGCTTATCTAATTTGACATTGATGCATCAGCGAATTCCAAGCTCGCCGCGACGTTGACACGTTAAAGAGTTTCTTAGTAGTTAAGAGTTTCTTCCACTTCAGCTGCTGCTTTTTCGTTAGAAACAGATACTCGGAAACTACGCGAAATTACGTGAAATCAAAGCCATCAAACCTTTTTTCTCCTAAACCATCGTTTACGGAACACGTACAGACTGCTGACAAAGTTCCGTTGGAGTCATTATTCAGGAAGTGGAGTATTTTAATTGGATCGTTTTCGTCAACTGACATGTATTTTTTTTTCAGATTGACACGATATGTAGAGGCGCAAAGCGGCAATAAACCGTGTCTGTTACTGCTTCAAGTGAAGAAAGGCTTGAGGATAAGCAACTTAAACGGAAGAAAGATTGTAAACAGGATTTCTTACCAAGAGGGTTTGAAATGATTGTCATTATCGATGCAGTGATCGTATCCCAATATTCAAATACGGAGTCTTTTTTTCCCAGAGACTGAGGTCTTATCAGGATTTCTATCAAGATTGCTTCAAGTCTTAGGAAAATTGTAAATTAAGAGGCCAAAAAGGTTGCAAAGCTATCGCGATGCCTATCCACGAAATCTCAATTTTTGCACGCAAACACGAACTTGTAAAGATTCCAACAATTTCAACCAAGAGATAAATATAAACATGTGCCATTAGCTTTCATGACGAAAATGCCTTAAAGAACGGAAAGACTTTCGACTTTGTACCTTTCAAACACACCGCATCACTCGACTCACGTGGTCTGCTTGAAATAAATCTGAGCATTCGTCGCTGGTCTGTCTATTCAAACTGACGATTACTTCAGCATGTTGAAGATTATTGCTAATACAATTAACTGGAAGTTTTTTTCTTTCCCACTGAGCCGTTAATTTTGCATGAAATTCGGTTTACATGCAGGCGTGTAAAAAAGATCAGACGAGATATAGCTCAGTGACGCAGTGGCTCATTTGGACAATTAACAAAACATACAACAAAGAAAAGCAAGCCTGGAACGGAAAAGCATCACCCATTTTACGTATAACCAACGATAAGGCGATTGCCAATTTCCAGTGTAGAGAGCAAATCATCTCATAATGTGTCAAAAGTCATTTCTAAACACTGACTGACTCGAAGCGGCAACACCAACTAAAACTTCTCAAGACCCTTAAAGAGGACAATTGCAAGACGGGGAACATTTCTAATTCCTTAAAAATTTATAATAAAATGATTATTTTAAGATGAAACCAGATAATTTTCCGTATTTTTTTAAAAAAACTATTACTGGCGTTGATTGTTTTGAGTAAAACTGAGGATCAAACAAGTCGAGTGTATTCAGAAAATTTCAATCATCTTAAATGTTACAATTCATCGCTTAAGTATTAAATTCATCGCCACCAAAGGAGACACTCGGGCAGAATCAGTGAAAAATATGACTTTTTCAGCAGTTGAAAGTGGTTTTGTCATTAAAGTATATATGAGGAATTTGAGGAATCAACTTGAGTTTTGATGATAACGTCGTGGTAGGAAATTAAGAAAGTGGCAGTTTATGTATTCACAGGCAGTCAGCGACAGAATGAGAAGTTAACAAGTGAATTTAGTAATGGCGATCATAAACGATAACTCGAGAATTATTGTCCATGAAATTTTGTTTACGAATCACAACAGCAATGCGGCCCTTGCCCAACACTCATAAACGCTGACTGAGACTGAATACGCATGCGTGGTCGGAAAATCAACCAGCTTTAAAAATCGTATTCGAGAACATTTAAGAAAACAACTTGTTTTTTTTTTTTACGCCAAAAATTGGACACGAGAAAGAAAAAATTAATATAGTTTTGAAAAAGTATAATTTGCGGCTTAGTGGTTTTTGCTAGAACGAGACAAGAAGCCATCTTTCAGTCTATGATGGATTTTAAAGTTACCGAAGATCGTCAAGGGTCAATTTTTTTCTCAATGTTCGCCATCCTTGCTGTTTTCAGAGTAACAGGTCATTATTGTCCTGTGGTTTTCAACATTACTAAGTTTTGATTGTGATTTCTGTCGGTGTCAAGACAATTTCAAATATTACAAAATAACATTTGAGTTGTCATTTGAGTTGCTTGTAGTCAAATAATAAATGTAGTCGTATCAACTTACGTACCATCATGTCGATGAGGAGTGATTGTTGGTTATGCTCGGTAAAATCTGTTTTGAGTATTTTAAAATGCGATTCCCGAAATCACTAAGTAACAGGATATTCACACGAAGTTCACGGCTGAGGTAATGATCAATTGCCGCGATATGATTTCTTCAAGTTATGAGGAAAAATAATGGATATAATATCAAATGTTCCCCGCATTGACAATTGGTTTTTCCACTCACACACAAAAGGAGATAATCTGCATATTTACAACAGAACAAGTGCCTTTGTTCTTTAACAGCGCCTAAAACAGCACGTCGTTTATCGAGTTTATCTAAATGAATATAAACATCAAACCCACAATTGCAACTAAATTTCAGTACAGACACCTTTTTATACACATGTCGAGGAAATACTCGGATAAGTTAAGAGATCCAGACCCGATGGCGACAAAAGCGAAAGACTTCACGCCTTCATTTGAGAACATTTGACAAATCCCTTCTAACCGCCTGTAGATCATTTCCTTTCATCAGTGTTTAATAAGTCCAAACACAAATAAGAATTGCTAAGCATTTTCTATATTGGGGGTGATATAACCGCATCTTGACCAAGACAAAGCTATAATGCCTTCTTCCTATTTTATGAGGATAATCTCTTTCTTCCTGTTCATCAAGTTTGTACATGGCTGAGTGGATTAACAAATCCCCGCCCGAAACATCCTTCACTCTTGGTTATGTCGCTCGTCAAAAGCGTTTGGCTAGACACGACTCGTTTTTCGGCCTACAAAATTTTTTTCTAAATGGAAGCATTTGACATTATTACAGTGACATGTTTTTTGATTCTGAGTTTCAGACTGAAGACTAACAAACGTTGATTAAAGTGTAGCATTTCCTCTCCCAGTCAGCTTCCCAAATCGTCCTTTGAAACAGCCGCAAAAATTCCGCATTTGCAGTTAAGAGTTTTTGTTTCGCAATTAATTCGAAAAATTTATTTTATGAGCTAGCAGCAGTGGGACTAACAAGTCTATTTTCTAGTATAATTATTAGGCTTTTTAAAATCTAACTAAATGTAGAAATAACTAAAGCAAAGATACGAAACCTGTTTACCTGAAAACTTTCCAACAGATTCCATAACGAGAACTCCTGGATTTAACTTTCGTCTTTGAAATCTCCGCCGTCAAGAACAAGTTTTTATTTCATGTAAACAGAATTGCTGCGTTAGGTGCCGTTTGTTTAGGATGTAGGTGTCAATTGAACTTTTATTCAACATCACAAATGAAAGTGCTCTGAATATTAACATGCAATCAGGCGAGTGGTGTAATCTTATTGTATTGGTCCACGCTTGAGGAAGCTGATATTTTGCGCCGGTTTATTTACACAGGTGAAAACTAAAATGAACATGCTAGCGACTACCAGCTTGTGCTACAATAAACGGACAAGGCTTATGACAATCAGACTCTCACAGTCATATTGAACTGAATTCTAAAGAGGTTATTGGTGTCAAATGTTAAAAGCGAGGTTAGTTCACCGCCGGATTGAACAAAACGTTTGTAGGTGTGGCAGATAGTTGAAAGTTGAGCGGGCTTGTTTGAGAATTTGAGAATGTACTAAAAATGTTTTTGTATGTTTGCAAGGGAAAGATAAAATAAAATGTGCGGAAGCTTCACAATTTACTTCAGAAGAGCATATTATACCTGAATAATTTAAAATTTCTAGAGCAATCTTTTTTGCTCTAGACTGACATTTTTTAATTTTCTGTCACAACCGCAGTAAGTGAGTCGACAGATGGACAAACTGTCAGGCCTGATGTGCACGATAGAAATACGATCAATAAAATTAACACAGTACATCAGTGTCTCGCACGTGAAGACATTTATCACCCGGAGGCCAAAGAATATGGTGCGTTTTGTAATATTGAATCTGGTTTCTATTCAGTTTATGCAATACAGGCGCAGCCACTATGGTTTTGATCCAAAGGTTGAAATCACTCTTTTTCTACAAAAATAGTTATTTCATCTATGACGGTAAATAATAAACAAGGTTGGAAAGAGAAAAAGATAGTTTTCGAATTCAAGCTTAAGTCCCCAAAACGAACTTATGTCTAACCACTAATACTTGAACATTTTAAACACAAACCACAAAACTCAAACGAAAGAGGTATAACTGGCTTCAGTGTGATGTTAGTGTTAACCCCATATTTATATTTGTTGGACGTTGGTACTTTTAGTCCATTACTTGTTTGCTAGGTATCTTGTTAACCAAAGGAGAAACAATTAAACATTTTTGTTATCACGCTGTTCATCAACTGTACAAACATTAAACATAACCAACCTTTTAAGAATGAAAATACAATATTGTCCTTAATTTGCTAATGACTACTTGTTCTCACTCGAGCTTTCACGCTAAAAGACTCCCCGAATCTTCTAAAAGGCGTTTGCAAACAAGTGTTTTTAAAATTTTCTATTTGTTTCTTTGCAATATTAACTCTAGAGAGATAGAAATATTCTATCAGTAAACAATTAAGGCAAGTTTTTTTTTTCTGCGCGAGTAAGTTAATTATTAGGTCATGAACGGCCGAATTTTTAAATGAGGGGCCAGACTTTTAACTGACAAACCACTACTCCTCCACATCGTTACTTTGGCAGGACGTTCAATCACAGTCAATCTAGAAGCTACCAAATTATTCTTTTTGATTAATAACTATTACACCTATATAGGAAGGATAAAAAAGATGCCATAATGTCTGCCTCAAATTGGAATTTTATCAGTTACAAGGTACCCTATGGTAAAACGTGCCCACTTAAAAAAATACATTCTAGTTGTTTTGCTCACACTGACTTATTTGCCGCATTGAAAAAGACATTTAACGTTTCAAAAACAAAAGAGAGGGCTTTTTTTAATTTAGTTGTTGTTTTTTTGCTATTGTTCTTGGCTAATCCAGCCATTAGTACGTGAAATCCCACTGATGCGATGTCTTTTTCCTCTTCCATTTAACTCCCGTGAATATTTCATCTGTTTGATCTGATTTTATTGCTGAAGTCAAATAAAAAAAATTCAAATTTTTCACGGTTTTAGGATGAAAAAGTTAAATGCCCCAAAATAGAATATCGCAAATATTTTTTATTAAAAAAAATTATTTTAAACTCGTTAGTCAGTTAACGAATAATAAATATTTTTACCAAAAAAATGTAACACAAACAATGAAGAAGTCGAGTGGGATTTACCGCTGTAGCCCACGAAAAAGGCAAAGTCTATTTCTCTTTTGTCACACAACAACTGAACATTTTACAGCCAAGACTTGTTTTTTACGAAAGAGAAGCAATTTGAGGCATACTAAGGAACAACAAGACCTTTTGATGTTTTGAATCAATTCATAAAATAAACACAGCAATATCTAAAAATACATCAAATAATTACTGAAAACCAATTTAATTATTGACTAATTACTGCCAATGTGGGGTTTTACCTGTCCAAGCATGGTAATTATTTTGCTGCTTTTAGTTTGTAGTTAGCCATTTTGAAATTCACTTTTAACGGCGATGATGTTGCGCCTTGACAAAATTCTACTTTGAATGAGGATTCTTAATTCTTAGTGGTACACTTGGGTTCCGTCGGGTGAGAACAATCTCGTTCACACTTTTTCCATGTTTTTGGGCAGTCGGCGGCCAATAACGGAACCCGTTCTCTGATAGCAGTTTAAGATCCACACAGGATCCAAATACCCATAGAATATTAGCACGTGGAGCTACAGCGGTTTTGACAATGATATGACGTAATTCGCTGTAAATAGGTCCAGAGACGCAAAAAAAAGTTTCCAATTTTCAGGGAGGATGCGGGGGCTTGTATATTTCCCGCTCCCTTTCCCCCGTTTCCCCTCCCCCACACATTTCTTAACAATAAACCTGCACATGAATGTTTACTGACGTAAACAGGAATTCAGTGCATGGCGAGATATTTACCTGTTACATGAGAAAACTCATATAATAATTAGGTTGCATAGAAAAGCTCTACTGAACGAATAATGTCAATTAGAACTTCAAGTAAAGGCAAAATGTCTGATTTCTGCTTTTATCGTTTCTCTTTGTCATGAGGATTACTTTTTTACTTAGGCCCTGTTTACAAGCAGGTAGGGTAACCCTACTGCCAGGGTAACCCTAGCAAGAGGGTTAAAAGATAGCCCGGGTTTACAAGCAAAATTTTCAGGTAGGGTAACCCTACTGCCCGAGACAACTTTACGCTTGTTACGCTTCGGTAACCTTGCAAGTAAAGCACGAACAGATAACAAAACTGGAAAATGATTTATTTCCAAAGCAAAATTATGACAAACTGTGAAAGAACTTGATGTTTTGTGGGTCATAATTCGCTGATTTTGTCGGTATTGTGATCATATTTTGCTTTTGGGAGCCAAAATAGAGATAGCCCGGGTAGGCGGGTTAACCCTACCTGGAGTGTTTACAAGGGTAACCCTAGCACGCAGATAGGGTAACCCTCCTACCCGGGTAACCCTGGCCGCCTTGTAAACACGACGAAGAAAATAAGAACAAATGTGTGCGTGCTAGGGTAACCCGCTTGCTATGGTAGCCCTCTCTCCTTGTAAACAGGGCCTTACATTTCAAGGTTTTCACTGCCAACTCGGCAGATCTAGAAAAGATCCAATTTTCTTCGCTGACTTGTCGCTGTTGGCTGCTATGAGGATCAGCAATATTTAATGAGGCTGAGTAGGATATGAAGAATTCTGCAGAACAAGGAGCGTGTTATCCACAGAGGCCGAAAGCCAAGGTGGATAACACCCTCCGAGATCTGCAGAATTCTTCATATCCTACGAAAGCCGAATTCAATTATTGCTTTATTATTCATTCAAAATATTTCCCCGTTCTTAAACGAGTTTCGCCATTTCGTTCTTTGTTTTTTCGCTCACTAAAACTAACATAACATCGTCCACAGGTTTTCTCGGTCAACGGTCCAATAATCTGAAGCTTGCTGCACTTTTGTTGTCATTGATTCAATATGGCGAAGATTCTTTCCAAATTTGATGAACAGCAGCCGTTTATGGTAAATTATGCGTGTGGTTTTAATCAATTAGAAACGGGGAAATACTTTGAATGAACAATAAAATCAGTTATACCGCGGAAATCGACTAGTTTTGTTCTTTCGTTCATTTTATACATAAAATGATCACTAATAACAACCGTTGTTTAACAATTATCCTGCGAAATCGCGCGGAATAGAGCGTTTTCACTCACGTGACACCTTTTGCATATCACCATGACAACCGACTTCATCCGCCATATTGGTGTTCCATCGTAGAATATGTGCAACCTCGTTCTCAGGGAACGAGGCAACCTCGTTCCCAGGGTCTACTCCGCTTTCAAGATGGCGGCTGAGGGCGGAGAAGACCCTGGCACACACCGTTAGACCCCCCGCGAAATACTCCACGAATCGTGGAGTATTTTGTCACGTGATACATAATAGAATCTCGTCTTCGCTACACTTGATCAGCGGTTCCAGGAATCAAAAATGGCTGAAGATGTCCGAAGATTTAGCTTCATTTTGCGTGTTTTAGCTGTAAAATAGGTTTTTTGTGGACTGTTGAATTTCCAAATACATTTGCTGTGATTTCTACTACCTGGACGCGTGTGGTTTGAGTATTTCGTTATATGTAAGGTAACAGTCAATGCAAATTTTCTTAGATTTAATATTTGCGTATGGCGTGAAAAGCTTTCACTGATAGTTTTGGGAAGATTTAATTTAATATTACTGTATACGTAATAATAATAATATTAATGTTTTATCTAACTTTATTTCGTAAAATCGATTTTTACCCCGTGCAAATGAGTTGCCCTGTATTCTGCAATTTAGCTCAGTTTTAAATAACTTTTCAGGCTTTGTGCTTGCTAGAGGAGCTGTTTGCGTTTGGTTCTGAAAAGAACTGTTGGTGTTTGGTTCTGAAATGAAAAAGTGACTCGTTGACAAAAGCCCTTAATTTGGAAAAGCCATGCATCTTAAAGGCCGATCTGGTCTGACCAAACATATTCCCTCATAAAGAGAAAAGGAAAGCTGCATCTTCAGGCGCCGGCAGCTATGATTCAATTTTATATCCTATTGCAAAAGATCTAAAGACAAAACTTGCTGACTATCCGCTTATTCTTATCTATCTACTCTTAAATTGGTGCGGATATGCTTTTAAATTGTTTCTAGATATACTTGGTGATGGAAGCTACTTTTCCGTAAATGCTGAGAAAATACCGGAAAACTGTCTGTAAATTTGGCCAGTTTCATGCCCCCAAAACTGAGCAAATGAAACAGCAGATGCTAAACTTTGGAGTTAACATGCAAATCTAGTAACAGTATGATTCGTATTGTTTTTGCCACGATTGCTATTGGCATTGGGGTAAATATCCCTAGCATTAGACAGGTTATTCACGTTGGTGCAGCAAGAACATTGGAATCACATTACCAAAAAATTGGCCGAGGAGGTAGAGACGAAAAACCAACCAAGGTTTCTTATACTAGAGTGGCCAGGACATTGCTGCCAACAAGCTAGGTATGACGGGTGAAATGAAGAATTTCTGTTTGGACAAAAGTGAATGTTTAAGGAAAAGGCTGATGACATAACTTGGAAAGCGGAAATGATGCCCCTTCATGTTGCAGTAACTGCTTCAGAAAATGTCAATGTGCAGCATGTTCTGAATCAACGAGTACAGCATCGACAGAATTAACTAAACATCACTTATCAGTAGAGCTTATTGCAACTCAACCTATTCGGACTGTTTCGGATGAACAATGCAGCAAGATTGGCAGCATACTGAAGCAGTATTGGATTCACCTGGGAACTTGTGACAGATCTGGTAGCATCGATTTAGCCACTGGGTTCACCCACAGTCTCATAAACTCTGTTGTTAAGAATTGTGAATATATCAATTCTGTGGATCACATGTTATTGGCCTTAAACATTTGGGACATTTCACATGCTCACACTATTGGTCAAGTAATTCATAATGTGTTTAGTCAATAATGAAGTTACTAGTATGCTCATTCTGGCTTTACCAGAACAACTAGCTAACCCCAGCCTTTCAGTTTAATATGAGATTCTCACAATTATTTGGAACCAATTTAATATGTAATGATGATATGAATTTTTAGGCCTACACGAGTCAAATACACATTTATAATTGGGATCCTGTTATTAATAAAAGTGAATAATATTCTTCTCCCACATCTTTATACTAAAGTGATAATGAAAGAAAACTGAGGTCTTTTAGAGTAACAAAATGACAAAAGTGAAAGAAATTACCTGTTAGGAAAATCCCCCACAGTACACTAAAATAATCATAGTGCCACAAAATATGTACTTACACAGGGCTTAAGAAATTAATAATAATGAATCCAAACATCAGACTAAAATATGTTGTAAACCAGTTTTTTTAATACAGCTTCTCCACTTCTAATACATTTCGTCTCCACTTATCTATTTAGTAAATGAATTGTTCCTGTATTTGTACCTGATTTATTTTTGTAAGTTTAGAACTTAAGTACAGAAACGGTTAAGTAATGTTTTAAACTTCAACATGTTATAGGCTTAAGTGGTGTGACTAGACTGGCCAACATTAAATTAATGATAAAATTAGAAAATAAAAGAATGTATGTATGTATGTATTTGCATCTCATTCTACAGTAAACCGTGTTATAAGGTGTAACACAAACTAAAAAAAGTAATTAGACACTTAGACAGACCTGCTAATAAGTACATCTAGACTCATTTAATTCTCTTAGACCACGGCCTAACTTGGAATTCGTTTATACACGGTAAAGAATATAAGACTTAATTAACCGCTCAAATCATGTATCAATTTTGGTACAGATTGCCTAATTTACGAGTGAAAAAGTCATCTCTTGTGCAAACCATTAATACATTCACTAACTCGGGATTCCGTAACTATTTCGGGCTTTGGGTACTAGTAATAACACATACATTAAAAACTATAAATCGTGTAAACGGCCGAATAAAATCGGATCTATCACCTTCATTCCACCTCTTGATAGTGAGCCTTGAGGAATTTCAAGTTAATTTACGGTCCAACATCAACCTCAGCTCTTCCTTTAATTGCCGTGAATAGTTAAAACAACAACACGAGGAATGTTTAATCGGCGACAATTTCGTTTCAATTACAGAGGAAACAACAAATATAACTGCACAAGTCAGCCATTTTGCAAGGGAGACAATTTTGGCCAATCACGAATAATGTAAGAACGGCTATATCTTCAGACCAATCAGCGTGGGTTTTATATCGGTGTGTGCCAGGGTCTTCTCCGCCCTCAGCCGCCATCTTGAAAGCGGAGTAGACCCTGGGAACGAGGTTGGGAACGAGGTTGGAATATGTGCCGCTCGAGCTAACCAACGCCTCGGACGTTCTTTATGACATTCTTGCGTTCTTAGCGAAGAATTTTAATTTTTGCCATCATGGTCCTTTGCCTCATTGTCGGATGTGGCAATAAAACGGGGAAGATACGGCCTACGACTGAAAAAGTAAGCTTTTTTCGTGTTCCACGTGTTGTTGCCAACCAGGGAATACATGGAAGAGTTGACTACGGAGCGAAGAAGAAGGTGGATTTCGGGTATCTTCCTCTATGAGTTTTCTCTCTTCAGCTGTGATTTGAATGTTAACATTTGAACATGCCTCCAACAGATCGTGATACTCTAAGTCTAAGAACTTCTTGTCAAATAAATCGGAAATGGTTGGTATGTTTCTGCTCTTTGAAACAAAAGTTTCAGAGAAAGGATGAATCAAGCTCAGAGACACAGAGTTTGTTTTGCAAGAATTCAGTTCAGTATAAAAATTGCTTAAAGCGGTCTCGTCTGGCACAGGAACTGAAACTTTCACCGCCTCTCCGCTTTTTGCAATTCCTTCGCTTTCTGTCAAACAGTCGATAGTTTGATCTTAATGTTGCTTTAGTTTCTTTGCCGATCGAAAATCAATATCTGAAACGGGCGCGTAGGGAGCTTCTTTGACGGCCGTTGGCATCAACCAGCTACATTTCACCTGTGTACATGACAGCTTTTCGTTCACACGATTCCATGCTTCAGTGTAGAAGAGAACGCTTGCGATATGCGAGCAGCACTCTCCTTGCCCTGCCATACATCCAACACAGTGTGCGAAGAGAACAGTACCATTTTCCTCGGTTATAATCAGTATAATCCACAAGGTAACAAATGGATCGTTCATTCTCTGTGAATGCCTGACTTTTCCGAGAACAATGTAGTTGTTTCCTATTTTGTGCCCTTTCACGCAGCTCACAAACCCTGAAACGAGCTGATTATACGCTTCCAAACTCCGAAAAGCTTTAAATTGATCCTTGCTATAGTAGCTTGTCTCGAGCACTAAAAATGATAACAAATCCATGGATTTGACCCGTGGCAAACAGTCTGGATCATACGCTCTGTCTGGAATTAAAATGGGGTCGATGCCAACACAAGAAATCTTTTCACAGTAACGTTTCTTCACGTGGGGATCAAGGTTGTTCGCATAATCGTTCAGGGGATTTGCCGCCATTTTCAAAAATATGGAACACCAACATGGCGAATCAAATTTCCCGCGAAATTTGTGACGTCATGTGAAAACGCTCTATATCGTCTGATACTAACCCTAACCCTAAAATCAGACGATATTCCGCGAGATTGAGCAGGATAATTGTTTTATTATTCAACAAATTGGTAACAAAACAGCCTAACATTTTTAAATCTCTGTCTACATTTTCTCACTTCGCTTTTTCTTCCTACGTCGCCGGATATATGTTACCTACGGATGACAGATATCCAGAGCATCATGACCATATTTGGATAGTGTTACAATTTGTTGAATAATAATTAACAATTAGACCCGTAGCCCTAAAGGGCTACGGGTCAATAGCCCATGAGGCGAAGCCGAATGGGCTATTGACCCGTGGCCCTTGAGGGCGAAGGGTCTAATTGTTTTAGTATCACCCAACTAGTCGGACAGAAAAGGGAATAATAAAGTTTGCAAATGCAAGTTGAAAAAATATTTATTTGGCGAAAAAAGCGAAAGAAAACCTGGCGAATTTCGTACTCGATGACTATTGTTAATAGTCCCCTAGTAGCGTAGCCAATCAAAATGCAGGATTTGCATTAGTCCACTAGTTGGGTGATACTAATGCCTTTTATAACTGGATGATTTCAAAAAAATTATTAACCGTGGTGTTAGAAGGCTGGATATGTGTTGTACCGTTTCTCCGAAAACAAAAATTCAATGATAATTCATATATGCAATTTATCCAAAAATCGTTGCATAGTTTGCGGCTGGCTACCAAGAACCAGAAAGTTTTTGTCGCTTACTTATTACTGGGAAAAGTATCATTCATGTGGATATCTAAGCCCTAGAACTTTAGGTCAAAAAGACAGCAAAACTGGGCGGGCTGATGTGGGGCGATTCGTGAGTTACCACGGTAATCTTAACTCTTCTCACAAAACCGTATTAACCAGCCGGTCTACAAATCCTTTTTGTCGGTCTTCTGAGAGGTTAATTTCATTTTCCCCAAAACAAGCTGGACAGCAGTAAAGTAACGAGGACATAAAAAGTAATATTTCTGATAGTAAATATTGCAATACTTACATAACACAGTGAACAAGAGGCTGATTATTAATCCAAAGATGTGCCCTGTAATGAAAGCTGTCCAAGCCGACATTCGTCATTATAAAACAAAGTGATGAATTTAATTTAAGAGTCACTGATTCTCTCGTAATACATGAGGCCATGATTATCTTATACTTTTCATGGAGTCATAGACCAATGTCGCTCCGGAGTATGGCTCTTCGATCGAGTTTACAATTAAGTACTTCAACTTTTGAGCCTTTTGAGCCTTTTTCAAAGACAGCAATATGCAATTTCCGAGTTACCTTTAGCCTCTTTCTCAAAGCGAGCCTTGGTGCTCATGCTTTCATATGAAAATGAGATTTCATTGACATGCAAATTAAACTCATTTTCATATGAAAGGTTGTGCACCAGGCCTCGCTTTGAAAGAGAGGCTTTAAATAACTCGGAAATGGTCTATTAACGTGAGTGAACCCATTTGGTGACCTGGGCCTAATAACTCAGAAAATAAACGGACAACGAACTGCTGCTTATTTGCCTGTGACTAATAAACTATGTTCCAATCAAGAAACACTCATCAAGTTTCGGGTCTGGTCTTGAAATGTTTAGTCGCCTAAATAACAGAGAATATTTAAACGACACGCTAAACATATTGCCCGGACTATTGGGGAAGTAATATATCAAACATGAGATGCAGTGTTTCATCGCCAGATGAAACACCGAGAAGAGAGTTGAAAATACGACGCGCAGCGGAGTATTTTTGACGAACTTCGAGGTGTTTCATCTGGCGATGAAACACTGTGTCAAATGTTTGATATTTCTTCTCAAACAAAATCATTTTTGAAGGAGAAATTAAGGATGCAAAAATGAGCAGTTTTTCATCAGATATCCAAACACTCATTAAACATTAATTTCCTTTGAATTTTCTTTATGAATTATTAATGAGTTTGAGAAATAAAAACCGATATCACAAGCGACTCATCAGTGAAAGGCTCTATTTCTCAAACAAAGGTATCTTAATGCATGTAACTCTTTTGGGATTTTGTTGCTGCTCCACAACTAACAGACTCTTTCAACGCTGATTGACAATCACGATGTGTTAGTATCGACCATATAGGTAGTTAAAGTCTGCATACGAGCCAAGTGGCTCATCAGGCCGAAGCTTATCCCGGTTTCAGTAGCATGAAGCGACTAGGAATTTTCTACTCCCCCCTGGATGGGATGCGACTTCATCGCAGGGTTACCCCCAGCATTAAATTCGTCAGGACCCATTTTACACCTGAATGGAGAGAGGCACCGTGAGAATAAAGTGTCTTGCCCAATAACACAACACAATGTCCCCGGCCAGGGCTCGAACCCGGAGCGCTCGCTCCGGAACTAACCATGAGGCCACCTCGCCCGACCATTTTCGTACATTATAAGGTCGATTGAGACAAAATAGTTTCATATACTTTAACATCTGGGCAACGTCGATGTCAGATTTGTCTTTAGAACAAGAGAAAATTCGTACCTCAAGAAAATTTTATTAGAGCATTGTTCGCTAATCCGGGTGTAATCCGTTATACTAACTCAACGAACAGTAAAGATATTTTGCAGACCTCCCAGGCAGCTAGTCGCTAGGTTTTACTCGAAAAGTCAGTTTCAAACGACAACACATTATGAACACCACTGAGTAAGTGTGCATTTCCCAACAGAACAGCAGGTCTATTGGATGGATAATTTATGATAATCTCACGTCATAAGAGTTTTCCATCTGCACGAAACATGCCAACAGAGCAATGCTTGTGCCCCGCTTACACAGTTTCGAAAACCGAGAATGATACTGTTGGCTTAATCCGCAGTGGATACCGATCTACGTACTCTCAACTTCCTACTAGATAGTGTCTTGTGACAATGTGCTGTCCACAAACAATATAAAACATTAAATGAAGGAAACTTGTAAGCAACAAGAACTAACCTTGAGATACCAAAACTGGACTAAATTCACACCGCTAAGAGCGCCAACCAGCTTGCATCAGGGAAGCAAAGTCAACTGAGTGCGACTGGAAATTGCATTCAGGGATTGATTAAGTCATCTCATTGACAATTATTTCTGTTTATGAATGAAATTATCATTCACAAAACGTAGATGAGAAAAGTACGATGTAAATATGCATTACAATGCCTGTCAATACCCTTGGTAATTCGACCAAATTAATAATTGCGAATGACGTTCATTAAATGTATATGATTATCACAAGGCTTTGTATTAGATCTCCGTACCAGCGTGAAGAGGGTAGAAGTGAGAAAACGAAGCCCTGTTAGGGTTTTAGGATTAAAGATTATTAGGGAATTTCTTTGGCCACCTAATTTAAAGATTACAAATTGTTTAAAATTACGGATTATTATCCGTCATTATCGCATAGATTGCTATGCCCTAACAATACCAATCAGTCTTAATGAACAAATGGCACTGAATACAGAATCAGCCTTTACTGAGGGATATATATATCTAAAGAGCCTCCCATTATTTCATACAAAAGAGGCAACTCGCACAAAGACACACATGTGAGAGCCAAAATCTAAAGACAAAGAAACTACATTTGCCAACAGCGGGAGTCGCGTAGCCCTGTCACCAATTTTTATTTTTTTTTACATAGATTACCCGCGAGGCATCCGGGTAGCATCCTGGCTCGGGATTTGACAAGGAGCACTGGTGGAATCACAGGGGATAAACATTTGTCGTTTTGTAAATCCTCGTAGGATGGGCTGCTAACAGCATAGAGTTTGGGTCATGGTTCCTACCCAGATTTCCTGTCGTATTTTTCCCCAAAAGGGTTTTTTTTGGGCAGGTTTTTTCTGGCCTCCGTCTAACAGTAGTAGTATCTTTGTAAGCGGTTGTTGGAGTTGAGATGTCAGTGCCCTATACCCTACGTTGAGTGTGTAAAGTTTTGTTTTATACGAGGATTGTGTATGGATTGTATATGGTATAATGGATTGTATCCATGTACGCCTCGTTTATGTACGCCTCGGGTTGGTTCCCAGCAGGTATCCCAAATTAAACTTATTTGGTTTACAAGTGGAGACAAAATGCTGTATTCTGAAATCTATTGCCTTTGCAAGCATAGGTGTCAAGGAAAGGCAGAATGTTAATTAGATGTTACTAAATATAGATTGTTTTAGAATTTTATTTTATGGATATTTCTTTTTACAAAATTGGGATACGGATTATTTGCAAAATTTACCAGGGATTATGGATTATCCAGACCTTCCCTAATAGCAGGGCTTCCAAAACATACCTGCTGTAGTCCAACCTTCAACACACTACATGTTTTTTAATCAAAGCCACGAAATGTACAATTTAAACGACAGAGTGCGTTGAAAAACGATGAAAGCGACGAAAAGCGAGCGGTTGCTACCAAAAGAATATTATTACGAGTTACGAACGAATACAAAAAATGAAATCGAAATAACGATGCAAAGGTTAACGATACATACAAACGTTGTATGACTAGGACAGCTAAGAACGCGTTAGAGGAAACCAGTGAAGACGTTAAATTGAAACTAGATGACTGCAAAAAAGCACTGAAAAAAAACGAAATTATCCGAAAAAACCTAACAGAATATTGTTTACGTGAAAGTGAAGTAAACGAAAAGAATGTGATAACAAAGAAAAGAATGCGCGTAAAAAAGGAAAAAATAATAAAAGAAAATAAAAATAATGTAAGAAAACGGAGTCCGCTGCATTGCCGTTTCCAGGCGCGCTCGGTGAAAATTCAGAGGATTTTTGATTTGTGATTGAGAATTTGTTAAAGTGCCACTATGACGAAAATCGCATCCTTCAAATCTGAGCCATTTTAAGACATAAACAAGTAGTCTGTACAAGAGTAAAAATGCTATTTACTGTTTTCAAATATCTCTTTTCGTTCCAGAGATATTCAAGTTTTTAAAGTATGCAAATTAGCCAAGTAATGACGTCATACACTCAACCGCATTTTGATCAAATATGATAAACAAGGATATCTCAGTCAATTTGTACAATAAATGTTTGAATTTTTACAGTAAGATTCTACTAGAGGTGCTCTGCAATATGAGCTGAACAATTATTTGTTACCATGGCAACATTCTAGGTTCCAGACCTCCACAATATTAAAGGCTTTCCTGACCACTTTTAGGGTTCTATATTGATATTTGCCAATGGTGCCTCATCTGCATAATCCAGCAAGCATATAAATACATTAAGTTGAGTTCATAGCCTTGTTTAATGTTTTCCAAGCTTAAAATCACTAAAATATTGATATCAGCCTATAGGGGACTGGAAAAGAGTGGGTTGCCATGGGAATGGAAATTGTTATAGCCGTAGATGTGTTGCATTTAGAACTATTACCCTACCAAGTTTCAATGGTTTCTGCTGCAAATTGACCGAGATAGCGCTATTTATATACTTCATGTAATATTTGGTTGAGTGTAAACAAAACCAATTTGATAGCAAGGCTGGTACTACCGCAAGGGCAATTGAAACTTTAATGGGCCAATATTTCGACTAGCAGAGCTAGTCTTCTTCAGGGCCAGTACTAATACAGAGAAAATAACGGCTGTAAATTTAAATTTAAGTATACAATGGCAGTTAATGTTTAACTAGTAGGTAATATAAAATATATAGTACAAAAAGAAAAACAAATGTATGGCACAAACTATAGGCTGAATTATCGGTAAATAAAGAGTAATAAAGAGAGTAGTAGAGTGAATAAATAAATAATATATGGTACAGGTTGGAAAAAAATATAAAAATAAAAATTACAGTATAAAAACGGCCAAAATTAGCGTTCATTTCGTCGGTTGATGCCATAAGGTGTTAATGTTTGACCTCTTTGTATAAAATAGGCCTCTCTGGCTTTTCTACGGGAGGGATTATTGGTTACTTGAAGTTCTAGAGGGATAAGTAGCATGTCCTTGACGGAGTGCGAAGGCAAGTTGAAATGCGTAGGTATTGCTGCTTGAGCGCTGGTGTGATGAGAATTATTTGTAGCTTGCCTGTGTTCAGTGAATCGTTCGCGAAGGCTACGTTTGGTTTCTCCAATGTATTGTTTTTTACATTTTTTACATTCAATCATGTAAGTAAGATTGTTTGATTTGCAAGTGATGTGTTGTTTGATCTCCCGTGTCTCACCCGTGGTGCTGAACGTGTAGGTGGTTCTACCATCATCGATGTTAGGGCAAGTGAGACAGCCGTGTCTCGAATTGCAACGGGAAGTACCGGGAGGATGGCGGAGTGTATTACTTTCGGGACTTTTAAGCTTGGCGCGAACCAATAAATCGCGTAGGTTAGGTGAACGACGGAAGGCCACAACTGGCGTTTCGAGGAAGATGTTATGTAAGCGTTCTGTTGAATCGAGGATGGGTTGTTTCTTGTGAAGAATGTCACGGATGTTAGGTAGGGCCGGGTTATACGTGACGATGAACGGGATTCTGGTAGGTTTGCGTGTGTCATGATTATGTTCATTCAAGGCGTCATTTCTAGGGATAAGTTTAGCTCTTGCAATTTGGCTTTTAACGAAACGGTTCTTATATCCTCGTTTCGTTAAGTAGAATTCAAGTTCTATTGCTCGGATGTTAAAGGAATCTTCTTTGGAGCAGATTCGGCGTAACCGGAGAGCTAAGCTGTAGGAAATTGATTTCTTGGTGTGGAATGGATGGCTTGATGAGTATAGCAGGTATTGGTGTTTATTATTCATCAAATTGTAACACTATCCAAATATGGTCATGATGCTCTCGATATCTGTCATCCGTAGGTAACAGATATCCGGCGGTATACGTAGCTTCGTACGTGGGAAGAAAAAGTGAAGTGAGAAAATGTCGACAGAGAGATTTTAAAATGTTAGGCTGTTTTGTTATCAATTTGTTGAATACACGTAATAAAACAATTATCCTGCTCAATTTCGCGGAATATCGTCTCATTTTAGCCGACTCGCCCTACGGCCTCGTCGGCTAAGTATCAGACGATATTCCGCTCGATTTCGCAGGATAATTGTTAATTATCAGTAGGTTTGCAATAGAGGTCCGTTTCTATTTTACCATTATGGAGTTGAATATTGACATCTAAAAAGGGAATAGAAGCAGTAGAACGTTCGCTTGTAAATTTTATAGTGGGGTGGATGTTGTTCGAGTAAGCAATAAGAGTATCAAGCTTTTCATTTCCATGTGTCCAAGCCATAAATATGTCGTCAATGTAGCGAAACCAAAACAAAGGTTTGTCTTGAAAGCTTCCAAGTGCTTTCTCTTCAAAATTCCCCATGAAAAGGTTGGCGAAAGCTGGTAACATTCTGGTGCCCATCGCAGTTCCATGTTGTTGAACGAAATGTTCACCGTTTACCGTTGAAGACGAAATTATTCATGGTCAAGATGATCATACGCATTAGATCGCAAATAGATTCAGTAGGAACAGATTTGTCAGTTCG
Source organism: Micromussa lordhowensis (assembly GCA_964020085.1). Lineage (NCBI taxonomy): Eukaryota > Metazoa > Cnidaria > Anthozoa > Scleractinia > Lobophylliidae > Micromussa > Micromussa lordhowensis. The sequence continues at coordinate 14,962,381 of OZ026600.1, forward strand.
TTGATCCAGGAATTTTCTGCATGCATCAATGCCCTCGTTGGTGGGGATGTTGGTGTATAAAGATGATACGTCAAGGGTTACAAGGATAGCATTGGCAGGAAGGACGTCAAGATCTTTGAGCTTGTTAAGGAGATGGGTGGTGTTCTTTATGTAAGAGGGTAGAGTCTGTACTAGAGAGTTAAGGTGGAAACTGACAAATTCGGAATTTTTTTCAGTAGGGTGTCCATTAGCCGAGACGATGGGTCTTCCGGGATTTCCAGGTTTATGAATTTTGGGCAGAATGTAGAAACGACCAGCTTTAGGAACTTGAGGGGTCAAGTAGCGGAGTGTATGACGTCATCAGTAATCTCATTTGAATATTTTAATCATTTTTCAAACGTAAATAGGGAGTTTTAGCATTGACGACGGCGACGCCGAGAACGACGCCTTGTGAAAAAAGTATTTATATTTTACCCTCGAATGTCGCAACTGTGTAGATCTGTTCAGTTCGCCTATCGGTCTAAAATCCTGCTCAGGCTAAAGATGTAATGACAGCGTTCAATTCCAAAGGAAGACACGAAAAATTAGTCATTGCGGTTCTCGTACTCCAAAATACGTAGAACTTTGTCATTTCACGTTGTTGTTTTGCAGAGGACGGCAAAGAAATGTACAAAGAATCAAAACGCACGTGCAGAACCATTGTTTTGCTCATTAAACCTTTTGTTTGCTCACGTTCTCGTTGCCGTCGCTGTCGTGATTTGCTAAAACTCCCTAATATCTCCTGAATCAACGGCGGTAAACGGCGTTTTTAATCTTTCGTAGAATTAACCTAAAAAATTAAAAGGGGTACAAATTTGATTATAGTAGCACTTTAATATGGCAAAACTGATTTTCTGTACCACAAAAAGTAACAGATATAACTATGTCCTCCCAAAACGTCACAGCTGTGCAACTTTGATACCAGAAAACTCCAGTCAAACTTCAGTAAACGTCTGAGAGTAAAACTCAGTAACTCAGTTGGTAGCAATCGCGTAATTCTATAGCTCAATAGCGTGCTTCGTTTGGAAACCAGAGCATTTTGAATTTCAGGGTTGAGGTGTATGATACAGATCGAGTTTAAAAATATATACTTATCTCATGATTTTGAGCCCTGTTAGAAGCTAGAGCATTAGGAAAAGTACTTGGTGAAATGCTTGTTTGTTCAGTACTGATAATCAGTCGCCTAGATAGCCGAAGTAAGTTCCAGATGTTTACTCTATTTTCCGGCCGCCATATTGGTGTACCACGGATATACAAAATGGCGTTTTTATACTGGGCTTTGTAACCCTAACCCTAACTTTCTGCGAACATTTCCACGAATATCTAAAGTTTGGCGAAACGCACAGGCCTAAAACTTGGAGAACAGTCTTATTTAGTTATCTTCTATAACATCACAATTAGCTTTTTCCACTGGATGTTTTTCGATTTCATTTTTTTATTGCGTGACAGTGAAAACGATCTGTTGTCTTAGGGTGCGTTCCTTTGGGGTGATCTGGATCAGGATTAGCCTCCTACGCAGACGCTCTTTGGGCTCGTCACGCAATCTTCCTCAGGGGAAGAAGATTGCGTGACGAGCCCAAAGAGCGTCTGCGTAGGAGGCTAGATCAAGATCTGTCTGGATCATGGTGCATCAAAGGAACCGATGAATCCGTGACCAGAGTGGATTCATCGGTTCCTTTGATGCACCATGATCCAGACAGATCTTGGATCACTGATCCTGATCCAGATCACCCCAAAGGAACGCAGCCTTAGATTGCAATATATTTTGACATATATCATTATATCGTATTCCAGTGTCTTTTTTCCCACGGCTTTACCACATACTGTTTCAATTCCATTTGAAGCACAATGGATTTCTTTCAAAGGATTACGCGCCGAAGGAGAGAGAGTCGTAATCTATGATCAGTGCCCTATAACAAGCTGGAATTCTCATTTCCTCAGTCCCGTAAACAATTCTCAACTCTGCAATGTGCTAAAGAAGCGCTTGTTACACAGCATTTTTAAAGCTTTCTTTTATTTTCAGTGCATCTGTATACCTACTTACAAGTCAATTGGCTCATTACTAAAAACAAATACAGCATAACCTCTCCAAGCAGACACTTCTATATTATGGATAGTTCATATAATACCAACATCTCCATAGCACGGACTCTCAGCTTCAAAGAAAGGCTCAACTGTAATTGCTTTAAAAACTCGCTATTCAATAAACACTCTTGAACGACTGCAAGATCCATGGATCGTGTTTTTCATTCATGGTATTGCACTTCACTATTTTCTAAAATTTTCTAAAAATGTCAAGATAAAAACGACAGTAACATAAATTGGTTCTGCCTTAGACGCATTCTACTACATTTCGCTATTATAAAACTATACAGATATGTCTAAAAAACGTTTTAAATTAGAATATTATACTTTACTAGCTTCTAATTGAAAATATTAGGGAAAAAGCAACAGCAATCTAAAGCTTCTGTTTTGCATTCATGAAATTCTACTGCACTGTTTTCTAAAAAACGAAGTCGGTGACGGTCATGAATTCTGTTTGCTGGCAGCTTTCACATAGCTGGGAGACCTGCAGTCACACCACTTTCAATACCACACTCATTCGTACCACGACGAATCAGGAAAAACCCTGAGAAATCAAACATAATTACATTAACCATCACTTTTATGAGTAGGTAACTCATAACGTTATCAGTGGGAGAAGTATAGCCATTACATCAAAGCCAACATAAGGTGGAACATGTTAAAGAAATAATAAAACAAAAAGGTACAAGACTTTTGAAGATTGAGAGCGATAACGAAGGGCAAAATTATGTAATATAAATAATTCTACAGTTCAAACACAGGGTGTACAGCAGGTGTGAAGGAACACGACTCTTTGACAAGACACTTTATGCTCAGAGTAGCTCCTCTGTGTAAACAGTCAAGGCTTCACGGTACAAAACTAGCCCATTCGACTCTAAAACTCTGCTGCAGTGTTTTGCTGTAAACAAGCACAGGCGGTTTCTGTCAATTCTTAGTATATTACTCCTGCTTACTTACACGTTTTAACATTTAAAGGAATTTTCTTTTTGGTGAGGATCGCTTCCGTTTGATGCTTTCTGGATCATGAGCAGATTTAACAAAGGTTTACAGAAAATGGTGCATTTTCTTTGCGGCTTTGATGGTATAAAACGCAAAACAGTTCACATGTGGGGGCTTAGACAGCCATGTATGACAGCGCTAATTATGCTGTCATAAAACACGACGGAAATTAAGAACACAACAGCAGCCTTCCTCGATGAAGTTATGTCGCCCTTTGTGGCAAACTTGACCACTTATGTTAAGGACATTACCAACACTTTGGAAATTGTCAACTCGTTCGATTGCAACAATTCGAACCCTGATCATATCAACGCTTCCTTTTCACTATGGACGTGAAGTCACCGTACACAGTGATACCAAATGACAGCGGTTCACAAGCATTGGGTTATTTCCTCCACAAGCGCCCGGTACTCGAGCCCCAACTTCTACACTAACTCGTTTAGCTGAGCTGGTACTCACATTAAACGCGTTCTCCTTCAACCAACGTTTCATCCCGCTTTGCAGTTTACTCACACCATTTCTCAAACTCAGATACCTTTCCTGGACCTCAGCGTCTCAGGCAGCACAATTAGTACTTCAGTTCACTACAAAGAAACCGACTCCCACAACTACTTACACTACAACTCTTCTCATCCAAAGCACTGCAAAAACGTTATTCCGTATGCCCAGTTCTTGCGCCTCCGCCGTCTCTGCTCTGAGGATGATGACTTCCTGCAGAAATGCCAAGAAATGTCCACCTTTTTCAAAAGCCGTGGCTATCCCACGGATTTACTGCAGAACGCACAGGAAAGAGTGTCCTCCGTTACCCGCCAAGAAGCGCTCGAAAAACGTGTGCGTGAGAACAAAGAAAGGACTCCTCTGATCCCGACATACCACCCTTTGAGTTCGCGCGTTAAGCACATTTTGCTTAACAACTTTACGATCCTCACGAGAGACCCTGCAACTGCAGTCTTCCCAGCTCCACCTGAAGTTGCACATCGACGCGATCTCAGCCTGCGCGATGTCCAGGTACACACCTCTGACAGGTCCCAGACAGAGGAACAAGGAACTTTGGCATGTCGACATCCCCGCTGCCGCACTTGCCTGTACACAATGTCCGACATCCATATATATGTATGTGGACCCAAGAGTTCAACCAGCATCCTTGAACGCTTTTCCTGCAAATCCGAGAACGTTGTGTACTGCATCTCGTGCCTTCCATGCCCCCGGCTATACGTCGGGGAGACCGGTCCTACTCTACGAGCGATTCGGAGCGTCCAAAAGAACACTGGTGGTTTCCCGGTCGCAGAGCATTTCAACTCTCCCGTGAGCAGTCTGTCAGACATCGCTGTAAGAGGCCTAAGGAGGTGCTCTGGTGATAGTTCCAGACGGAAATCATTTTTAGGCTCGGCACTATGCAACCAGACGGCCTAAATAATGTTTTCCATTTCATATAGACGGCGCGCACGCGAATCTAGTTTCCGCGCACTTTGTTTCCGTAACTTTCAAATGAACATTCGCGCGAACTTTACGGATTTCACACTGAAGAAGGGCTATGCCCGAAACGTCTGTGATTTTTCACAATATGACATTTCTACATATTTCTATGCTATCAGTTATTTTTATTTTCATTTTCATTTGAACGTAATTTTTGGAAAAGCTTAGCTAATTATTTACTACTTTTCTCAAATTCTCATCATTTTTAAGCTCTGATAAAACATGGTTCTTAACCAATCAGAGTGTGCACAGAATCCAGCAATTTTTATTACAATTTAACCGAGGTAAAGCAAACATCTGCAACTTACCATCCATTCCCCACTTCTTTCCCCACGAATTGGCACAAATCTACAACGACAATTAATGCACATTAATCTCACGTAATTTAAATCTGAATAAAAATATCACTGATTAATTTAATATCCAGAAATAATAGAAATAATAATAACAGTAGAATAAGTTTCTTAACCCGAAGATGGCAGTAATGCCAAAACGTGGAACTCTTTATCAGACACATTAGTGCCCAAGAAGACCCCTCACTTTATTTATAAACACTGTTCTTTACCGATCCTTGAAAAGTATCAAAATGCGTAGAAAAGTACAATGGATTACTGCCACATGATATTAAATTAAGTTAAACTTAAAACATTCTTTTTACTCGAGCTTTTAACTTGTAACATGTTAGGTAACTTTATTTATTTTATATTTCACAGTTGTAAGCAGCGCCTTTGAATCTTTCAGAAAGGCGCTATATAATTGTATTATGTTATTATTATATTGTACTATGGATTAACGATACTAAAAGGACTCATGACCTACAATAGAGGTACATGAAAGTGTCAGTGAACAGTAAAACTGTATCTAATTTGAAAATAATAGTTGAATGTTGTCCTTCAGTAGCATTTTAAATGATAAAACTGGCAAAAGTTCAAATGAGGCAATAACCTACTACTTAAACTACTTTTAACATTTTCAAGTCGTGGATCGGTGAAAGCTTGGATTTTCAAAAGACTTTAACATCACTGAGGATCAATTGTATAGTAGTTTTTAGAGGCCTCATTTAAACTTTTGTCAGTTTTCTAATTTGGAAAAGTTGGTCTAAGTAAGAAATCGAAATACGGAAACAGAAAATCATACCCAGTAATCAACACCTCCTTCAGAGCCCCATCTACAAAAGATGAAACACTTGGTGAGTAGGTTAGACACAAGAATATCAGTAGTTCATCTTAAGTCATCGTCTGGGGAAGTTTAGCTCTGAAAAAAACTGTTGTTGGTAAATGACGTTTTGACAGCCAGCTGAGAGGAAGTTATCTCTTCAGAGGCAAGTGAAACACGTTTTTCAGTCAATACTAGTGGTGCTGGAAATATTCACCAGACTTACAACAAAACTATTAAGACCCTCACAATAGACGAACTGCATATTACGTGATGTTAAATCTTCCACAGCATGATCGACATCTTGTTTAATGCCATAAGATTAATGAAATTAAGAACTGAAAAGATGGATCAAATTTAAGAACTGAAAGATGAATCGAATTTCTCTTGAAAGTGTTCACCTGGTCAGCAAATAATTGTCCAAATTCTTGGTTGGAGTTTACTATATCAATATGTGCATGTATGTGTGTGATGTAAATTCTGCAACAAAAGCTTTAATGAATGGAACTCACATCAAAAATAACAAAACAGAAAAAAAGAAACAAACCCCAGCATCTTGATGGCATGACCACCGACTACACCACCAGTTGTGTGTGAATACACACCATTTCTATAAGAATAAAAGTCTTGATACACTGTGAAAGTCCCTGAAATAAAGAGAAAGATTCAAAACATTGGGCACTTAATCCATATTTCAACCAAAAATTACTCAATTTGTAATTAATTTATTGATGTATTATAATTATTGACTGGGGATCTTCCTTAAAAAGCCCTGTAGGCTTGCTAAGATCTTCTGCTATAAATGTAATAGACCATTTCCGATATATAAAAATTCTAACTTGACTCCGAGGCTTGGGGGAATAAAAACAATAAAAATCAGGGATGAATAATTAATTTCTTTTGTTTTATCCCCCCCCCCCCCCCCTCGGAGCCATGTTAGAATTTTGAAACAGTGGAATCCCGATTTCTCAAACCCTCATTTTTCGAACCTCCTGATAACTCGAACCAAAAGTTGTTTCCCCTCCTCAGTCGAACACTGCAATTTTACCCCCAATTTCTCGGACTCACCGATTTTTTTAACCAATTTTCGTTTTCCTTGGAGGCTCGAAAAATCAGAATTCCACTGTATATCGGAAATGGTCTATTAATTAATATCTGTAATGTGATGGGCGAAATAAAGTTAGTATAAATTCTGAATTTATTTATTTATTTTTTTTTTTTTTTTGTATTTTTTTTTATTTGCACTGTAAAGGTAGTTACAAACACGGTACATAACTCTACTTACATACATCTACTTACAATACGGCACGTTACTGAGTTTACATTCATTGCTTACTTACAATACACTATGTTACTTACTTGTAAACATCACTTATACGACATTAACTGCCTACATTACGTTACTTTAGCTTACACGATATTTCATTACAATACACTGCATTACTTGCTTACATACATCACTTACAATACATTACATAACCTGACAATACGTTGCATTACTTACTTACTGTATGTTGTTATTGTTTAGGCCTGTGACTCCTTCCGTTTTTATGAAACTGGACCACTTCTTTAAAAAAATATTTTGTTTGTTTGATATAGAGGCAATGTTACGTTCGATTTCAATTTTGTCATATACAAGATTTACGAAATCTGCGAACTGAAATTTAACGCTGTTTAATGATTTGTAGTAGAGGAAGTATTTACCTATGAGAATTAGGTGGTTTAGGGTTGAACAAGAAGACCAATTCGTGAGAACTCCGTAAATAATTTCGTTCTTGGATAGGCTAAGGGTGTTTTTAGAAACAGACTGATACCATTTAATAAAATGCGACCAGAAAGAATTAGAAATGGGGCACGATACGAATAAGTGACCGACTGTTTGGTCTACGTTTGTACAAAAGGGACAATGAGGGTTTTGAACCTTTTTCATTTTGTACAAAATGCAATTGGTGTAGAGAATGTTATGAATAATCTTGTATTGGAATATTGAAAGTTTAATTTCTTTAGTCACGAGAAAGGGTAAGGAGTATATTTTCTGACGCTCGTGGATATCGAAACCACATTCTATAAGTCTTTTCTCAGCCGTAGGAGGAGGGAAATTCTGACAATCAATTAGCGATTTGTAAATTGTTTTGCACGTAAGCATATCGATTTCAGGTAAATTAACTGTGGCGGCTTGCTGTTCCTGTTTAAGATATTTTTTCCATTGACTTGGTATTGCTGAAAGGAGGCCGTGATACTGTAAAAAGTTACTTTTCACCTTAAATTTTCGTGAGAATTCGTTGAAAGACAGAAATTGATTATTGTAATCATCGAGGAGACAGGAAAGTTTATGAATACCGGCATGATGCCAGTTTCGAAAGTACACGGAGGCTTTGTTGATTGTTATGAATCGATTATTCCAAACAATTTGGTCCAGGACGTCTTTCTTTGTTGTAGGAACAACTTTATTCAATTCTTGCCAGTGCGAGATTATGTCTTTGTAGAAAGTTGGTAGTTTTGCACTTAAGTTCAAATATTTCAGGTCGTAATTACAACGAAAAACAAGTGTTCCACCGACACCAGATAGAAAGTGTAGTGGGATGAATTTCCATGGTTGATTGCCTTCAGAGCAGAGACGTCTCACCCAAGATATTTTTAGTGCTTTATCAAAAAGTATGAAATCAACCATGTTTAGACCACCGTTCTCTTTGCTTTTAATCAAGGTAGATTTTTTAATCTTTGAATTTTTGTACTTCCATACATAGTCAAAAATCAGTTTATTGACTTCAGTAGCGAAAGTGTCTGGCGTATTCAGCACACTGCACACGAAAGTAAGTTTAGAGATCGCTATTGTCTTCACTATATTGATTCTGCCATATATTGACATATCTCTTGACGACCAAATGTTTAGTATTTTCCTTAACGGGTCAAGTCGATCAAAAAAGTTCTTTTTGGCTGCAAGTTGTTCATCGTACGAAAAAAACACTCCAAGGGCATAAATGGGTTCCTCACTTAATCTTAGATTTAGAAGTGTATCTTTGCGATATCGTAATGATCCTAACCACAGCAACTCTGATTTAGTTGGATTTATTCGTAATCCAGAACAATTTTCGAATTGGGCAAGTAAACTAAATAAATTTTTTAGTGACTGGACATCTTTAAGAAAAACAGTAGTATCATCTGCATACTGCGTAAGTTTTAAAGTGTTCCTTTCATCGATTTCAATGCCTTTTATTTCATTTGAACGCCTTATAGCATTACCCAGAATTTCTATCCCAATAGTAAACAAGATGCCAGAGAGAGGGCAGCCTTGTCTGACACCTCTTTCCAAATTAAATTGCCTAGTAGCAAAGCCGTTGTTAAGGATGCAACTTGAAATGTCACTATACATTACATTTATCCACTGCCGTAATTGTGGACCAAAGTTGAAAGTTTCCAGGCATTTCTGAAGATAATTCCATTCAATTGAGTCAAAAGCTTTTTCGAAATCGAGAAAAATGGCTAACCCGGGGATATTTTGCGTCTTTGTGAAGGACATGATATCCGAAATAGTTCTAATACTTTCTCCGATATATCTCCCTTTGACGTAACCTGTTTGGCTTGAATGAATAATTTTAGGCAAGACTTTTTCCATTCTGATTGCAATGACTTTTGTGGCAATTTTATAATCATTGTTCAAAAGGGAGATTGGCCTCCAGTTTGATAAATATTCTAAATTTTTGTTCTTTTTTGGTATCAAGGAAATAATTCCGAGCCGTTGGGAGATGGATAAGTGACCGTACTCATATGCGTAATTAAAGCTATCCACCATAAAATGTCCAAGCACCTCCCAGAAGCATCTATAAAATTCAATTGTAAGCCCGTCAGAACCAGGTGTTTTGTTATTTTGGAACTTGTTAAGCGCATCTGCACATTCTTTCATTGTTATCAAGCCTTCGCAGCGTTCTGCTTCTTCGTTGTCAAGCGTTTTAAGGTCAGCTGACTCAAAAAAGTGTTTAGAGTTATCTGTTTCAAGAGAAATATTTTTCGATTGATAGATATTCCTAAAAAAATTCTCTTCTTCCTCCAGTATTTGTTTAGCGTTACGTTGAACAGAGCCGTCTTCTTTTTTTAATGAAGTTATGTGTTTTTTTCTGTGGTTTCTTTTCTCCAAGTTGAGAAAATATTTATTGTTCTTTTCACCAAATTCATACCATCGCGTTCTGCTTCGGACTATTGTACCTTGGGTTTTTTTGGCAACTATTTTCGCAAGTTTGTTTTTTACGCGGTCTATTTCAGCTTTTGTTACTTCGTTGAAGTTTGCACGGATTTGGTCTTGAAGACAATTGAATTTTTCTAATAACTTTTTCTCTTCATCGCGCTTTTGTCTAGCTTTTCTTTTCGAGAAAAGGATGGTAGCTGCTCTTATCTCCATTTTAATCATTTCCCATAGGAGCCCTTTATCTGTTACCTCACGATATTTTGATGCAAATTCAGGTACTTTTTGAGAAATCATTTCAGTATAATCTTTGTCAGTTAACAATGAGTTGTTGAATTTCCAGAAGCCAGGACCGCGCTTAACTTCTTTTTCTTCAGAGATAATGGATAAACTTATTGCGGAATGATCAGAAAAAATATTGGGAATTATTTTGACATATTTTAGTGACGATTGCATATCTTTTGAGACTACAAAATAATCCAATCTGCACTGAATCTTCATCGACGGATTGCTCCAAGTAAAACCTTGCAGACTGGGATATATTTCTCTCCAAGTATCTATAAGATCATGAGTAATTATCATCTTATGCATTTCCTGGATGACCGCTTTCTTGAGTTCAACTGATCGGCCTCCTCGCTTATCAAGCTCAGTTAAGGCACAATTGAAATCGCCACCTAGTACTAATGTTTCATTTGCATAATTTTTGAGCACAGAATTGGACAAATCTCTAAGGAAATGTATTTGTTGCGTCTGATCATTCGGTGCATAAATATTCACAAAAATAAACTTTACGTCGTCCAGAAATACTTCGCTTAAAACATATCTGCCGTTTTTATCGCGGATGATTTTATCAATAGACACATTGATCTTCGGCTTAAAAAGGATCATTACACCACGGCTGTGGCTAGAACCATGACTTTCAACAACTTTTCCCCCCCATTCAGTTTCCCAGAGCTTGATAGTTTGCGGGGACGAGTACGTTTCTTGAAGGAAAATAACATCCGCGTTTTGTTGATGCAACCATCTAAACAGCTGCCGTCGTTTGGTACTCTTGTTCAACCCTCTGACATTCAAAGACAAAATTCTATGCTCCATGTGGTAAAACTAATTTACAGTAAATGTGCTTTATCCTTTCAGTTCGCAGATTTGAATTCGTGAGATAGAAACATATGTAACGCCGCATTTAAGAAATTATAGCAATTATAGAAATAGAAATTATAGAAATTATACGCATGAGTGAGTAAGTAACGCTGTCTTTCACTTAATGGTGTTGTCAAAAAAAGGTTAGCATAGAACAACAAGGACGAAACAACGAAAACTGACATGCGGATATCACATGCAGATTTACTGTATTCTACAATAAACATTACCTGTCAAAGTCCCTAAAAGTTTCAACAAAGGCAGTACTGAAAGCTTGACTCTTGATTGTTTAGCCATTGTCCATAATCCGTCCATAATGTGGAAAGGTTTTCGTTTCTGGTCCGTGATATACTATTCCTTCTATAACCAGCTTCTCGACGTTGAAAAAAGCTATCTTCTTCTCTCCTCTTGCTTGTTTTAGCTTCGGCTGTAAGGCCTTTCTTATTGCATCAACTTCTTTTGGGAAGTCATCCGCAACTCCGTATTTTGCACCTTTTGGTAGATTCTTGATGTGAGACTTTATAAATTCTTTATCCTGAAAGAACGTTACCTTTGCGATAATGGGTCTTGGCTTTACTTGCTTTGAGGTCTTGGGGCGTGTAGGTATTCTGTGCACTCTCTCAAATTGGATGTTTTCAAGTTCATCGTTGGTTATTTGCATCTCCTTCTTCAAGAATTTTCTAAGCGTTGTCTCAGTATCACGTGGAGATTCATCGTCGGCATCTTTGACGCCGAAAAACTTGATGTTGTTGCGCCGGTTGAAGCACTCTTGCTTAATAATTCGCCGCTCTAGCTCATTTGTTTTAACAATCTCTTTGTTCGCAGCAATCAGTTCTTCGGTCGCTGCTTTGACCTGAGATTTCAAATCTCTCACCTCTGCTTGCGTAAACTCGAGACTTTGCTTCATGTTTTCTTTGTCTTCCTCGAGCTGAACTATTCTGGAACGCAGATTCTCAACTTCAGGAATAAATGACAGTACTTTGTCAAGCTTCTCCTGGATAAGGTCTAGCTTATTGTTGCAGATTGTGCAGCTGCTTTGTACGCCTTGTACATGCTCTTCATTCAGTAGCTCATCTTCCGTTTGAGAACTAGAAGCTCGTTGTCGTATGCGTTTTCTTCGCCGGTTTTCTCGGCCTTTACCATCACTTTCGGTTAGAACTTGTGGTGCTTGCTCTTTTTCCTTTATTTCGTCTGGCATTGTGGCTAAAGAAAGTTATTTGCCTTGTTGATAGCAAGAAGTTATACTTGGGAAGGCGGAGCACTCGAAACCGTGACCACCATCTTTCTTATCAAGAGGGAGACAAATGGTACAAAACCATTTCCCTGATAAGTTTCAAAAGAAATGGAGGAAAATCAAATGGAACAAAAATTCTCAGAAAGTAATACAGAAAGCTGGGAGTAGTTCAGAAGGGTCTACTCTATTCCAGGATTATGGAAAATAATGCTGTTCCATTTGCCACTGGAAATTTTTCTGGAAATTCAAACTGGAATTTTCTATTGAATGGGAAGTGCCCCTAATAAACAAACACCTGGACACAATCAGAAAATGCAACAAAAAGGAGATAAAAACATACGGAGTAAAAAAAAACTTTTACAGTATAGAGAAAAGGGACCACATCTTTATAATCCAAGGAATCGCAAAAATCCCTCCAGCAATTTTTATGGGAGCCTGACTAATTCATTGGTACTAATTCACATATGCCTGGACATATGTCAACCACATATATCAACCATACATGCAGTACAAAAGCTCTGAAAATTATGTAAAAATGGCAACTACTTGATTAAACATCTGTAGTGATTTACACTTCACATACAGTATGTACAAAGTGATAACTTGTAACACAACATTATACCTTCAACAGGTCCATTTGTCATGATTTCAGTCTGAATAGCTTCCACCTCAAAACACAAATAACACCTTTGCTTTGCAATTAAACTGTGTGTGAGTAAGTTTTACATGTTTCCTATACACTGTACAATGGGTTAAGAATAAACCCCCAAGTACCGGCAACTCAAGGGAAATTTTGAGGTCAGTTTGCCTTGGTTGTAATTATCATCTAACAAGAGGTAGTCATTATAAGCTACAATCGTTGGGACACTTATGTAATGTAACAAATTATCTGTGTTTTACAAGTTTGAAAAAAGCACTGCTATCCTTTTAAAAAATGCATACCTGTTCCCCCTTCCCACCCAATACAATGTTGAAAATCAGGAGAAATTGCAGGTGCTAGTTTTCAATGTTGCACAAGAGGGGGGGGGGGGTGGGGGGCGACGGAGGTTATGGAAGTGAAGTAGTGAAGTTGTATTCGCATCTGGCATGTGTACAAAAGTGCCACAGTGCAAAAGTCACCAGATTCTTTTTTTTTTAGTTTTCTGCACTTAAAGCTAAAAACAAGACTTGTTTCCAATGTTTTGGCATCTGTTTGATACCATTATCAAACTGGCATGGCAAAAAGAATGGTAGCATTGATTCATCAAAGAAGAAACACTGAAAAATGCTGGAAACCATAAGCTTATGGGTCACCTTAAATTAAGTCAACAGTTAAAACACTACATATGAACAATTTTGTTTTTGTATCAGTTAATTTTTGATAGTAATGCACTGTGTAATACACAATCTCTATACCTCTGTTTGAATGAAATAATTACTTGAATTAATTTCATAGCTCAAGACCTATAATAAATGGATCTAACTATGATTGTTTCAAGTGGGGCTGAATCCTCAGGTCATTGGTTCAAATCCAGATGGGAAATTCTTTTTGATTGCACCTCTCTCACTTTTGTGGTTTAAAAACCTCTTTATAAAATAATTGAGCCACTACCTACACTCTCATTGGTCAATAGGTGACCTGTTTAGATGAGAGTATGTAAACACGTTGTGACATTTTAGATTCGCGCATATTTTTGAGAATTATTTTATAAAAGCAATAGAGCACTTTTTCCGTGTTTATATAGCTTGTATATATAAACATGGAAAAAGTGCTCTATTGCTTACATATAACTAATTGAATAGACATACAAGTAAGAAATAAAATATTTAACAAATTGACGTCAGTTTTTCATGCGTCTGTCCTGTTATTGATCATAAATTTTGTCATCACATTGTCAAAGTAGCTGTGGATCCACGAGGCGATAGCCGAGTGATCCGCAGACTACTTTGACAATGTGATGACGAAATTCATTGTCAATAACAGGACAGACTCATTAAAAACTGACATCAATTTGTTTTTTACGATAACAAACTGTCGAATGGCCTGCTCTCGCTCGCTGACGCATTGCAAGAATTTCAAATTCATGTGTCTGTCCGCATATTGACGATAAAAATTAGCCAATGAGCGCGCAAGAATTTCTGCATTTATCGTAAAATATATAATTTTGAATGGGAGTTCTTACACTTGATCCCACAGCATATGCATTTTGTGAGTGGTAAGCCCTAAGCACTCCAGAACCACTGGGGCACTCTGATGTCACTGTGCCATTATATTTGCATACTCCATCTTTTGCTGTATATGGACCATAACAATCCATAGTCAAAAGGCTGGTAATCAAAACCAAAAACATGAATTAAGACACAGGTGAAGATACGACCTCCACAGTTTTAATGATTTCACATATAGAACTTAATAAGCAATTACAAAGAACCATGAAAGGATAATTCAATGCAATGATGCATGTGATGCTTTATCAAACAACATATGATCATAAATACATCATCGAACTTTGGATCCTTCAAATATTTTTTAGATATCAATCTAGCTGAGAGCTGGGCAATCTTTGGCAAGAATTCTTATGCTCATAAATGGAGACTTGGGTATTATTTTGTTATAGTCACCCCAGCCAAAGAAAATGTTCTGATCAGTTTAAACAAACCACACACATCAAGTGGAAATTTACATTGGCTTCAAGGTGAAATTTTTAAACAAATGTCATATTCTACATATTTTAATAGCTACAAATTCAGTATCTCAGATAAAGGTATTTGATAATATTAAAATGAATCATCACTCGTGTTAAGATTTCAGCTTGCAGTCCTTGCAGTTGATGACAATTTTCTTACTCACACATGGGATGTTCCTTTCACCTTTAAACTGTGTTTTAATGATAGGATTATACTAATTATGAATTAACCTGTATCCTTCAAACATGTAGACCAGAACAGCACTGCAGAAGGAATATTTAGCATGGTTCATAATTTATATCAATGGTCAATTTGTTCACCCTGTAAGGGAGGCACAATACTAATAGAAGTATAATCATGCAGAAAAATTTCAGGTGCATTAATTGTTTAATAGACATTGATTACTTAACAAATAAAAAAGCCTAAGCACAGTATTACACTGTGATAAAACACAACCGGCATTTGAGAACACGAGGAAAATGCAGAAAACATGAGCCGCAGGTGAGTGTTTTCTAGATTTCTCGAGTGTTCTCAAATGTACACGGATTAGGCTTCTTCGTTTGCTTTATGATAATTATAGAGGTAATGTGGCGAAAAACAATAAAACACACTTTTTCTCTGTTTTGTACTCTGACTGATAAAACATGAGTTTTCCACCAATCAGAGTGAGCACAGGATCCTATCTATATTTTAATATGCAATACATGTAAAATTTTGTATGAAACCCACCCAACTTCCATCATGTAATCCCATGCCAACAATGGCCAACCACCGTCACAACCTGAATTTCTTGTATCACAGTCAACAAGCTGCTGTGCTGACAACACCACATCAATTGCATTGTTACTGACAATAGCAAATCTGTCTGACAGTGCTTCTGCAAACCAAACAGTACATCTACGTTATCAACCTTTCAACCTATACCAGTCACTTTTTGCTTGTATTCAATAGCCTTTTTGCAACAGTTGGTCATGTGATGTGCTTTTCAAGTACTCACTGATTTAGTTATCGGCAATGCATAAACGTTATCAGAAATGGAAAGAAGATGCAGTTTTTCAGGTTTGCATCCTTTAAGAGGAATTTTTTTATGGAAGTTAGAAATAAAAGGATTTCTATGGGAAGAAGATGCTTTACCCTCCAGTCACATTCCAGGGTTTTCCATACATGTCCCAGGCTCGTACTTTTGCAAGTTTTCAAACTGCCATAAAATCTCTGCCTTTCAGTTTAAGAGCCCAGAATTTTTCATTCTTCCTAATATTTCACCCCACTATCTCCAACTGTTTTATATCAGCAGCCCTGTTATGTAGTGATTAATATGCATCCTTGCTTCCATACAAAACCTTCTTATCTCCTCAACCCTACATGTAGCATTGGTCTGAAAATTGGAGTACTCGTTATAAATCATGTTCTTTCCAGTTCTGAAATTGATATACATGTGGCTGTAGCAAAAAGTTTAGATATTATAGGACACACGAAACACTGTTGCAAAAGACCAAAATGTATCTGGGTGAACTACTGTTAGTAGCAACTCCATGAAGGGTCTTAGAGAAATGGCCCAATTACAACATGCATGCAAGATAATCAGCGGAACATGTGTCACATGTTAAATGACTCAGACTACACTTGTCATCTGAGTAACAGATGTTGTTAATGGTTATTAAGATAAATTTGTCATAATTAAATGCTGTTGTCAATCAATCAATCAGTCTGATTGCTTGATTGTTGGCAATTTCAAGGATATTTACACTCATAATTATAATAATAATTTATTACTTATTAATAGTGTGTCTGTTACATTGGGAGATGCTCACAGACGCATTACAAAGAAAAATTACAAAATGACAACAATTATTATTTCACCCACCTGAAGCTCCAAATGCCCAACAACTTCCACATTGACCCTGTAACACAACATTATATATATATATTAATATATATAAAAAGAATAGCCTCCATTTGGCATAAAAAAAATAATGGGCTTGAATATTTATCCACGGACATTATCTGTTCAGAGAAGCGAACACTGGGAGCTTTGAGGAACAGAATCTGTTCCTCAAAGCTCCCAGTGTATCTGTTAATGTGCACAGCATGAAAAGACAGCTTTACTGTGGTGTAAAGGTAGCGTAAAGCTGTCGTAAATTTGTAATTTAAACAGCTTTATGCAACCTTTACATTTTTTAAAGCTGACCTTTGCACCAACTTTACGCTTATCTTTAAAGTTAAATTAAAGAGACTAAAACTTTTAAGCTAACATTAAGTTGGCTTAAATTTCCTGTAATGTAAACTTTACGCCAAATCGTAAACTTGGCGTAAAGCTGAATTAAAACAGAGATTTATGCTTCTTTAAGTGGAATTTAAGATATAAATAAGGTGCGTTACTGCAACACACCTTTTCTTGTCCTCAAAACAACACACAGAGTTGTGTATAAATCAGGCACACCTTTTTGTGTGTTCCCCGTGAACACACCTTGGTGAGCTATACAAACACACCTTGGTGTGTTCCCAAAGCACCGTTTGTCCTAAATTTCACACACTTTCAGGTGTGTTCTGTAGAAAGATGTGTTTTGTTACACTTCTTGATGTGTAACAAAGCACACCTTTAGTTGTGTTCTTAGAACACACCTTTCCATTCACCCCAAACTATAAAACATTAACATAATTATTTGCACAAAACATCAGCAGTTCACTGTTGTTCACAATGGTTTATTGCCTTTTTAAAAACAATCAGGTTTTCACTTAACGTGTAGTTCTAAACGTACTTCAATCTGTGAAACTAAAAAGTAACAAAAAAACAAACAATCTCTTTTTCAGAGAAACAATAAACAGACAAAAATGTGTTAAAGATTTGTCTTTAAACAGCTTGTCTTTTCGTCGGCTGAAAATAAGAGAAAAGAGATACATTAGCTATCACAATAAAAATGCCACGACATCACTCCAATTATTGGCTGCATGATAACTAATATTAAACCATAGCTGGAAAACATTGTCTTGAGAAGACAACTACAAGTTGTGACATGCATGCATGCATGGAAACAATAAAATAAGCCATTGTGATAATGTATATGCAATGTATAAAATAACAGATGACAAACTGATCAATTGTAGCTTTGACTTGGCATTTTATCACTATTTAATTTCGTACTACACAACTTGTGCACAGCACTCATCAGATAAAATTGTCAAATATAAATTTACATCATTACAGTGAATACGTTGATTTGAAATACACATGCAATCATTGGAAATATGAACACTTTTTCAAAATAAAGGAAAACTGGAGATTACAAATAAACTCTGTTGCTATTGAAATGCAACAACTACAATATTTTATTTCTTCTCAATTAAGCCTTAATCCCATGGCTCTGCAGGAAGCAGCACTAATCAAGGCCGGCCAGGGTAATCAGTGAAAGTAAAAAAAAAAAATCCACACTAAAAATACAGATAAATAAAAATAGGTAAATGAGAAAACATAGGTCTACAGAAACGGCTACAGTATGTAGTCAGATGAGGTTAACAACATTACAAGAGAAGCTCTGAAAGAGGGCAAGCCTAAGGCAAGAGAACCTTTAAAATTTAAAATCTAGCACTGTTTAGGAGGAATTTGTTTGGATGTCTACCTGAAGTTATCACTTCATTCTGTTTGCTCAGAGAGGCTAACTCAGGTTAACAAATAATAAAATATCTCTCAGTGGTATATAAAGGTTACATCGATCTAAAGCAGGGTTACATGGGGCAGCTTCCAAGTGACTTCGAAAGATTTTAAAATAAGCTGCCCCATATAATGTGACACAACTCGAATGTTGGGACGACATGACTTAGGATGGGGCGACGTAACTTGGGGCGACAAGGTGATGGGGCGAAGCAACCAGTCACATTCATATTTCCAATGATTACATATGTATTTCAAAACAATGTGATACATCTAATGTAAATTTGCATTTGGCAATTTTATCTGAGAGTGCTGCACACAAGTTGTGTACTACAAAACTAAATAGCAATAAAATGTCAAGTCAAATTTACAGTTGCTCAGTTCATCATCTGTTTAATATAATCACCCTCCAGTTTATTATTGAGCACTCCAAAAAACCAATCTGCCAATCTTGTTTACAGTATATACATATATTAATATAAAATATATAAAGAGAATGACTGGTGAAATGCCAAAATTTGTTTGACAACATAATTTTTCAATAGCTCTTACAAAAATTAATCTTAAAAAGTCCCCATGGCACCTTAATTGTAACCATGCATGTGTCTTGTAAGCCATGGTTCTACAGTACTTCACAGCTTTTCTTTTTTTCCATCAAGTAAGTCCAGTATGGCAGGGATTTTACCTGAAGCACTACCAATTTTACTTTCCATCAGTCAAACAAATCTTAAATCACACTGTTGTGTGACAAAGACTGTTCATGCCTGAATGGAAGGCACTGAATGTCCCAGCATGTGGCTCAGGATTGAAACCCAAAATTTGTGAGAGTGAATTCAATGTTCAATGTCTTTGAGGTTGCAATCTTTTCTATATAGCAGATATAAACATGAGAGCGATTTACTAAGAATTTCAGCAAAAGTTATGGAGGACAGGCAGTGCATTGGGCATAGCGCTTTAATTATACAAATAATATTCCCATCAGATACTCTGGGAGACTATAGCATAGAGGCTTACATAAAAATAACATGTGCCTTTTGGACAAGCAGTGAAATGATCCTCTAGCATATTACATAATCTTACAGAATAATGTCAGTACATGGCAAAAAGGCTGTTCCACAATGCACAACTTCTGCTTTTTAAAGAAAGATTTACAACCAGGGGCAATGCCATTCATCTTAAACAAACTTTACAACTGAACTTTACTCTGAAAAATTAAGCTTAACTTACTTCTAGGTAGAAGACATGCGGGAAGACAAAAATGGCTTACCTATACCTTGTTGTTGTTGATTCATATCGATGTTTTCACCGGATGTATGCCACCAAAAACCGCTTGAGATCGTGCACAGAGAAGAAGTGAAAGTGGACTGAATTCTATCCGCCAAAGTGAAGCTTTTAAACAGTGAAAAGGACCTAGAGATCGATACAAACTCCCGGCTACACGACATTTCACACCTTTCAAAACGGACGCCAAAAAAATGGCGCGCCAACCGAGAGAACCTGGTATCTAATTTGGAAAGCCGCTGGTCGGTGCTTGTTGAAGGTCGGACAGTCAGAATGCTGCTGCTGATGACGCTGTAGCTGAGCTGTAGGTCGTTTGGTCAGTCGTTCGTCATTTCGTTCCAAGTTCGGCAAGTCGTTTTGAAACTTCGTTTCAAAAGAAACCTCGGGGAAAAGTCTAGCCGGGGAAAATCTTCGGCCCCCAGCCCTGAGTGACAGCCCTGCAATTCTTCAGACTGTTCGGATGAACTGCTAAACGCAAATTTGCTTTAATAAGCTATGTTTGCGTACAATTTTCGAATGCGTTCAGCAACGCAAAGCGAAAACTTGAGGTAACTTTACTCTGTAGCGAAAAGTATATCCACGAGCTTTATGTCAGGTTTATATCTGGTTTACCTTGCGCAGCTTTAAGGGCAACTTTAAAGCAACTTTATCCTGCAGCTGTAACTAGCGTAAACTTGGTTGACAACCTTTACGCGAACTTTACATTACGTTTACTCATGGCAGCGTAAATGTAACCTTTATAAACCTTTAAGAAAATTTAATTCCTGGAGTAAACCTGGTCGAAAACCTTTAAGCAAACTATACATCGCATTTATGCAAGGCATCGTAAATGTAACCTTTATACGCCTTTAGGAAAATTTAATTCATGGCGTAAAGTTAGATAACCTACTTTATGAAGGTTTAAGCCAACTTTAATTTTTCGTAAATCTCTTTTTTCATGCTGTGGTGTAATCTGTTATCTGATAATGTCCAAGGACAAATATCTAAGCTTATTTTGAGGCTATCATGTTCATTATCCTTCAATTTTTTTTCTGCAACACCCGCAGTTTTGAAAATTG
>OZ026600.1:14988322-15038322 GCA_964020085.1 Micromussa lordhowensis
TGTTCTTTCCAGTCCTGAAATTCATATAGCTGTACGTCCATACGCCAATACCATGAAAAATAAGAGAGTAGCACCATTACGTAATACCATAGCTATATCTTTGATTTTGGGTATCCATGTTATGGTTCATTGACAGTTGTTAAAACAAACTATTCGCTGACCAGTATCAAGTGATCAAGTGACCATATCGGGGACTCTGGTTTAGAGCTCAGTGAGGTGGCATGTTTTTTTTAAGTTGACCACTGACCAGGAACCAGTTTTTCCATTGGATTGCAGACTCAAGTTGGGGGAGAAGGAGGGAGTATTTGTAAAGGCAAAATTTTGGCAGAAATTAACCCCTGGCAAATTTTTTACTTTTCTTCCACATATTCCTTGCACAATCGTCTTATGAGTTTGTTAAAATTTAACTGGAAAAAATAGCGAAATCACATGGTGAACAATTACACGCTCACAATTGATCACTTTTTTTTCTGATCCAAGAAAAACAAATCCCCTCTTTTTCTTTATGGTTAGTTTTTGCAATCAGGAGCTCCGCTATTTTATAGGCTTCGCTAAATCTGTATAAGGCTCGATTACCAGCCGCTGTTTTGGGAAATGAGCCCGCACTCACCACCCCCCCCCCCCCCTGAAAAGAGGAGGGAAGGAAGAGCACAGAAAGAGAGGCAGAAATCAAGCCTATATATGGGGTTAGTAACATTATCGCATTCCTGGGTGACACAAGAGACGGACATTTCTCAATAAGAAGTACACATAATTTTTCTCGAAATTTACTTTTCATATGAATAAGACATATAAAACATGTTGTAAGTCTCTACAGTTACCATATGCTAATAAGGGCAAATTTTGAGCCAGTTTGGTCTGAGCTCCTCCGGCAGGCGCTTGACATTTTGGGTGGTCGATGGTTCGACTGTGCAAGGAAGTGAGAATATAAATGAGCTACAGGAAAAACGTGCAGCTAGCAGATTCTGCCTAACTTAAGGCTTAGATTTGCTTTTAAACTTGGCGCATGCTTGGAACGTTTGCTGAACTAAGCAAAGTAAGGACTGAGCTGAAATTCAATGTAATAAAACACACTGAATTGGCGATCGAGTACTTCTAAGCTTTTGTTTGACGCTTACCCAAGGTTTAAAGTGTTGATCGTGTTTGCCATCTCTGGAGATGAAACTATGAACTCTTTCCCCAAAGCGGTGCAAACAAACCCCAGCAACAGATAAACAACCAACCGATCCATTCTGCTTCGCAGGCTCGAATTAATGCAGCTTCACACGAGGAAATTCCAGATATGTAGACAGTCGCAGATGAACGCTTTTGACTAGCTGTCAAAATAGTCACGAGGTGCGTCACATGCATATCGGCTGACGGAAGTTGTAAACGTAAACTCTAAAATCCAAGGACCGTCACGAAGAAAAAAAAGTTCATACTTGCCGATGACGAAGTTAAGAGGTGGACGAATATTTAGGAGGAGAGGGAGATGGGCCGCGAGCAGTTGTTGTTAGAGGGTCGTACAGGGGTATTCTCGTGATGCGTGATTAGCTGATTTTATTTTCCGTGAAACATGAATTTAGCAAATTATTCTTCGTGATCCGTGATCTGAAGGTTTTGCGTGACCCGTGAACAACTTGAATTACTAACCGATATTCGTGATTTCACCACTCTATTCTACGTGATTTTGAGACGCGAGTCCTCTTAGCCTGCGGTATGGAGCCTTGAACTAGCCTTTCAAGATTTTTCTTTCTTCAGACACTCTTTCTAGAGCAGGAACAGGTTATTAACCTATGGACTCCTGTGCCGCCCGTAACGGGCCGTGACGAGCCTTGGCCTTTCTTCTACTTCTGACGTCATCACTTTTGACCAAAATTAGCATCGTCTAAACTCAACTTACCTGTTACCTGTCTTCTTTGTGCTATGTGGAACATAATACAATGATGACTGCCACTCTATTGACTGCTCGATGATATTTCTCAATATGAAAATTTGCTCAGTAGTTCTCCTACCTGGTCGTGGTCCTGCTTGTTCCTTTCTAATCTTCGACTCTACTCCGGTTCGTTTCCTGCCAATCATAATTCTCCCCAGGACCTTGCTGACAACTGACAGCGGCGTAATTCCACGCCAGTTTTTACATTCTTTCAGATTTCCTCTTTTCGATCGGCAGTTTGACAATCAATCCTTTCCTCCATTTTCTTGGTGTCTTCTCGTCTCTCCGCACTATGCCGTCTATGATCTCCTTGACTTTAGTAGTAGCATAGTCACTGATGTCAGCTTTAAGCGGCTCCGCCTGTATGTTGTCTATTCCTGGTTCCTTACTTCAGCTCAGCTCTGCTGGGTTCATATGTACCAATTTCTTCTATTTCATTCGGCAGCTCTATCTCCATTTCACTTACTGGATTACTAGGCTCTCTCTATTTAGTACTTCAGAGAAGTGCTCCAACCATCGTCTGAGCTTACTTTCTTTATCGTTAAGGATCTTGCCTGTTTTGCAGCACTCTGCCTTGGTCTTTCGTTGCTTAATACTTTGGTCAGGGTATACAGTGTTTTCATGTGTTGTTGTTCAGCCGCATTTTCAGCTTCTTTTGCAATCTCTTCAGTCCATTTTCTCTTATCCACCCTAACCTGTCTTTTAACTTCCCTATCTTTTTGTCTGTATTCATTTTGCCATCTCTGTTTTGGTCTCTCTGATCTTGCACCGATTAGCTTCTGTTTAATATGGTTTTCTTTTGGTCTACCAAAGTCCAAGCCTCCTGACTGAACCATGGCTCGTTTTTTTTCTTGATACCCTAGTTCCTCCTCTGCCATTTTGACATAAGCTTTCTCCATTATCTCGTTTTTTCTTTCCACTTGGTCTTCTTGTTCTTCTCCTTTATCACTCATTTGCTCTTCTACTGCTAGTGCCTGGAATCTGTTTTTCAGCTGTATGGTGAACCTTCTGTGTATATCATGGTTTTGGAGTTTCTGTGTGTCGAGCCTCTTTGTGGTACTCTTCGTCGCCGGTGCTCTTTTGGGCTATAATCTGATGGTTCATCGTACAAGGTAATGGTCGCTGGCGACATCTGCTGACCTCATGGCCCTCGTGTTTTTAATCATGATACTGATGTTCTAAATTTTCTGTTAACCAGAGCGTGATCTATTTGATTTTTTTCGTTCTTCCATCGGGTGACAGCCAGCTTCTTGTGAGGAAAAACTGTTCCGGTGATAACCATTTCATTGAAATCGCAGATTTCTTTCAGTCTTTCACCATTATCATTAACCGTGCCCAGTCCTTGTCTCCCATTACTCTTCCAAGGCCGTTGACAAGGTTTCCCACCTTCTTAATCATATCGCCCGTTGAATTGCTAATACATGATTGTGTACCTGGTACCTGCTCAGTTACTTCTTGTAGTTTTCCCGGCAAGCTGTCGTGTTGCATTTGTATTTTTGACCAGATTAAAGCTAATTTGGCCAAGATCCAGCCTCAAAACCACCAAAATGTCCAAAAACTCATTTTTGACAAAAAAGCTCCAGGGGGTCAATGGGTTGAAACGAGTATCATTCTTGCTTATTTTCGTGATTCGAGAAAACGAAATTTAGACTTCCGTGATCCGTGATTCCCTATTTTTTCGGTTCGTGAACCGTGCCAGAGACCCCCCCTGTACGACCCTCTTGTTAGCAGCGACTTAAATGACGGTGCATTTTATTTTTAATGCAATACTTATTGCTCTTAATTATCCAAAGAGACTCCTCTTTACCGGCACTTGAGCGATACGGGACAGTATAAAACATGGACTGCGGACTACGGACTACGGACTACGGACTGGGTATAAAACACGGACTGAGGTATAAAACGTGGACTAAGCATTACGGACTGGGTATAAAATACGGATAAAACACGGACTGCAGGCTAAATGCGGCCTACCGACCGCGGACTTGGTACAAGACACGGGCAAAGGTATAAAATAGTGATTTCTTGACAAGTGATCACAAGAAGGAACCACCCCGCTCCCATGGTTACGGCTGGTCACATGTCTTGTAGATTTCAGCAGATTCCAGAGATGTGATTAAAGGGAGGGTTGGAAAGTTAAAGTTTGTCTCCACTAAGCTTACCTGAGCCAAGTAAGGGGTGGAATTTGTAACCTCGGCAAAACTCACAGCATTGATACATTCGATATCAGTTCAATGCGCTCAATGTTTAAAAGGTTAGCTCTGCATTGAGTTGAACTTTTCCATTGGATAGCTGACGGTATTTGGCGTTTGTGGCGCTGAAAACATTTGGCAAAGAACTTGGAAATAATGACCACAACAACAAATGGACCGCGCGGTGAATTTAATTTTATTTTAATTCGGCAAAATCACAACTAAGGCATAGTTACTCATTGGTTTAGCTAGAGTTAAATATGTGGTATGTTCGCGTACAAAGGAAGATTTAAATTCGATTGAATTTCTCCCATCGACAGTTTGACGGTCATTTCATTCTCTTGCGGTGAAAAAAAATTGAAGAACCTGAAATCATCATCTGCGTGCTGAATATTTTGCCCATCGGCAGAATCACAACGCAGGCACTAATGTATTCGTTTAGAGTTCGATACGTCCAGAGTACGGCCAAGAGACTAGCTTTGAATTTAATTGAATTTATCCAATCGAAAGGTTGACGGTCATTCGATTCTTTTGCAGTGAAAATTGAAAACAACGACATCGGCAGCGCAATTTTCGGTTAAGAGACTAGCTTCTCACTTAGTTGAATGCATCCTATCGATAATTTGACGTTTAATATTTACCTACGCGACTTTGGAAACAAATCACCGGCGGAAACGTTTCCAAAATTTCCGTCAATCTTGCGTGTTATCGACATCCCAGATCGGATCGAAATCCACCAATCACAGCCACTGGTGTGACCTTCTGACCTTTTACGTCATGCTAGCGGGCTGTGATTAGTGGATTTCGATCCGATCTGTCGATAACACACAGTTTAGCCTGCAGTCCGCGTTTTATACCTTAGTCCGTATTTTATACCAAGTCCGTAATGCTTAGTCCGCGTTTTATACCTCAGTCCGTGTTTTATACCCAGTCCGTAGTCCGTAGTCCGCAGTCCGTGTTTTATACTGACCGGATATCGGTAATATGTTAACTACTCTACCCTACCCTACTTGTACCTGTGTATGCGAACTATGTGGGGTCGCCCTAGGGGCTGCCTATAATGTGCCAGGTTATACAGACCTCGTTTCAAAAATGGTCGAGTGGGCTCCGATAAAAATTCCCATCAAAAGACGAATTCAGACCCTAGCGGTGATGAGTCTGGTCTGCTTATTTCTATTTGGTCATATATTTGGTACTTGTTTGCTCTTGTTGCTTCTACTGAATCCATACACCACCATTTTTGCTGTTCTTTACATCGGTTGGGCATACATCTTGAATCTGCGAACTCCAAGCCGCGGAGGTCGGACTTTGGAGGCTGCTAGGAGGTGGAAAATGTGGAAACATTACTGCGATTACTTTCCTATGTACCTGATTAAGACTGCAGACTTAGACCCCAAAGACAACTACATTTTCGCCTGTCATCCGCACGGGATCATAGGTCTTGGTGCACTGGGAAATTTCTGCGGGGAAGCAACTGGCTTCTCGGAAAAGTTTCCTGGGATCTATCCTCATCTCTTGACTCTCACGTTGAATTTCAGATTCCCCTTCACAAGAGACTTCAGTATGGCGTTCGGTGCTTGTTCAGTGGATAAGGACAGTATAGAATACATTCTGCAGAAAATGGGTCCCGGTCATTCGGCAGCCATCGTGATTGGTGGCGCTTCGGAGTCCTTGGAAGCAAGGCCGGGTAATTTTAAGCTAACACTGAAGGGCAGGAAAGGGTTTGTCAAAGTGGCTCTACGCAATGGGTAAGTGTGGCTCACTTTGGAAGAGAAAGATCTTCTTATTTCTACATTTCAGGACCTTAGTTTGTTACTACGGAGATGCTTCTCTGATCTTTGACCCACTCACCCCCCCCCCCCCCCCTCAACAGTTCTTAGGCATTATATAAGTCAAAAGTCAAATTGTTCTCGCATTTTGATTGGCTCTTACTTACCGATACCGATTGGAGGACAGATGTATAGATGACGTCATTAACATTTGTTTTTGTTTCTTTGTATATTAATTATAGATTCCATGTTGTCATGCATCTGTTTGGTAAATACTATATACTTGTAGATCACAGAAGACCTCAAAATCAAATGTGGTAAGAACATCAGTGTCACACTCAGCCATCATTTTGTTTGTCACTGTTTTGCTCTTAGACGTCATCTGTGATCAACTACTTAACAGACACACAGCAACATGGAATCTGTTTGTTGACTTTTCAACTTTTCTTGCCCAAGATGGGGCATTTTCAAGTCGAAGATTGTTAAGATAAAGCATGATTTAGTTTTAATTTAATTTCTACACCCCATCTCCTTTGAAAGGTGATTACGAACCATGATGGTGGGAGCAGGCTTTTAGCCAGATGGGTGTCCAGGCGTCCTGTGGACAGCCACTTATTAAGGAAAAATAATTGTTTTATTTTTCAGAACGCGCCTTATAAATTGTTCATTTGAGCAGGCCCTAGAACACATTTTCAAATCCTGGCTAAAAGCCTGGATGGGAGTCTCAAAGTGTAGGAGGTATAATGGCTTATTGTGTGGGACTCAGGATCCAGGAGTTTAAGTTTGAGCCCTGACCAGGGATGTTGTATTGTGTTGTTTGGTATAAGACACTTTACTCTCACAGTGCCTCACTCCACCCAGGTGTATAAATAGAAACCAGCAATTTGTTGTAGCATACCATCCATGGGGATAACAAAATTTGTAAAAGAAAGAATAAAGCTAAACTGGAAATTCCAGTGGGGAGGGTGAGGCAAAAAAACCTAGTGGTGCAGATATTTTCCAGAACAACACAATGGCCAGGAAATGATTATGTTTTCTTGTGCACCTTTGAGGTCAGGACTGAATATAGATATGGAAAAATCATTCTCTGACATCGGATCCTAGTCTGTTTGGAGAGTCAAGTTGCAAAGCCCCACCACAAACCCCAGGAATAACCTCTCCTGGGATTGACAGTTTTTGTTTTCAATTATTATTGAAACACTTGGCATCAGCGTGTTTAATTCATCTCTGCTACAAAGGTTTTTACAATGTGAAATTCTCAAGCGTAAATATGTTTGGTTTGGACTTAACTAAAAGAGAGGGCAATTCTCGAAGTTTTGAATGGTTTTTCAATACTGATGGTTTTCCTTTTGAAGTGAACTTACGTTCAGAGAGAACTTGTAAATATTGAAGTAAGCATGTAAAGCTGGAGTGAACTTAATGTGAAAAAGTGAGACCTGTATGATTCAATATATAGCATACTCATGATGATGTGACTATTTTAAAGTGAGCAACTTTTGTCACAAACACTGTGGCTCTTACTTGTGACTTGCCTGCAACTTCCTAGGCCTACTTCTCCACCTTCTATATTGCAGATTTATATCAACATGAATAGGTTAATAACTAAAACCAGTATTGCTGGACCAGTATTTTCCAAGTATTGTAGTACATGGTCTTTGCCCTGAATAATAATAATAATAATTCTTATAGCTTACTACATGATTGAGTAAGATCCTCATGTAGCTAGGCACAAAAATGGGTCATTAAAATCAGGTACCGAGAGGCTGCTATTTACACTGATTTATATCTTGTTATATACATGTAGGGCTTCTCTAGTGCCTGTATTTTCCTTTGGGGAAAATGACCTTTATGATCAAGTGAGTAATCCACCTGGTTCTGGACTGCGTCAATGGCAAACAAAGATGAAAGATCTGATGGGCTTTGCACCTCCACTGTTCCGTGGACGTGGGGTATTTCAATACACATTTGGCCTTCTTCCACACAGGCGACCCATTCACACTGTCAGTAAGTAAAGGAGTGTGCGTCTTGAAATTGTGATTACACCATTGCAAACTTGTGAGACTGCGAGACTATGAGGCTGTGAGATGCGAGACCATTGCTTAAGGTTACTGCAGACCTTCAAGGGCCAATTTTGTCCATTTTATTTAACAAGTTACAGCAAAAACCCATGTGTAAGAACCTAAATTTTTGAAGTCTGGCAAAAGAAGTTCTTGTAATATGGGGTAGTTATTGGTAATTTAGGTTAAGTAGATTATTAATAAAATTACTGTATATGTAAGTTCTTGATTTCTACGAAGGAGATAAAGTTGTTGATTACCAGAAAAATAAATGAACTTGGCCTTGGGTTTGGTCCTCATAATATATACCTCTTACTAACTGAGTTTGAGGACCGTACTGTAAGTTACAGACCAAGTGTTTTCTCCATCAATTTATGGCCCAAACACGAAGCATGTGAGCCATAAATCGAATGGGAAAAACGAGGATCCGTAACTTACAGTACGGACCGAGAAAACGAGGTTAGTAAAATATTTATTGTATCTCTACTGTGTGTCTAACAGGTTCGGGAACGATTTCTATTCACATAGAACGGCTTCAAATTTATGACGCACCTCGAAAGCAAAACAAGTCAATTTAAAAAAATCGTTAATTGACTCTTAAGTTGTTAGCAGGTTTTAATACACAATTTCACAAGTAAAAGAAAGTTTTAAACTTTTACTTGCCAGAAAAGTTAAGAACGCTTGGCAATTACTCAAGAAACATTTTGGCAACAAAAGCAGCTTCAAATTTTAGCGGGCCTTACAGTAGAATATGGCCCGCTAAATTGACCAATCGCAGCGTGCGTACTAACTGAGAGATGTAATAAAGAGTATAATTTTAGTCACAATTGTAATATAAATTTGCAGTCTCAAAGTCACACAGTTTTAAATGTTTATTATACTTTGGCTGTAAGCCGAAACTTTAACACAAGACTGACTGGTCACAAACAAGCAAACGAGCAACAAGAAAACCTGGTGATGCCAACAATCACATTGCTGTAGATCATCAACTGACGAACCATAGAATTGACTGGGACTCTGCTCAATGCTTCACCTACAGTACAAACTATGTTCAAGGAATTACTCTGGAAAGCTGGTACACTAACTTGGAACAAATGTCTTTTAACAGATGTCAACAACTACTGGCACCTTACGACATAAACAAAACCAACAGGCCGACCTCACAGACTTAATTTGACAATAGACAGACCTCGAACAGACTGACTTTATTTGCCTAACAAGGGATTGAAACTTACTAGAACCGACCAATGATTGCTGACAATTGTTACACAAGTCTCTCTGCCAATACCATCATGGCTAAACTGACCAATCACTTTCAACGGACAAGACTTATAACATCATCGGTTGACTAACACTATTCACGTGACTCTGAAGATGACTTCTGCTCAGGTTGTCGAAATGTCAGTCAACAACAACAGCTCTTTTCAGAACTTCCCTCACCCAGATTATCACACAAGACGAACTACTGATACTCCTGGGTTCAAACCATTTTCTATAAACTGAAACTCCTGAGATTTGTTCGCTGTATGGTGTCTAACATTTTACCAATGTTAATTATTTCAGTTGGTGCTCCAATTAAAGTGGACAAAGTTAAAAATCCTTCACCAGAGGAGATAGAGAAGTTTCATGTGCAGTATGTTGAAGCATTGGAAGAGCTGTTTGAAAAACACAAGAAGAACTATGGAATATCTGAAGAGACACATTTGGAGATCTGCTGATCTAGCACATCACTCCATTGAGTTTAAAAAATATGACCGGTGTATTATCTTCACAGTAACATTTCCTTTTTACTTTAGAAACTGGAAAACCAGATTTCGAGATTAGATGGTTGCCGATTTTTATTTTCTTATTTTTATTACACTTGCTTGGGAAGCAATTGGCCTAGTTATATTACCAATCAAACAAAATTTTGATATACATGCTTTTTATTTACAGGTATTTTATGTTTTGAGTTGGAGTGCTAGCTTATAGTAATAATCAGGTAAATCATGGGCTAGGAGTAGAAATGTTCGAAAGGCCTGAACAGAGTTAGGGGGAGCCTTAACTCTTTTTATTGGCTCTCTAAGGAGGTCAAGAGATTTAGCTTGTTTTTTAAGTGAATGAACTCATGATATATTGCATTAAAGTCTAATCATGTTTATATATGTAATAATATAATACATTTAACCTGTAGATACATGTATATTTATGCATGGAAAGAAGATGAGATCAAGTTTTCAAGAACAATGCATTTTTCCCTTGACATATGGATTTATACCTATTCAAAGATTTGAATCCTAGTAATACATGCATGATCTGTTCGTCAAAGGAACACATGCTAATCAAATGAAAAACCAACACCCCTCCGACCTCCAATCAAAAATAAGAACCACTCTGGACCTATAAATATATTCAGTTTGTTGATTTGTTAAATCTGAATACATGCACTAAACTCCATATTTTCTTAAAACATTCTTTTTAGCTTAGTGTGTTTCTATATTTAATAAGTTATGAAGCAGTTGTTATAATTTTGTTGTGGATCATGAAAATATTATTTGAGGACAGTTATGCATAAATTGTCCAATGGTAAAAGAGATAGTATTTAATAGCTATTGAAAATAATATGACAATGCAATATTTTATTAAAAAGCTAAGGTGTAATATTTTCACATGTATGTTATTTTAGGCAAATATATAGCAGATGTACAGTAAATGCCATCAGAGAACTGTGAACTTTTTCAAGGTGTTAAAAAATCAGCTACTAATAAACAGTTAATAATGGTGTGTTTTTGTTTCTGTTTTTTTTTTAATCACCTGAATTAAGTGGGGAAAGGATGAATTCATTCATTTTGACTAATACCTTGGAAGATCTCATATTAGAATTTGCACAATCATTTATTTAAGGACAATTTTACATTGAACAGAGAAATTGATGTTTATAATCATCCCTCTGTTTAAGTCTTCCTTTGAAACTTCTTCCTCGTTAGGCTAGAGAACATTTTCCCAACTCGTAAAAAAGGAAAACTGTATTTATGTTCCTGTAAAACGCGTTAGCACACTACATGTATTTCTTTTTCGCAGGCTACAGCAAATGACATGTACGCATTGCGGGCCTGTGGCCCCGCGCTCCGAGGCACATGCACAGCACATGTGTTTGATGTTCGATATTTGAAGCACTTTGGAAGTGGCGGATAGCTTGAATGCGGCGGCACAGAACTTCGCAAAGCCACTCATTAAACCTTCATTACAAGTAAGGTATATTTTTTGTCTGCTTTTGCCGATGCAATCTGGCTTTTGTCCGGCACTGAAACATCACGTGAGGGTCACTCGAGAATTCTGAGGTGAGGAGTGCAGAATCACTTGGTTTCCTTGCAGCTGGGAAAATAGATATTGGGGAATTTTGAAACCGTAAGAAACTTAATTTGCAATAATGTTTTTTAAAATGGACTTGTGGGAGCCAAATTATGTTAAAAATTTCGTGACCAACCTCCGCGGGGAGAACGTTCCTCGTCACGCTAGCAGCTTGTGCACGACTTGTTGGTTGTTGTTTGACTGAGGGCGTCAAATTTGCATAATTGTAGAATTTTTCTTAAAAAAAAGCAATAAAATTTAACTATCATGCTGGCCCAAGCCTTTCCCATACTTAATATAGACGTTATCGCTGCCATGTTGGATGACCATCAACAAAAGAATTCTAATGGCTTTCTCGTTAACATGGCCGCTAGGGTCGAGGGTCTAACAGAGAAGCCATTAGGGACAGCGCGTCTCCTAAGCTCCAAAGGTACTGGGAACTAGCTCCAAAAGTACTGTTTACCTCACTCAGGTTAGCCTGTTTACTTCACTCCGGTTAGCCTGTTTACTTCACTCCGGTTAGACTGTTTACTTCACTTCGGTTAGCCTGTTTACTTCACTCTGGTTAGCCTGTTTACTTCACTTAGGGTGTTTACGGTTAGCAGAGTGTCAGGTATGTAATGGTGACACTATACATGTATATACTCAAAAAATTACCGGTTTTGGCAGCCAGTGCGCTGGTGGTCTAGTGGTTATCGAACATGCTCGTCAGGCTGATGACCCGGGTTCGAGTCCACCTACCTTAACTTTGTTACATTATCTTTTTCAGTCTTTACTTTGTTCGAAAATAATTCTAAGTGTCTGGGAGACGCGCTGTCCCTAACGGCATGTGTCTAACAGAGGGTTGCCGGGATGTGGTCGATGTGGGATGAGGATTTTTTCGCCACAGGGATTTGAGAGTGGAGAAAATTTGAAGGGGTCGGTGGGAGGTGGGAAGTTGGTTTGGTAATGGTGAGACTAGGGAATTATTGTTTTTGCGTGCGTGTGTAAAAACTGGGATGTAAGACGTTCAAAAATGTTTGGAAAATGCTTTGAAATACTTTGGAAAAAGGTGGAATCTGGATGACATGTCTGAAGTAGGCGGGATTGAGGAAAAAATGGGTGGTAGGATGTCGGATTTGCAAACCCTATTTTAGACTCTCTTTGCAATTTTAATCTCTTGGGAAATTTATAGCTGCTAACCACCTATAAAGTTAATAGTAACCGTATGTATATACTTTGACTAGTCAATAAATAACTACCACTCTTTACCAAATTAAGGAAAGTCTGCATACGAGCCAAGTGGCCCATCAGGCTGGTGCTTATCTCCGGTTTCAGAAGCATGAAGCGACCAAGAGTATTTCTACTTCCCTCTGGAGGGGATGCTAGTCCATCACAGGGTTACCCCCAGCATTAAAATTGCTGGTACCCATTTATACACCTGGGTGGAGAGAGGCACTGTGAGAGTAAAGTGTGTTGACCAAGAACACAACACAATGTCCCCAGCCAGGGCTCGAACACTTCATCCAGAAATCATTGAATATTGTCCTTCAGTAGCATTTTTAAATAACAAAACTGACGAAATTAGTTCAAATGAGGCCTGAAACTTCTGTGAAATTGATGGATACTGTAGATCATTATAAAGCTTGGATTTATAAGATTTTAACATCAATTTACAGTACTGTAGTTTCATGATCAGAACATTTCTCAGTTTTGTTACATTATCCAGACGCGAGCACACTAACCTAGGCCAGCATGCCTCCACTACACTTAATCAAGTGATATTACACTATTGGTATGACATAAAAAGATTAACACAACATTGATAACCTGTTTAAAACATCCTCAAGTTTAGTTCTACATGTAAGTGCTTATAATTCAAAACTAGCTTCAGATGAAATGCATTTTTTATTATAGAATCATAATAAACTTGTTAAGTTACAACTTTTTGCAAAGTTTAAAAACATTCTGTAAGTATGTTTCAGAGCAAGGATGTTTTAACAAGTTGTATTGTTGCTATTATAGTACCTTTTTATGCCATGAAGTTGACCACAACTTCTTCACCAATGTTTAGGCACTTATCTGATACCAGTATACTGTAACAAATATATCAAATATTGATAAAGAGTTCAAGTATTGATCTGTCAAAGTATAACTGCTTGAAACTGTTGCTAGCTGCCATGTGCATCTAGCAACTACATGTAACCCTTGTATAATAATGTTGTCTGAACAGCATTATATAAACTGGCTGGCAGGGTATAATTAGGATTTCCCTCCCATTATTCGGTCTGAGGTTTGTCAGGCATTTAATCTGTTTAATAACATTACCAATGAACATGAACTCATTTAAATGATCGAGATACATGTGATAAAGCATATTAATCATATTGATTATCATCAGCAGACTTAGATTGAAACTGGAATGCAAAATGGAAGATTGTGAAATGATCAGTGAGAAGATGACAGCAGCGGGAAGCATTGCAGATATTGGCGACATCTACACCGCTGGATTAAAGAAAGGAGATGAACAGGAAGAGCCTATGTTAGGAGATGAGGACAGAAGAGAAAGTGATCCTGGAATCCTGCCATCACCTATGGCGCAAGCCTCATTTGTCTCTAAATATATTACACTATGGTAAGAATGTATAGTTAGGGGTGCAGTTGAGTAGAATTTACCTTAATAGTTCTGGGCTGGATCTAGGGGTGGTTCAGGTGGTTCGGTCGAACCCCCTAAGCTGAACGTAAAAACGTATAACAAACGCGTGGTTATCCGTCTTGATTATTGTCAGTGTTAAGAAAATCCATCCTTTAACGTACTGTAGTTAGCACAAAAAAGGAGGTGACTTTAGAGCAATTAAACCACTTCAAATTGCCCCTGAAAACGCTGGAAATCACATTTCAGAGGCCCTAACATTAAAAATTTTCCAGGGGAGCATGCCCCCGGAATCCCCTAGGAGCCACCGCCTTCGGCGGGCGTTTAACCAAACTCCCCTTCGTCAAATCCTGGATCCGCCCCAGCAGTTGTACAGTATGTAATTTTGAGCCTTAAAAGTGAAACTAGGTGAGAGAATGAAGAGGATATGGTAGAAGGTGATGTAGTAACCCCCTCTTCCCTATCATACTTGTTTGCTCTATTTTAATCTTGCCAGGTATGTTTTGTGTACATGTAGGTGACTTAAGCTTTAGGTTGACTTGCGAGTGGAGCTTCTTTATTGCTTAATGACATATACTGAGCTTTGTCATTAAGCTGTGGTCATTTACGTTGCTTACTTTTCACTCAGCTGACTCATTATCTTTGTTAGTACATGCCTGAGTACTCCTTCTGCTCCTTGTGGGAGAGGGTGGGTAATTTCTTTCATCATAAGTCAACAGTAACTTACATGTACACTTGTGTCCTAGCTATAAGAATACTTCTAGTTGTACTAGCTGTTTATCTGTTTTGTCTCAGTTGTTGAGTTACAGGTTTTGATTTCAGCAACATTTATAAATAATATTGGTTTGGTTGTTTCTAATAAGGTGGTTAAACAGACTGCTTTCTACTGGAGCAAAGCGACCCCTACAAGCTGAAGATCTGTATGGACTGCTGGACAGAGATCAAACTGACACAGTGACAGAACAACTAGAGAGGTTAAAATCTTCTTATCATGATAAATGATAACTTTGTGTTGGTGACTGCAGCCAGGCTCTAAATAAGACCACTGAGTGTGATTTAATTTTTTTTGAAGGAAGGAAAACAATTACCTAATACAGTAACAGTTACTAGATGTTGATGTTTATTCACACAATGATGCAGTTAGTAAGAGTTTGTTTAAAGTACACACATGTAATACACATGCCCACGTCATTGTGTTTATATGGCATATACATGTAGAGTGGAAGACCTGAACAGGATTGCACCAGACCAGCACTTATTTCACTGTCTTCTCCCATCTAACACCAATTTCCTGCAGAAGCTCACTTAACAACATCCTTCTCTGTATTGTCCAAGGCTGCCACCTTGGTCATGTCAGTGGATAACTCTTGCGACAGCTGCAGGATCCATTCTCTTGGCAATGAATTCCAAAGCCATTTGCATAAGAACATTTTCCGTTGGTTCCTGTTTAAATAGTGACTTGGAGGAACCTCTCATTGCAATCCTTTTTAGGCCAGAATATTAACTTTGTATTCATAATATTCTTCTAACCATGTGATATGAAAGGTGGCATGACTTCTGCAATCCTGTTTGGCCGTTCTCCAGTACTACTACTGGAATGGTTAGGAGTCATGTAACTGTATAAGGCAGTGAGTTTGATATTCACTTAAAAATGTTGTGACCAAAGACATTCATTTAATTTCCAGGTGGTCTCATTCTGGCTATTTAAAATTGAACTACATGTATTTCAACTATTTCAGGCTTAACTTTTGTTTTACTTCAAACTTTAAAATACATGTAAAGTATGTGACTTACAAATTTAGCTGCCCTTTCTATTTTTAAATAATTATTTATTTTCATTATATTGTTGTTTTTAGAGAATGGGAAAAAGAAGTGTACAGATCAGGACAGCAAAGCAAAGATCCAAGTTTTTTATGGGCTATTATCAGGTCATTTGGTTTAGGGTACTCCATGTTAGGACTGGTAGCACTTATTCATGTAAGCTGAAATTTTAACTCATTTATATTAAGAGTAATATTTAGCAAAACTATGACGTGGATATTATATAAATGGGCATGCACAGTACTTTCCATCACCGCTGACAGTCATAGTTATTGTTGCAATAGTGTGACTGGCTACCTATTTCATGCATGAAAACGTGAGAGTTTTTTCATATATTAATTACTGCCAACAGGTTGTTCACTTCATTTAACTAGCAGTCTTCAGCTCTAAAAAATTATGATAATATTGTCATGTACCAAAATGATCTCTCTGTTGAATTATTATATTACACGATGTATTAAAATAATTGTTGTAATTGCAGGACCTCCTACGATTGGGTCAACCTATCTTTTTGGGCCAACTGGTGCTCTATTTTGTGGAGGATTCTCCCATTTCAACAAGAGATGCCTACCTTTATGCCTTTGGGCTCAGTTTTTGTGCTGTTATTTCAAGTTTGTTCAATGCACCATACACCTTTATGTCACAAGTTTATGGCATGAGAATAAGGGTGGCATGCACTGGCCTTGTGTATAAAAAGGTACCTGGATAGTAGGATTCCTATATGCAGAATGTCTGGATCTATGAAAACAGTGTCAATATCAAAACAAGCCTGCAACTTCTGCAGGAAATACACACAGCTTTTTTAGTCAAACTATACTAGTCAACCTGTCACTGCATAGCCTGCACACCCACCTTCCTTGCATGCAGCTGACTAAATGCAGGCCCTTAGCTTAACCATATGCATTGCACCCTGCTAGGTTTTTCTGAGAAGGGAATGGCCAGTTTTTTGCTGGAAAAGCCATTCGTTTGTACCCACCCCACCCCCATGTTCTGGCTCTGTCCTGGTACTACATGTACATGTAGCTGGTAGGCAGGATGGTAGCCACTGCCAGGAAAGCCCCTTGATATTAACCCCTCTGATTTTAATAGAGCCAGCTAAACCTGAGTAGCTATCACCAGACATCGGGCAAAAAGTTTTGCACCACTTTTGACAGTGCTTTCATAAATCCAGACTTGCATAAATAATATTAAATATGCAAATTTTGTGGATAATTCCTCTGCTCAAAACAAAGGAAGCCATAACCTTGATGGTAGTTTTGATATTTGATCTTAATTAGCAAAGTTGTTTAGAATTTTTTAACTGTTTACTCTTTCATTTAGTTTTGATTGAGTTCAAGATTATATCAAACACTTGCAGGAGTGCTTCATCATGTTTGCAAACACCTCGGATTTCATCACTAATTTCATGCTGTACTATTATCAAAAATCATAAAAAAAAGTTACTAAATTCAACGCTCTTCTCAGGGTTTGGAAGAAATATGTCAAACACAAGAAATTGATTTTTACTACATTTCCAAACATCGAAGTAGAAATTATGATATGCAGACTGGCAGGAGTATTTTTGAAGAACTTTGACGTGTTTGGGAAAAGTAAAAACAAGCATGAGTGTTTGATATATCATCTCAATCGAAACTAATACTAAGGTGAATACAGAAAAATGAAATATTATTGTAAAATATATGCTAATTAGGATCAAATATCCAAACACCCTTGTGATTATGATTTACTAATTTGTTTTAAACTGATGAATTATTAATGAGTTTCAAAAGTAGTACATGAAAAATCAATCAACCAACCACCAGATTATCTGTGTATGCCTGTTTTGTAATCATCAGCATTCTATCTTTGTTTGTCTTTTGTTTTGTCTGATAATTAGAGGAGCTTGCATAATACTGACATTAGCGTGCCTCTGTAGCATGGAGCAACTAAAACTATTGTTTTGTCATTGTTACATCATTTTAGTCGTTATTCCTCAATGAGGTTGCTGGTATCTATTTATGTGCCTGTAGTGGAGAAAGCGTGCATTATAAGAATAAAATCAGGCTTCAGAAGCCAAATAATGCACTTACTCTAAAGTGTTACATAATTTGTAGCAGTTGATTACAGCATATTATTAGAAGTGGAACAGTAGTCAATATTATGCAGATATACTGTAGCACGAAGCATAAGGATATCGTTATTTGTCTGGTTATTTTTTAGGCTCTAAAACTGAGCACTGCTGCCCTCCAGGGTACAACTACTGGTAACATTGTAAACTTGGTTTCTAGTGATACTCAGAAGTTTGACTGGGTAAGTAGGACTTTTAAGTTTCTTTTTCATTGATACATGTAGATTTTAGATACAGTACATCTCTTGCAGGTTTTTTATTTTTGCATTGATCATCTTTGTGTTATCAAGACTTCAATTTGCATATCTTTCCTTCTGTGGACAAATCATGACTGAGTTGTTTTATAATCCAAATATCCCAGGCCCACCACCCTGTGACTATATGACACCGATCTTGGTAGTCCTGAGTTCAACTCCTGAGTTCAACTCCTTTGTCGCACTTTTTAAAAAGCCAAATGGTAGCCCCCTCCCACCTCCCCCCTCCCCCCACCTACTACTGGCAGTTAAAATATATAACAATTATTCCATGAGCCTGAGTTGGATATGAAGTGATAAAATAAGAAACGAGCGCGTAGCGCGAGTTGGTTATAATCACTTCATATCCAACAAGGGCGAATGGAATGATTGTTTTAGTAAATTCTCAAACCAGGTTTTGCCACCGATTTTTATTTCGGCCTTTATAGAGGGCTGAAGTTGAAAACTTTGTGCGGAAAATTTTTAAACTTGGCGCACTATTTTCCATATGACGTAAAACTCCGACTATTGGCTCATAGTCAGAGTTTTTAGCCAATCAAAAAGCTAGAAATGCAATAGTCGGAGCTGAGAACAACTATTTACTAAATTTGTATACATGTAGTTATATGTTGTGTGTTTATTTGCTAATAAATTATGTTTTATCTATTTGAGCAAGATGCCTGAAGCTTCATATCTCAAAGCTACAGTAAAATACATGTAGACATTATGCATATTAAATGTCTACTGGAGTGGACTCTGGATAGAGTAATCCAGATCTGAGTCCTGGCTGGGATTACTGTGATATATTCTCAGGCAAAACACTTTACTCTCACAGTGCCTCTCTCAGTGCCCACTTGGTGTACCTGGTTCTGCATGCTTCTTTCAATTTTAGTTTTAGTTTTGTAACACATTTGATGATCTGTTTTAGAGTACACCTCTTCTGCATTACCTGGTGATTGGTCCTATTATATCTGCCATTGTGTTGCTGCTGTTGTGGTTGCAAATTGGTCCTTCAGCAGTTGCTGGAATGGGATTAATCGTGCTTCTGGCCCCCATGCAGCTTAAAATGGGACACATGCTCTTTGGGTATAGGTAAGTTCAATAAAGTCAGCATCATTGTTTTGACCTGGAACTCTTCTGTCCTTTTATATACATGTACCAGTTCTTGTTAACTCCCTGCCAATATTTTAAAACCTTCTTGAGACTGAACAAGAGCTATGCTGTCATGAAGTAAGGTGAGGTGGAACTTGGCCATGGTTGCATCATATACTGTATCATCACCAATTGTGTTACTTGCATTGTAGACCTGCATTCCCATCACTTAAAAAAAGACCTTCTATACCATGTTTGTACCAAGCTAAGGGAGCATAGATCTAGGGGAGAGAGACCCTCTGTTTTTCACCTTCTCCAATCCCACCTTTTTTGGGGAGTCATAGACCCACACTATTTTTCCTGAGTACCAGCCCACCTTGACTTTGGTTTAGATGCTCTCAATAAGTTGAAAAGCAAATGTAAATGTAGCTCATTTAGTTCATTTTGTACAGCTTGAATTCCTCTACAACAACAAAAATTAATAGAGTGAAATCCCTTTCCCTTTATTGTAACCCACAATAGATTTTGAAACCCTTCTTTTTCTGGTGATACCATACTGCCTATGATAGTAAAAATGTGTTTTATTTCTTTAATTCTTATAGAACAAAGGCAATACAGTGGATGGATGAACGGGTGAAGGTTATGAATGAAGTTATTGCTGGCATGCGTGTCATTAAGATGTACACATGGGAAGATTCATTTTCAAAGTGGATAAGACAAATACGGAAGTAAGACTGCCTACCTGCAGTTCTATTACAATTTACTTCAAACAAAATGTGCCACTCACAGTAAGGTAAAGTCTGCATACGAGCCAAGTGGCTCATCAGGCCGGAGCTTATCCCGGTTTCCGTAGCATGAAGCGACTAGGAGTATTTCTACTCCCCCCTGGATGGGATGCCAGTCCATCGCAGGGTTACCCTCAGCATTAAATTCGGCGGTACCCATTTATACACCTGGGTGGAGAGAGGCACTGCAAGACTTAAGTGTCTTGCCTAAGAACACAACACAATGTCCCAGGCCAAGGCTCGACCCGGAGCGCTCACTCCGGAGTTGAGCGCACTAACCATGAGGCCACAGTACATAATAATTATTAATGTTATTATATTAATAATTGTTTGTCTTTTCTATCAACAGAGATGAACTTAAGTGGTTTCTGAAGCTGAATTTTGTTCAAGGCACCTTCATGTCATTTTTCTTTAGTTCTTCAGCACTTATTAGTTTTGCCACCTTTATGACATATGTGTTAACTGGTGAAATTTTAAAGGCTCAAACCGTTTTCACCTGCATCTCGCTGTTCAACATGATTCGAATTGTCATGGCCTTGCATTTTCCAGTAGCTCTAACCCTGGTGAATGAATGCAGAGTGTCAATAAAACGATTGGAGGTTAGTGAATGTTATATCAGTATATACGGGTATATTGTTCATTTTGTGTCCATTGTTATAATTTTAGGTAAAACAAAACCTTGAAAAGTCCTTTAATAGAATAAGTTGATTAATAGTCTCTGAAGATATTCCACATTTTACAAATTTAACTGTCATTAAACTCCTTCATTTGTTTTTAATAAATCATGACAGAGGAC
This sequence comes from Micromussa lordhowensis, assembly GCA_964020085.1. Lineage (NCBI taxonomy): Eukaryota > Metazoa > Cnidaria > Anthozoa > Scleractinia > Lobophylliidae > Micromussa > Micromussa lordhowensis. Next base: position 15,009,052 of record OZ026600.1, read on the forward strand.
CTCATTTTAAAATCAATTTGATTAACTTAAAGTGGCTCAAAACAGTTTCCAGCACTTAGATTTCGATGGGTCATTATAACCACTCTTTATCATGGCTGTGACTAAAAGTGGGATGGGGACTTGGGGACATGGGGACTCGGCAATGTGGGACATGCAGGGACTCAAGGACATGGGTCTTCGGGGCTCGAGGACGTGATAAACAAACAACACCTGAGTTTTAAACAGAATTTGTAAAGTACAATTTTCGGTGGTCAAGTGAAAGGTAGCATATGCTGCAGAGTTTGTCAGCAGACCAGTAGCTGATGATTTCCAGCATCCATTGCTTCACCCTGATATGCTTGCTTGCCTATTTTACCGTGAGAACTCTGGGTACATATCACAATTATGTGTCACCTTTCTGTTTTTTTTTTTCCAGTTTTCCAGTATTGTTTTGGGTGTAGTGTCACTAGTAATGAAATACTAGTAGTGAAAGCTATGAGTAATTTTTTCCGTTCTTCGGGTTCTTGACATGTACTTTTCTCCAGGTCCCACTCAGTATCTGCACAGTCTAGGAATGAAAATGAAAGAAAAATTCATTCTCAGACAACGGTTTTCCTGAAGTAAACATCAGCATCAAAATTCGCAAGGATAAGACACAAATGTTAAGGGATTAACAAGAAAACACTGTTACTTACCAGGGAAGTCCTCCATGGCTGCCCACAAGGTTTTTGACCTGTTGCATTGAAACTATTCTGTACCCAGAGCTCTCATGGTAAAATAGGCAAGCAAAAATATCAGGACGAACGAACCAATGGACGCTGGAAATCATCAGCTACTGGTCTGTTGACAAATCCTCCAGCATATACTACCTTTCACTTGACCACCAAAGATTGTACTAATTCTCATGTGTTGCTTGTTTATCACCTCCTGAAATTGTCCTGATGTCCTCGAGTCCCTGCACGTCCCATGTCCCCTCGTCCCCGAGTCCCTGAGTCCCACATCCTTACATCCTCGCGTCCCCAGTCCCTGAGTCCCCGTGTCACTTTTAGTCACAGCCCTTTATCACTTGATGCTACAATCATGGTATCAAAAAACTACCCAATCATTGGTGAACATGAGCTGTTATTATTTTCGTGACAAAAAATGTTATCATGCAACATTATGTCCAAAAACATCCCACCTATAGCATTACATTGAACATTGTATTGGCAGCCACTTTGGAAACACCGTATTACCAAATAAAGTAAGCATTGAATAAGTTGTCATTTTTAGGATATTCTTTTGTTGGATGAGATGCACTCGGAAGGTCTTGTAACCTCAAAACTGAGACCTAAACCTGAAGACTGCTATGTCGAGGCCAAAAATATCACAGCTTTCTGGAATAAGGTAATTATTTCTGTACTTCTTTATGATAATGTATGGATAAAATAAGACAAGTGCTATAAGCCAGGCGTACTTGTAGCTTGAGTGACTCTTGTTGCGGAAGGAATAGCTTGAATTGCTGGCATATGCATGTTCAGTTGACTCAGAAAATGCAAAAAACCAGGACACTTACACTTGTAGCTATACAGTCAACCACTAGCTAAACTCTGTAACACTTCTAAAATGATTACAGTATGGTAGCACCTTGATCCTGTTTTATATACTTTGTTGGTACAAAGTCAGTGTCATGTGACTGACCGTTGTATTGATTATTATTCCACAGCTAGTGTGACAGTTTTCTTTTTTCTGTGTCTCAGCCAGTTTCATTTCTCAGCGAGAATTATTGGCTGTTGGAAACATTAATTTTAAAAAAGGAATGAGCCATTTCTATTCTTTAAAAGGCATTTAGGATTCCCTTATGCATTGTTTGTTCAATGTGAAATATCTTGTTACATGATGAGTAGCTGAGAAATAAGTTTTGTCATACTACTTTCTCGCAATTGACAAAGAGCATGGCTTCATTGATTAAATATGTAAATAATGATCATGGCAATCCAAATGAAACCTTAGGACAGGATAGCACCTAATGTTGTTTAACATTAACAATACTTTTAAATTGTCCTCCAAATTATCATTGTTCCCTTTAGAAAATATATAATTTTGAAATTTCCCAATGACCATCAGTGTACAGTATGTGTCATCATATTTAGCGTAATTGTCAACAATAAAGAGGGTTTTGCCCAGTTATTTTGTTGAAGGGTCTGTCACCTAGACAGAATTTGTGTGCTTGTTGTCCTTCTTTCTACCACGAGAAATTACTTGCCTGGGATTTCATGTCTGGGTTGTAACTTTCTTTGAGCCTGTCGGTTTTGGTTTCAAACATGCCCAAAATGCAACACAACATCGCACATCTTATGAGTATCAAAGTTATCAAACACCCTGAGCATTTCTATTTTTGCTTGTTGAAACTGGTGACTCTCAGCCTTGGAAGTCAAGACTTAAATGTCTTTATAATTTTGATATTTGTCCAAGAATGGAACAGCATCTGTATTGTTTGTGTTTTTTTTCAATTGTCAGTACTTGGCATCCCCGACCCTGGACGACCTGACTTTCAAAGTGTCAAGTGTAAGTAGGTTATCTGTTATCAGTTCTGCCACAATTTGGATCGGTAAACATTTCCTTATATTTTGAAATGCTTGTATGTTCTTTTTGTTGTCAGCTAAGGCGTTACTTGCAATCAACACAATATAAATTGCATTTGTCTTTAGGGTGAATTGCTGGGCGTGATTGGTACTGTTGGATCTGGGAAGGTTTGCCGAGTGCTTTTGTTAGTAGTTATTATTTATTGTAAATATATTACATTCCACAATTGCTGTATTGGTACAATAGTTACTAAACAAGGATGAATCTTGCATACCTTTTGACTCTTAGAGCAATCAAAACTGTCAGAAACTTGTTGTTGTTGAACAATTGTCTTTTGTTGAAGGTTAAGTGAATTAAGTAAATTCCTTTTGGTATACAATCTAATGATGAATCTCGAGATCACTCATAGTTTAGTTATCCATGAAAACCGTGAAACCTATCGCCTGCTAAGGTATATAACATCACCCAGTTAGACAGCTTAGTCTCTAGGTTAAGCAAGAAGTGGACAACAAGAAATCTGCTCACTCTTGATTTCTATTAACTTCCATTGTTGACGTACTCCTTGCTCCATGTAACTATCACCTAATTGACTCTTACCGTTAATTATTGTACTGTAGACTTCTCTCTTGATGGCAATACTTGGTGAGCTGCCACTGTCTGAAGGCACTATAACAGTGAAAGGTAAAATCGCCTATGCCTCACAGCAGGCCTGGATTTATAATGGAACACTACGCCAGAACATCCTGTTTGGACAGGACTATGAAGAGGACAAGTTCACTGAAGTGATCAAGGCCTGTGCTTTGGATAAGGTGACAATATAAGACATTGCATTTCTATTGTTGTTTTAGTTGATTTTTACGGAATATTCCAGCTAATATTTTCCACAACATTCACTAAAGCAATGGTTTGAAGAGATTTTTAAGCTTTGCATTACAATGTTTGAATGTGAATAACCGCAGTCATAAGAAGGATGACAATGCTTTGTTGGTACTGCAAAAGATTCTGATTCTCGAACAACTCATAAGAATTCAAAAAGTTGTTAGTAATTAAGTTTTCAACTTTGCTCCCAAGAGCACCAGCTTCGATTCTTGAGAATGGTATCAGATATGAACTTGGGAAGATATACATGTACTCGTCCTATATTGCCTCTTGGTATTCTCTTGTTAGGATATTGAATTACTCCCAGATGGTGACATGACCTTGGTGGGTGAACGAGGTGTGTCCTTGAGTGGAGGTCAAAGGGCAAGAGTCAGCTTGGCAAGGTAGGGTTAATAATAGAAAATACAGCCCTGGGACGGGTTGTTCGAAAACCGAGTCATGCTTACATTTAGGATTATCATAATAGTAATTACAGTAGTAATTATATCGAAGAACATGGGGAGAGTAGGATTAACGTTCCTCGAGGTTTGAACTTGTCATGTATAGAGGAGTTTCTTAATGCATGTGTCTTGCAGAGTTTAAAGGTTAGTCAAGGGCAAAGCTGAAGGTAAAAACCTAAGCAGAAAATATTGTTGAAAAGTAATAAAACCCAAATCAAACCTTACACTAACCATGCATTGACCTATTTTACCGGGCCCTAGTGATGGAAGCAAATTGTAAATGCACAGACTTATTACGGTGTCAGCCTAAAATCTCATGCACGCACGAATAATTTGCAAATTAGTGTCCAAATTAACAAGTCATTTGGACAGTCCCGTGCACAGTATAATTAACAGGTCATAGAACCACATCCTGGCCAAGTGGAAATTGATTGAGTTCAAAAAATTCCTGACTGCCCAAGGGACTCGGCCTTTTACCTCGTCAGCCAGTCCTCGGAATTTTTCTCATCAACTGTTTCCAAAGGTCCTTTTCGTATACTAAGTTGCTACAATTCGTGAATCTAAATGCCAAATTACTGACTTGAAATTGCCATCTTGTCTACAGAAATATACTTGACAAACCTTAGCAACTCATCTGAATTTACTTAAGCTTAGCATGATCCCAAATGCCTGTCAAAGTCATACGTTTATTAGTACTGCATAGTTATTCTTCAGGCATTTTTATTTTTTATTTAATTTCTGTCACAGAAAGGTTCCAAAAAAGCCGTTGACTTTGTTTGTTTCAGGGCAGTATATGCAGATGCTGATATTTACTTGATGGATGATCCATTGAGTGCCGTTGACGCAAATGTAGGACGACATCTGTTTGAAAAGTAAGAATACTGAATTTACATTACTGCTGCATTAAACTTGCCAATATGTTAAAAGAACTCAATTCAACAAATTGACGTCAGTTTTTCATGCGTCTGTCCTGTTATTGATCATAAATTTCGTCATCACATTGTCAAAGTAGCTGTGGATCCACGAGGTGATAGCCGAGTGGATCCGCAGACTACTTTAACAATGTGATGACGAAATTCATTGTCAATAACAGGAAAGACTCATTAAAAACTGACATCAATTTGTTTTTTAAGATAACAAATGGTCGAATTGCCCGCTCTCGCTCGCTGACGCGTTGCACGAATTTCAAATTCATGTGTCTGTCCGCATATTGACGATAAAAATTAGCCAATGAGCGCGCGAGAATTTCTGCAGTTATCGTAAAAAAATCACTTTCATTCTAGTTGCACTGTGTAGTGAAGAACTCCGCTTGTGCAAAATATCATGCAGAAACATTCAGGGACCTAGTGCAACCTGTACACTTTTTGTTGATCGATCATACAGTAGTTTCCAAAAAACGTTGCATGTCATTTTTTATTTATTTTTGTCAGATTGTTCTTTTATATAAGTAGCTTCGTAAAAAGCGTTTTTTTTAAGTATTTGTAATATTTATCACTCTGACATCTCATTGTCCCTTTGTTGTTGAAAGATGTATTTGCGGATATCTGGCGAGCAAGCCTCGTATCTTAGTAACACACCAGCTCCAGCATATAGGAGAAGCCGATGATTTAATGGTCTTGGATGGGGTAAGCGGGCTTATTAGTATTATTATATGACTTGCGTTTGTAGCCGATATTACACGCGCTGTGATTGGCTAATACTAGGGCATTATTCCACGGGCTGATTACGGGCCTTCAAAAGCCAAGCAAAAAGCCATATGATAAACAACTTGTTAACCTCAAATGTTCGATCTTTACGGGAAAATCTCAAACCTCGGCCGTATTGACCGAGCTCTGAGATTTTCCCATAAAGACCTAGCTCACGGTTAATAAGTAGTTATTATTGAACTACTCAACACTGCTTTGTCACTAACTGCCACAAAGTATAATTACTGAAAGCGGCTGTTCAATTAATGTTGCCTCTCTATCTTGTTCTAAGGGCAAGGTGGTAAACAAAGGATCCTATAAAGAGCTGTCTCTGTGTATAGGCAGCACAGACATTATGGCGTGTTTAATTGACCCAGAAACAGAGGCAGGTCGTCAGCTTGAGGCAAAGGATGCTGAAAGACTGATGGTTGCTAGGCAACTAAGTAGACAAGACTCATTTCCATGTCATCGGCTTAGTAAAGTGTGTGACAGTACTCATTCTATCATGTCCGCCACCACAACATTGTCTGTTTATGTAAGTTTAATCCTGTCTTGTCTAACACTATTGATAAAACTACACAGAAAGTTGAATCTACCGGATATTTTCAGCTCGTCATAAACCGATAAAAATTGTTTCTACTTTTGTTTGACAAATGGGCTCAAGTGGAATTCATACATCAAGTAGTCTAATACAGCGTAGAGCCGTTTTCAATTGAGTGTCGAAAGTGATTAGGTAATTGTTTTGGTTTTGGTTTACTATGGTTTGAGATTGGCTGAGTGGTCAAATTGATAAGTAATTGGTTTGGTTTTGGTTTTACCACACTCAATTGAAAACCGCTCTAACGATAAATACAAACAAGTTTATCGAGAGATAAAAGGGTACTATACCATTGTTGAATTGATAAGCCTGTGTGTATTTATATGTGGTTCTGTAACTTGTTTTTAACAATATTACTTGGAAAGTGTTTTTGTGGCGGTCTTTCCATGTGCTCCTTTGGCAAAACAAACAATAACATTCAAACCTGAGTTGAAAGATTCACGTGAAATACGGTTTCTGTAAATAGACATTAACTATCATCAATAACTTTGTGGAAGGTTCGACAGTACCATCATATTATCATGACTTTCGTCTGTACTGCAACCTAACCATCAATTGACACTTCCCGTTAGCTGACACTTCATGTGTCAAGGTTGCTAAACCTTGACTACTTTGAATGCTTACCTTACAGTACTGAATATTTTTAACGACTGATTCTGGAAAGCTGATGCACTTAGAACAAATGCCCCTCAACAGATGTCATCAACTACCGGCACTTTACAAACGATTTATTCACGACACAAACAAAACCGACAACGGATCTCAAGCAGACTGACTTAATTTGACTGACAATAGACGGATCGAAACTTACCCGATCGACCAATGACTGCTGCAATCTTAACACGAGTCTTGCAGTCAATGCCATCATAGCTAAAGTGACCAATCACTTTCAACGGACCAAACTTATAACATCATCGACTGACAAACACTATTCACTTGACTCTGAAGATGACTTCCGCTCAGGTTGTCTAACGTCAGTTACCAACAACAGTTCTTTTCAGAACTACCCTCACCCAAACGAACCCACCATAAGAACACTGATACAGACCACTTATTGTCATTGTGTTGTCTGCTCCATAGGAGGACAATCTCCTTCCACCTGAGCAGAAACAAGAAGGAGCTGTCAGTTCTACGACTTACTTAGCATATTTCCGTGCATTTCACAATCTAGGAACTGCTTGTGTTGTTATCTTTCTATTTGCTCTTTGCCAGGTAAGAAATATTGGTATACAAATAATATTTCCTTCAAGGTTAATTTTCTTAAACAAGGTCAAATTATAGTAAAAAGGACAGTTTTAAAGAAAATTCTTTAAAGTTAAATATTAATAAGATGTGCAATCAGTTTTTATTTTTTCTGTGCTATCATATGAATAATTGTATTTGTCTGCTTCCATCCTTTTACCGCCGTGTTGATCTAAAACTTTTACTTGCGGTTTTAAAACGGAATTTGGATTGCAAAATTGTTTTGGGATGAGAGGGATTTTTTAAAATGGAATTTGGATTGCAAAATTGTTTTGGGATGTGAGGATTTTATCCCTCTCGTTTCGGAAATGTGGAAACCTTTTTAGAAAAGTATATACCGTTAAAATCCTGTAGCGAGGGTTTGCTGCCAAATGTTCAGGATTATTCTTATATCAAGTCCCCCTCTCTCTCTTCCCCGCCTTCCTTACAACTTTTTTGAGAAACAGAGTCATGTGATCTTCTCTCAACGACTAAGGGACTTTTTTTTTCTCGCATATCGTTACATCATGCCAGTATGTTTGGAATTTTCTGCTGACCATTAAAGCGTGGAGTATTCTTTCAAGCACTTGAGAGGTGCAAATTCCCTTTTTAATATGAGGATAGCCATTTTTGAAACACAAAATTCCTGTATTCCTGTTGATATTTAACCCATTTTGAACTAACAACACTCGAGCTCCCCTGTAGGGATTCGGCTAACATGTTACTGTGTTGTACTACATCCTTGTTGCCACCCAATTCAGATCATGTGATGATTTACGTGGAAGGTTACAACTGTTCTACAATTAGTTGCATGTGTCAAATTGCACAATTGTAACCTCCCAAATAAATCATCATGTGGTCTTAATTGGGTGGCAACAAGGATGCAAACACATTAGCCGAATCCATCTATTATTGGCATTTCCTGATATTTTAGAATAATAGTATTAGCAAACAACCCTAACTGGAATTGGAAATGATAAGAAAATACCTGGATAATTGCATATTACATGTACATGAAAGGATTTGTGAAGTGACTGTCTTTTTAATCTGATGGTAGGTGGTAGCAATGCTTGCGGATTGGTGGTTATCATATTGGTAAGATAACAAATCTCTTACATTTTAAAAGGCGTTAGTAGTAAGGTAGTTCCACTTCTTTCGTAGTTTGGTATTCAGTGCAGGCATTCTGGCGAGCGATTTGGTGGAATTTACTCGAATATCGTCTTGGAGCCGCACGACATAGAGTGTAGGCTCCTTCAGTCTCATCCCCCCTAAACTGATTTTTCTTCACTGACTTAAATCCTCTTCTGTGTTCTGAGACTATTTTGCATACAGCTAAATTATGAAATTCAGTGACATTATCAACAGCATATAGAAATGATAATTCTTACTTGAAATTTTTTCGACATGCTCTTCTGGTTTTTAAATCAACATTGAAGTATTAAAGAAAAGAGACGTTCGACAATCCTTGAGTCAAAGCTTGTGTACAGTTTTGCTTAATATACACAAGATACTATTGCTCCCGTATCCTTATATAACCTGGGGTAGACCTGACAGTTGATCTGCGCCCAGTGTCTTCATGGAGAGCTTTTGTTCTGTGGCTGCAAGGATCACGAGGATGGTATTATGTACTTTCATCTACTTGTATACACGATCACATTTTCCTTTATGCTATGTCTGGACAGGTCTAATGCAGAGGAATCGTACCACTTAGCAAAATATCAGCACACTGAGAACTCTACATTGACTGCAGCATCAAGACCAGACCTGACCCTGTACTTGGGGATTTATGGTGGTCTTGTTGTAGGGCTCTTTGTGATAAGTCTCTTCTCTATCGAGCTGTACTACACACTTACCATAGTTGCTTCTAAGAACCTGTATGACAAGATGCTTAGCGGTCTTATGAGAGCACCTATGTACTTTTTTGATAATAATTCTATAGGTGAGGATACACATAGCTTGTTCATTCTGTAAGTTTTGTTGCTGTGATTTTCCAATAATTTATCTCGTAAATAAACGAACACAGAGGGTAGGTCGAGGAAATAAAATGTAATATAGAGATATAGCCATGCCTGAAAGCGGAGCTCCTATAAAGCCTGGCTTGAGCTTGCGATCCAATCGAATACCAGTTTTTGGTCAAAAAACAGCTTGGCCTCGATGACATAAACCTGATCCTACCTTGTTTTCGTGTCAATTAACCATAACATGGATATCCAATATCAAATGTCTACGCTGTACTCCAAGGCTGCATGCCTCGGTCGACCTATTAGCTGGATTATGGCCGTCATCTTTTCGTCGTAGCGCGCACGCGCCCGCGATCCATGCTGCTAGCCATGTTGACCATGAAAAAAGAGTTGCATGGTTTTCTGTTTCTATGTGTGCATGTGATCCTATAGTTACGGGGCTCCGCTTGAAGGCCCTTTCGGGCCGCTAGAGCTCCACTAAAAAGACTTGGAACTTAATACAAAGAAACGTTACTTAATATTTACGATAACGATATCAGGAACGGAAAACAAATTAAACGAAGAATTACAGGTAACAGGTATTGAGTTTGGATCATCAGAAATTTGGGCCAATCACATAGGAGGTCCCTAGATACTAAAAATGTGGGAAAATAAGAAACAAGTTACTTACAGTATTTAATTATGAGCAAGTTGTCAAACAGGCTTCGCACCTTAACAGGCGTTTTAAATCAATGATGTCCTTTGATCTGTTTTTAGGGCGAATTCTAAACAGATTTTCAAAGGACATTGGTATGATAGATGACATGATGCCCTTGATCCTCTGCGATGTTTTACAGGTGAAACTTAGCGTGTGTGATCTTACTTGAGATCATGGGTAGTTTAACTAAAATAACAAGAACTAACAGTTCAGCAGGTTCAAGTAATGATGATTGGCAGGAAACGGCAAATGCTAAATCGTTCATTGAAATGACAATCACATATCATTTGTAATTTATGGCAGACTCCAAGATTTGGAGTCCTTCTGATATCCTTTCTTGTGCTCTGTATGTCTGAAAAAAATCCGTTCTCAGAAAATGATATGAGTCATTAATTGATGAATACTTCTTTTACATCCTTCCTTGATGTTGTTTTATTATTTTTTTAAAGCAATGTTTTTCATTGTTGCAATTCATGATTTTTTCCTGTAGACTGGTCTGGTGTGTCTGGGCATTTTAGGATTAGTAGCTGTCAACAATCCAGTGACAATCGTGATGGTCGTACCTCTCATAATGGGCTTTGTTTATTTGAGGAATTATTTCATGAAGTCATCTCGAGAAATCAAGCGTATTGAAGGAATAGGTAAGCAGAACCTTGTGTTACTATTCTGTCTTAAGATGACCTAATAACAATCACTTGTCTTTGCATACGTCATCTTACCTCACAGCGACACGTGGTACCGCAAAACGTTAGAAAACATTGTTAAACACGGAGCGAGCCTATAAATGGAGGCTGAGCGGCTCAGCCCGTCCATCACAAATTGGAATTCTCTGCTTTGATTGGCTTATTCACCCAGGCGTGTCGTACTCCCGCGAAATTTGCATAAAGTAATATTTCAGGCGACCGCACAAGAGAAGGTTTTTCGTTTGTTTGCTTTCTTTGTAAAAAGGTCAGCGAAAACAAAAAGAATGGCATCTACAGAAGAAGAATTTAGACAGGTATCGTACTTCATATACATGCATTTTAACTTCTTATTTTTGTTGTTTCAATTGTGAAAGCATATCGACTGTTTTCGAGTTGTTTACTCAACGTAAATGCCGTGTTTTAGCCAACAAAGTGCAAACCGCTGACCTTTTATAGGATCGCTCCGTGTTTAACTTCCTTCATCAAACAAACACTTGTTACCAAGTATTTCAGTGTTCGAGTAATTTTTCCAAAAGGCAATTCTAAATGAAGCCACTTTTTCCATGTGTTGGTTAAGCCTTTGCTTATCCTGTGAAGTATTCCGTGTGGTGTTTGAGCGGTGAAAAAATGCAGTAGCTCTTTACTGTTTGACAGGTCGTAGTCCCTTATTTGGCCATTTCTCCACCACTCTTCTTGGTCTGGACACTATACGTGCCTATGGAGTGGAGGAGACATTCACAGACCAAGTAAACAGTTATCAAGACGCTCACTCCAGGGCGTGGTTCACGTACCTGGCGGGACAGACATGGCTGAACTTCAGGCTGGAGATGCTCACCGTACTGTTTCTTGCCTTTGTTGCGTTCGTGTCGCCAGCTATCAAAGGAAGTAAGTAGACGCAAGTCCTTGAACAATCCTTGGAATAATGACTCTGTTATTTGTATCAAGACAACATGGTACTATTTGTTTGAAGATAGTTTTATTGATTGGTTCTTAATTATGATCCATTGGAGGACAGATGCGTGGTTGTCGCCCCCAAAATATAAAAAACTAAAATAAAATTAAAACGTCCCAAAACATTACGCGTACGCTTACCATATATTTGTAGAGCGTGGCATAATTGTACCGTGGTGGCTAGCGTAGCCAATGAAAACTTGAATTGCATTATCCAATGTTATAACATAGATAGGACCCTGCGCGCGCTCCGATTGGTCAAAAACCCATGTTTTATCAGAGTATAAAACATAGAAAAAGCGTGTTTTATTGTTTTGCGCGCGCCAAATCTATATCATAAAGCAAATGAAGAAGCCTAATCCGTGTATTACACTGTGATAAACACTCCGGACATTTGAGAACACTCGAGAAATGTAGAAAATTTCCTCGAGTTCCCTCGAGTTCTCAAATGCCCGTCGTGTTTTATCACAGTGTAATACACGGCTTAGGCTTCTTTATTAGCTAAATAAAGTTTTCAATAAAATGGCGTTATAAACCCTCTTTTCTCTTGCAGCTGTAGATCTTAGTGCTGGTGTAGTTGGCCTGACTTTGTCGTATTGTATAATGTTAACCGGTGTCTTCCAGCCATTCATTGAGCAGAGTGCCGAGTTAGAAAATCTGGTAAGTGCTATGCATCCATCCTGGACTGAAGATTTCTGCACGTTTAATGTAAAAAGTTCCGTCTGTTTTAAGTCATTAGATGGCTGGACACGCGTTCAGTAATATCTAGAAATACCCTATTAATTATTATAGAACTGCTTGTTTTTTCTTGAAAGACCCAGGTTTGCCAGGATGCATTGCACGCTGTACAGCATTGGAAAACAATAGAAAGGTCGCTATCATGTAACCAAAACAATAACAGTATAATGGTCAATACTGGGTCTATAAAAAGATGAAAAAAGCGACTGTGCATACAGCATATTTTGAGTACATTTGGGCTGCAATTTTTATCTTTGTTGCTCATAATCCTTATCGACCGTCCCCAGTCTCGACATTCGATAATCACTTTCTTGGTTGTTTACCTCGGAACATTATTATAATCATGAAGTCATTTACATCTCAGGGTAATTTTGTTCGCGACAAACTCCGTACTGTAGTTAGCAAAGAGACTTTTTTTCAGACGGTGTCGGCGTTCTTAGACGTATCCTCAGGGTTCTGTTGCTAAAAACTGTGCGGATTCTGCATTTTTACTCAGATGACGTCTGTAGAGCGTATTGTAGAATACATGAATCTGGATTCTGAGGCTGCAGCTGAAAGTGATACTAAACCTAAAGACGACTGGCCACCCCGCGGACAGATCGAATTTGACAGCATGTCATTCACTTACCACAAGGGCTTGCCAGATGTGCTTCATCACATCAGTTGTACTATCAAGCCCACAGAAAAAGTTTGCTTATTTTCCTGAACTTGTTAGTTTAGTTCCCTTTGTAAGTTGAATGTGTACACACAAAATGATTCCGAATTTAAAATTTATAAACAAACAAGATCACCAAAAGGCTTAGAGGGATTTTTTTTCTTACACTGTTAAGAAGGGAGAATATATTCAGCTGCAATGCAGAGTAACTGATGTTAAATTAAGTTGATAATATTAATGGCCAATCTGTGTATTACATTTGTAGTTTAAATTTACTACATTTCCTGTCAATCGTATTTTATCATATTTGTCAAACCGTCACTTTTATCATATTTGTGAATGATTTTGGCCAAAGGGACTAGTAAATTAGTGCTGGGTTAAGATAAAGCAGTGCTGGGTTAAGATGAAGATTTTTAAGATGTGCTTTTTCTGCTCTTCAGATTGGAGTGGTGGGTCGCACTGGAGCTGGCAAGTCTTCTCTTCTTTCAACATTGTTTAGATTAGCAGAGCCAAGGGGTAGAATTGAAATCGACGGCATTAACATCCGGGAACTTGGACTTAGAGATTTGAGAAGCAGATTGTCCATCATTCCACAGGTGAGAGGACAAACGACACGCTATGTCGTTGCTTTGTAAATCATGATAGCGTTTGAAATAAAAAAAAAAACATCCAACAATGTGCAGCTTCATGTCTTGCTTAGTTTGCTGTATTTTCTCCATTTTACGTATTGATGACATCTGTTTCTCCGTTGTAAAGAAATTCATTCAGAATTCTTGTGGAAGGGAGATAGTTCAATAGAAATGAAGCAATTGGAATTCAGCGTTAATATAACACGGATCGATAGAGGTCGTCTGTACTGAGCTTTAACTTCAATAATGTCCTCGCATTTGTTGGGCCGATGATTTTAAATTTGACGATGGGCTTTGTTGCTGATGAATAAACGTGTGATATTTTAACTTTTTAAGGCTTAAACCACTGCAAAAACCGTGTACGATCAAAACTTGCTCTACGTTGGATCAAAATAGATCGTGACCAGACCAAAAAACTTTAAAAATAGAAAATATACTGCAAAGGTTGGTCAAGAACGCGCGGTATTAGGATCATGTGATCCTCCGCGTGGCCACTTGTCAGGATCACATGATCCTTATACCGCTCGAACACCTGCACACTAGTCGTGACTCTATCAGAAAGGCTCGTGAGGCATTCCTCATACACAGAGGAAAAACACTGGAGCCTGCAGGCCTTAACAGAAGAGATGAAATGTAATTAAATTTAATTTAGCTACCTTTTAATTTTCTATTGTCTATTTTACCTTGTTATCATGTATTATTATCTTTTATGCATTTTCCTTTTTTATTAATGTTACACATCACGTAGCCTTTTTATGTCATTTCCGGTAAATATAAAGATCTTGTAACAAGCATTTATCCATTCAATAAACCTGAAGAAGGCTGGTGTTGGCCAGCCGAAATATTGTAACAACGCCTATTTTCACGTTGGCTTGACCAACCTTTGCAGTGTGACATTTTATTTGTTGTCATCAGTCATTAAGCACGGGAGTGCAACTGAGGATTTACACTTTGAGTGATATTTGAAAATTCTCTCAAAATATTCTTAGGTAGTATTCTCTATTTTTTACTCCAAATTATGTGCCGTTAATTTTTGTAGGAACCCGTGTTGTTTAGTGGTCCCATGAGGAGAAATTTGGATCCGCTTGGAGAGCATGGGGATGCTGAACTGTGGAATGTTTTGGAGGAGGTAACAGAAAAGTTTTGCCTGAAATGACAATTATTGCAATTAAGACAAATGTTGGCGTGAATGTTGTCTGTTTTCTACAGGTTCAACTAAAACAAGCGGTGGAGGAGTTGCCGAACAAACTAGATCAAGAGCTTGCTGAGTCAGGCTCAAATTTTAGTGTTGGTCAGCGGCAGCTTGTATGCCTCGCACGCGCAATTCTAAGACACAGCCGTATTTTGGTGATTGATGAAGCCACTGCGAATGTTGATCAAAGGTGAGTGTCGAAAACATTCTAAAGTTGCAGAAACCAGAGTCTGTAACAGAAAAGTAACTTGAATACCAACAAAATAAAACTGAGGATTACTTTGGGAAAGAATGACAACCTATGTTTTTTTTTATTAAGGGGGTAAGTTTCAAAAGAAACTGTGGTGCTGCGTCGGTGGGGAGAATTACAAGATAATTCGGTTTTATCAACTGAGTTGATAATGTGAATTGGCCACCGTAAAGAGATTCGAAAGCTGACGTTTCGAGCGTTAGCCCTTCGTCGGAGCGAATGACTCGTTCCGACGAAGGGCTAACGCTCGAAAGGTCAGCTTTCGAATCTCTTTACGGTGGCCAATTCACATTGTCAACTCAGTTGATAAAACCAAATTATCTTTGTTTTTTGATACCGTAACCTTTCAGGTTAATAAGCCTTCGAATTTGCTAGAAACCCATAAGGGAGTTTCTGACATTACAGAAACATTTATACTTTTCCCTTGGTTAGACTTTCTCCGAAAAGACGGCAACAATTTACCTCTCAAGGTGGCTGGAAACAGTTTCCAGTGTTTTCCAAGACTTAAATTTTGATGGGCCATATATCCGCCCTATATCAGTTGATGTCGAAATTATGGTATCGAAACACTGCCCAGTGATTGGTGAACATGTTGCTGTCTATTCTGTAATTTTGCGAAGGGGTTCAGAGCGACCTTAAATTTTCGAAAATTATAAAATTGGAAAGTACTGTCTGGAAAGTGGCTTCGAGCCACCTCAAAGTGTTTTTCTTGCAAGTGATACATGCCTTTAGATCTTTTTATTGATTTTAGTTTTTCCACTTTGTACGTTTCTACCGGAACTGATTACGAGAGGGAGATGTATGGAAAACCTTGGAAGAGTGAAAACAATGAAGTTAGTAATTGATCCTTGATTGCAATGTTCTCTTGCTTTTGACAGGACGGACTCTCTGATCCAGGCCACCATCCGTGAGAAATTCAAGAAGTGCACTGTACTGACGATAGCTCACCGTCTTCATACCATTATGGATTCAGACAGAGTTATGGTACGAGCCTTTTTTCAGTTTAAACACTACATCATCGCTTAGCTTGAGGAAAACAGTAACAACTGAAAATAACAACCTTGCAACATAGTGGGTACGATGGTTTGTCGCACTTGATCAGTGAGTTGTAACCATCTTGTTGCTCAGTTTTGAATTATCGAGAGATCTCTAGTAAAGTTAGTCATTGTCTCAGGAATTCGTGAACGAATCAATTTAATTTGAACGCGGAGGGCTCTTTTCCTATTAGATTCACTTGCTTCCCTTGTTTATTCTTTATTATGTCTCTGGGTTTCTTCACAGACTCTCTTTCCCTCCTCAGGTGTTAGATGCCGGCCGTCTCAAAGAATTCGAAGCACCTTATGTTCTACTTAAGAATCCCCGCGGTCTGTTTGCTCAACTGGTGGAACAAACAGGGCCCGTGGAGGCAAGGAGATTGTACGAGATCGCAAGGGACAAATACCACGAGCAACGAGTAGCTATACCGGAAACTATGGCTGAAGACAATAACACTACACCTCAACAACCACCAGAAATATCAGTCACACCGGAAGCGGAAGCTGATGATAACGACTCCGCGCCTCTGCTACAACCGGAAAAACCTGCAGCACAGGTTGATAATCACTCTCCCTCACCGAAACAACCTAAAATACCAGAAAAAGAAGGTAATGGCGACACTCCCCCTGAACAAAAACCGGAACACCCCGAAAAAGACTCTGCGTCTCGACAGCAACCAGAAACAGAGGATAATGGAGACTCTGTACCTCTTCTAGACCAACAAATAAATGTAGAAATCAAACCAGACAAACAGAGTGATTCCACTGCTCTAGACAAGGAAACTACTTCCGCCTGAGACGGAATTGTGTTCTGTTGGGGTTCAAGTTGTGCGTCTCAGAGGTTTCGTCACAGATGTTCAGTACAATGTAACGTACTGCGTGTAGTTCTCATGTTTTACATTATACATACATATAGTATACGGGTTCATACAACAAACATAGCATATTTAATGTACTGTATTTGGAGAATGTCCCCTCTGTTTCTGTGATCTCCAAAATTCACGAGATATTTTTAAAAGTATTTATTCACACAGTCATCCATTAACTACAACTCTCGAACTGTCCGTAATTCTACTCGATCCTATTCTTGTATTAGCTATGGTCATAGTTTGGTCACACAGGAATTTCTGGTAATTGTTAATTCCTATCAATTAGTTCAGTTATCGTCACGCCATGTCCTATTTGTCACGCAACATTATGACAACACATTTCCGACATGTAGTCTCGTGTTTTTAACAGCACTATCACACTATGCTTGTTAGTTGCTGCGCAGCGAGCGTAGCGAGCGAGCAGCAACATAAACAGGATTTAAGAAGAATATATAGAAGGGGATACGAATTCTCGAATTCATCACTTTTTACCACTAGTAATAGTTCTCACTACATCTGCCCCCGCCTTGGATATCACGTTTATTATGGAATGAACTGTATAACTTTTATTACAAAATACGTCTCCCCAGAATCGTTGAAATAACAGACTGATCTAACCTTTTACTCTCGTTGTAATCCTTCAAATCACACAAAATGGAAAAAAAAAAATCTCTGTTATTTCAAGTAAGTAATGATAGATTCAAAAGTTATTCGTACTCTTCGTGCTCGTGTCAGAGCGGACCAACGCGTCTACACTCGTGCACGTGGCTGCAAAAATTATCTAATAATCATTGAAACGACACCGTTTACTAACAAAAGGAAACTAAACACAGTTACTTCGGATACAATTTGTTGTTGTTTTTTTCAGAGTGGGTTTTGAGTTTTGATTTGTTATCCTGATCTGTTTACTTTATACCTTTGGTGTTTGGATCGAGTCTGTCGACCCCGTTGCTGATTTCTGTCTTTCAAATCAAGTACTGCTGAATAACTTATCGCGCGCGTACGCGATAGCTCTCCTCGTCCTCGTGGCTGCAAGAATTACCCAGCGTTGCCTTGCGAGCTTACTCAAAAATTAACCGGGACCGCCGTGCGCGCCTAGTTTCTTCAAATCGGGCTCGATTCGCACACTACCGATACTACACCAATATTTCACATTCTTTATACGCGGGGGGTCCTATTAATGCCTCCTCGGGTTTTGGCCAAAACCCTGCGGGGGCAACAATGCATTGCATTTAACCAGAGTGCACTGGGTCACTTTTTACCAGAGTGCATTGCGCCACGAACAACACGAGGATGTCACACCGTCGAGCCGTCGTCTTAATTCCCTAGATTTCAGTGAGAAAGATTAGTGGTTTGTTTTGCCCTGATTTACCTGTGAAACGATGTGAAGGAGATCGTGCTTGACTTTCACAACTCTTTCTTTTGTCTTTAATGCAGTAAGTGAAAGTTTGTGAATCTGGATGATTAATTGTGACAACTTAATTTTAACTTCTTCATTTCTTAGCAGTCTCGCCTCCCTGGTCGAATTCGTAAATGAAGAGAAATTCGTCGTTACTAAAGCTTGTAGGATAATTAAAGAAAACGAAAACCGTACAACACGCTAATTTCATATATGCTGCGATCTATTCATCCAAACATGAATTAAAGCTGAAGCGTTATTAGTATTTTCATACATCGCGATGGACGCGTGCTCGGCATAATCTGTCAACATTCTAGAGATATTTAATGCGTACCAGTACAGAATTTGTAAGTTAGATTTCTCCTACAATTTCCACATCCATCGATTTTCGCGATCTGGTAAGCGGAAGGTTGATGTGTATCGCTTTATGTCCAAACATAGTTCTTATCACTTTGTCCTTTTTTGTCACACCTCCGCCATCGATGCGTCATCATGTATGAAGTTGATGCATACAAGGACAGATTTTAAGTTACACAGCACAATTTGACACTACTTTGAGAAATAAAGGTTACTGCAAGTCTTGGAACGCGCAGATAGATAAATCACTGCGTAAAATATGTCACTATCAACAGAATGTGCCACAGCATTACTATCTCTTAGATACCCTAGTATAAATGAAAGCTCCTGGGCAAGCTGCACTCTGTTTCAAGTATTTTTCAAATTAGATTGAATTTAAATTAGTTCAAATTGCCAGCAGTTCCGTTTTTTTACTTTGTTATTGTTAACTTAGACTTAATGTGTACTTTTTTAACTAATCCGTAGTGTCTTATTTTTTCTTTCTTTTTACCTTTTTCTTTTTGAAATTAGGTCTTGTAATTTAATCATATTTGTGCACGTAAAATTATTAAAATCTATGTAAGTGTAAATTACAAAAATGGTGAATAATAAGATATTTAATTGCGTATTTTAATTCAGGTTACGAACAAATTTTTTTTAAAGAAGTAAAGCTGTATAAGTATTATTAGTAGAATCAGTAGCCGTGTTGTAATGTAAGCAGGAGAAACCTTTTAAGTAATATAATAAAAATAAAATACGCAAGCGTGAAAGTTGATAAAAATGAAAAAAAAAAGAATTCAAATTAGAATTCGTTTAAATAATTTGCATGGTGAGGAGATAGGGTCTAAAAGTACTCACGAGTGACCACGATTGACCACGAGGGCGATTTAATCAAAATATCCCTGTTGTGTTATTATGACATCATTACAGAGTCATTTTCAGATTATTGCTGCGGAGCGAGCGTAGCGAGCGAGCAGCAACATAAACAGGATTTAAGAAGAATCTATAAAAGGGAGTACGATTCTCGAATTCATCACTTTTTACCAGAATGCATTGTGCCTTTTTACCAGAATGCATTGCGCCTTCTACCAGAATGCATTGCGCCTTTTTACCAGAATGCATTGCGTCTTCTACCAGAATGTATTGCGCCACGAACAACAGGCGAGGTTGTGACACCGTTGTGCTTTCGTCCTTTTTCGCGTGGATTGCAATTGATTAAGGTTCGTTATGGTTTGCTTTGATTTACCTGCTGTAAAGCGATGTGAGCGAGATCGTGCTTGGCTTTCACAACCCTTGCTGTTGTCGTTAATGCAGAATTATCTGGACGATTAATTGTCGCTTCTTAATTTAAAACCTAGTACGTCAATTTCGTAGCGGTCTCGGCCCCTTCGTCGAATTCTTAATGAAGAGAAATCGCCGAAACTTAGGCTTGTAGAATAATTAAAACAAACGAGAACCGTAGAACACGCTAATTTATATCTGCTGCGATCGATTTGTTTCTATCCAAACATGAATTTAATCTAAAACTGACTTCAGCTATTTCACACATCGCAACGGACGCGTCCCCATCCGGAGTCTGTCACATTCCATTCTAGAGACATGTGAGTACCAGTTCAGAATTTATAAGTCAGCTTTCTACTCTTACAATTTCCACATCTTTCGTTTATTTGGATTTGGTAAAGAGGAGGCTGATGTGTATCAATTCATGTCCAGACAGTTAAGATCACCATGTGCTTTTGTCACGATCCCGTCACGATCACCAGCTATGCGTCATATGTAATAATGTGTGCTTGTTGTTTTCTGCAGACAATTTGGAAATCTGCTCCACGAACAACACGAGGATGTCATTACAGTCTTTTCGCGTGGATTCCAATGAAATTTTGTTCTGATTTACCTGTAAAACGATGTGCAGGAGATCATGATTGACTTTCACAAATCTTGCTTTTGCTTTTAATGCAGTACGAGAAAGTTTGTACAAATCTGGACGCCCGGGTTAATTTGGACGATTAATTGTGACAACTTATTTTAAACAACTACAGAATGCAGGGCCACTTTTAAACATTCACCAACGAGCCGGCTCGTTTGGCTCGGCAGTGGAAAAATTTGTATGGCGTTAACTGTTGAGTTCATATATTTAGCAGCTCGTTTGGCTCTGTTGGCTCGGCCTTGGATGAAAGAACGAGGAATAATTGTATGCGCGTTAAGTGTAAAATTCGTATATTTAGCGGCTCGTTGGGCTCGAAGAGAAATCGTCATTACTAAAACTTGCAGAATAATTAAAACAAACGGATGCTACGATCAATTCCTTTTCATCCAAACAGTTTTAGCAGTTTCACATATCCGGCGATCGACTAGCCTGCGAACGCAGACCTACTTCCGGCTGCTACTGGAGCCGCCAGCGTAGACAAGCGACAGCCAAAAATAGTTCGCAGGCTAGCGATCAACGCATTTTCGATACTGTTAACACTCTAGACTTGATGCGTACTAGTACCGAATTTGCAAGTGAGATTTCTGCTCCTAGAATTTCCACATCTTTCGAATTTCATCTCGATTTTCTGGTAAACTTGGGGGAGGTAGGTGTGTATCATGTGTGTATGTGTATGTGCTTTATTGTCTCGATCTCTTGTCTTGTCACGCCTCGCCATCGATTCGTTATGATGCATTAAGTTGACAAAAAAGAACAGCTTTCAAGTTACACATCACAATTTGACACTACTTTAAGAAATAAAGGTTAATATAGATTTAGGCCAGCCTAAAAGCGTAGCTCCTGGGCCGGGTTGTTCAGAGCCCGATCAAACTAGCCGAGGATAAAGTAGAATTTTGATTTGAGTTTTGTAACTTTGCGGTGAGATTTTCTGTATATTGTTTTTGTGTTTTGAATTTTAATGAAAGCAAAATACGCAAAACAAAAGCAGTGAAAAAACTTTGTACAAAAGAAAAGGTTATAATTCGGTTAAATTTTAATCCTGGGTTAGCGTTAACCGGCTTCCTACCAACCCTACGCTGTTTACAGCAAGTTAATCCTGACATGAGCCCGCGATCTGATCGAAAAAAGCAGCACTTGGGCAGCGGTCAACTTTAAAAAAACACGTGACCTCGATGAGCCCTGAACTTGAGCCCGCGATATGGTCACGTGATACTGGTCAGCGGATTCCTTGTTTTGACAGGTGTCAATTGACTGCAACATGGATGTCCAAAGGACGCTTTAAACCAAGGGTTTACGTGTCGTTTTGGTTTACGTGTCAATTGTGGCCGCCATGTTGCGCGACTCCACCACCGTCGTCGTCGTCGTCGTCGTCGTGCGTACGCGCCCACGAGCAATACCGCTAGCCATGATACACATGAGAAAATCAGTTCATGGGTTCCCTTCAGTTTCCTAATATGGGTATGGGGCTCCGCTTGGCGGCCTTCGGCCGCCGGAGCTCCGCTATAATGTAAGACTTGGAACGCGCAGATAGATTGTCAATGACTACGTAAAATATGTCCTTATCAACAGTGTGCCGCAGCATTACTATCTTTTAGATATCCTAGTTTCATCAAATAATAATACTTTCTCACGAAAACTGTTATTTACTAGCGGGTGATTTCAAATACCTTCCGAGAAAAACCGATAATTTTTATTGAAAACGTGCCCCCCCCCCCCCCCCCCCCCCCGCTCGGCTCTCTCTCCCTCTCTTGGAGATGATTAAAAACTTTCATTGTCAACTATACATAGCAGATTGCGTATGGATTGAAAAGAAACCCAAAATACTAGAGATAAGTTTAAAACAAAACGATTAGTTATAAATATGACATGACTATTTTGTTTGGCTCTATTTTAACAACCCAATTAATGATGTCAACGATCAACCCTTAGCTTTGGAAAATCCATTTAACTTCCAAATGTGTTGCCGGCGAGATGTCTGGACAAGTTAAAATAATTCTTTGAGTTTTGTGTCGTGTTAAACTCACTACTCCTTGCGCCATAGTAATAGTCCCGCCATTTTCTTATATATCCTTTGGATCGGGTACTATCCGTATCACTTACACTATTTTTATTGCACCTAACCTCCCCGTATGATTATAAAAATAATATGCCTGTGGGAACTTGGCAGGCAGACACCACGTGGCATGTTTGGCTCTTGGGCGTGCTTTAGAATGGGTTCGCGCGTTTCTTGCGAAGTTCGGTTATGGCCTTTGACTTTAACAAGAAGCGTAAAGATATTTCCCCAAAAAAGGAAACTTTTGGAAAGAAGAAAGATCGAAGAGAAGTGATTGTCTTAAGCGACGACGAGGATGAAGTTAGCGTGGCTAAAGGAGGCAGTTGTGTACGGAAATTGTTGCAGTCTCAGCAATCAGACGACGAAAATCTCATTGAAGAATCAACAACTGCAGCAGTGAAAAACGAAGTGATTATGAAAATTATCTGCAGGAATCAACAACAACAGCATTGAAAATCGAAGAAAGTGATGGTAAAAATTATCAACGAGAACTGCTTGATTTGAAGTATTACAATGGCAATCATAAACTGCCAATGATCCATCAAAGGTCATCAAAAGAGCCCTGGTCTGAACGAGATCTTCGAAATTTGTTATGCTGCAGAAATACCACCAGAACGCATTGTAAAGCAGAAACCGCTGAGAGTGAATAAAACGGCCACTTTCGTGGTAGACCAGACCACAATTGGTTTAAGGCACCCCAATGACCTTGACGTAGATGATAACGCTGAAACTTTTCTTAAGAAAGACAGCTATCGCTTTTATGAGGTGTTCATGAATGAAGACGGATCAGTTTGTTTGAGTACAGAGGTCCACGTGAATCAAAATAGCAACGGTGAGGTGATTTCTGGTATTATCAATCGCAGATCAAGCAGTGGCTGGAAAAAGGTCGACGCTGATATCAGCCGCGTATTTGCCGTGATACGTCGGAGGGCACTCACCAAAAGACCCTTCGCGAACATGGTTATGGGTTTAAAAGGTGCACCACGTTCGTCATGCACGTCAATGAGTTCAACAGCATGTATGGTAAATTAAAAGATCTGAAAACGTACAAGCTGGTTTACCCACATATTATCCAGCATTATTATTTTGACGGTCCTGAGGTAGAGGTGGAATCAGATGTTCACGGAAATGCGAGAGGTGAAAATGCGACTGAATTTAGACCCCGCCAGCACTCATTGAAGAAAGAGATCCAAGAAACCATGACAACTGAGAAACGTGCACCAAGGCTTATCGCTCAAAACTTCACCGAAGAATCGGATATTTTTTAATCAAGCTCCGATGCCAGCGTAGTTCGAGATGTAAAGCAAGTTAAGAACTACAGGTAAGAAGTAAAATATTCAGTATCAATAAAATCAAGAGGCCTACATTGGAGCATTTGGGCAATTTTTGATAAAGATCTTTTTTCCATAAGGGAAGTGTGCTCAACTAAAAAGTTGAATGAGAATGAGTTCGATTCGCTCCGAGTCGATCGTTGTGAATTTTATGACGAAATATATTTATTAGCGGAGCTCCGGCGACCCGAAGGGCCGCCAAGCGGAGCCCCATAACCATATAGGAAAAAGAAACCCATGTATGGATTTTCTCATGGTTAATCATGGACAGCGGTATTGCTCGTGGGCGCGTACGCACGACGGCGACGACGACGGTGGAGTCGCGCAAGATGGCGGCCATAAGGGGATCATAAGGGGACGTCTAAACCAAAAGGAGGCTTAATTTTTCGCTGGCTTTCTGGAGCTCAACGCGGCTACACAATATGCTAGGTCAGCTAAAGGAGTAACGTTTGTCGTGTTTACGTGGAAACAGTGGAACAGTGGAAGCAGTTTTTTTGTGTGTATCAGGTTTTGTGATTATTAACTCATTTCCGACATCGCGGTGGAATTTTTCGCGGGAAAAATATACAGCAAATATCGAAAAAACCTTTTTTTCACTCCAAAATCATCTCAAAACATAACAAATTTACATTCGTTTGAATTGTTATTCAATGACCTTTTCAGGGCTATTTTTGCCGTCAAAATAAACATATGACCCGATTACGAAAAAACCCGGAAATTTCGCTATGCAAAGAATTTTGTCCAAAAATACGACTTCAAAGCGATATATCTCGTTCGCGTTAACAGCTAGCACACATCGATAAAGACAAAATTTGTTCCTTAACAATTCAGCTACATCATGTTAAAATTTCAGCGAAATCGAACGAAACCAAACTTAATTAGATTTATCTTTTGGCACATCGCCCACCGCTTGCGTAGCCAAAGGAAGAGATAGTTGCCCGTAGCAACGGCAAAACATGACTGTAAGAGCAAGCAGCGTTTTGGTAAAAAAAACGCTGAATTATTGTCCGAGAGCTGAAAGTTGGATGGGCAAGTCTTTTTCGAACTAATCTCAAGTGATTTAGACGAAAAAATGACCTCGGCGGGCTACAAACGATCAAAAAAACACTTTGTAATTCAAGCCGTAATTTATTCAAAAACGTGGCGTGTTGGATTTGCACACGCAAAACTAAAATACAGCTGAATACAGCTTACCCTTGCCTGAAAAGCCAGCAACTGGTCCCAAATTACTTTCTTTATCCTTAGGAATGTCCTGACTTCCATCTCCGAAAGATTTAGACCGAATTTTTGGGCAAAAAAACATTTCGCCGACGACAACCGACATCGCCGTGGTTTGCATACTAATGAGCGCACTTGACAAAACTCTCCCGAGGGGGGGATATGTATCAGGTTTTGTGATTATTAAACACAAAACAGAAGGCCAAACAATAGAGTGTGTGCGGGTGACGTCATCAAATTCTCAAATCCAAAACTAAAGAACCACTAAATGTTTTATCCTCATCAGGCTTAAGAGGTTCCAAATTTAGCTCTGTTTACAACTTTCCAGCTCAATAGCATCCTTCGTTTGGAAACCATAACATTTTGAATTTCGAAGTTATGGCGGTGCGTGACATAATGCGAAGCTCGCTTTTGTCGAAAAATATACACTTATCTCGTGATTTTCGTCCATTTTAGGAGTTTAAGTATCAGGAAAAGTGTTTTTGTAAATATTTTTTGGTTCGGTTTAGATAATCAGTTGACTAGAGAGCCAAAGTAAGTTCCAGATGTTTACACTATTTACTGGCCGTCATGTTGGAGGAGTAAAGAGGTCCTCCAACATGGCGGCTCCATACTACGCTCTGTAATTTTGTGCGGAACATTTCGACGAATATCTCAGCTTTGGGACAACGCACACAGCTTAAACTTGGAGAACTGTCTTCTTTATTTATCGTCTACAATATCACAATTTTTTGACTTTGTCCGTTGCATAGTTTTTATTTTATTTTTTATTGCGTGACAGCCGCACACACTCTATATGCAGAAAACCTTGCAGCAAAGTTACAAAACTGAACTCAAAATTCAACCTTATCCTGGATAAGCCTAATCGGGCGACAGGAGCTCCGCTTTTAGGTTGACCTAAATCTATATATTACTGCTGAGCGAGCACACTGTGACAAAGTTGCGTGAGTTCCACGAGGGCGACGCGCGAAGCTAGTACCCAATGCGCGCGAGGCGCATATAAAAATAAGAAAAAAAACGTGTACCTTGTTTCTATCGAGTTTTACTATAAATCTACTAGCGTTCTATCACGAATGTCGTTCTCTGATTGGCTACGTTACTCACGTTCTATTCTGTGATAGATAGTGAGTGGTGTAGCAGCGGGCGCTGGGGGCCGCTTCTTTGTGGTTTCGAAGTGCCCATGAAGCGGATTTAGATGAAAGTTGTGAACGACTTGTATATTTATACTAAAACAATTAGATCTGTTCACACAAATTAATTGCCAACGAAATTTAAATGTGTTATTGTCTAGTTATTATAACTCTAATGGGAAGTTGTTTGAAATGTTATTCCAGAAACAACTACAGCCAGTCCCGTCCGAGAAGGGACGAAGATGAAATTAAGGATATCATTTTGGAACTATTGGATCAAAGTAAGGGGCAAAACCCAAATGTTCTTGATAAAAATCAGCCTTTTGTAAGAGAATTTCTTCTCCGGCATGGTCATCAGTCCACTGTTGTTGCCTACCTAGACCAGACACTTCGGGACGTTGACAGGTTCTGTACCAATGATCCACACAGTCCCTTTGTGGTAGACACTACCTTTAACATTGCAGATTATTATCTCACGCAGACCTGTTATCTTAATTTGAGCCTTGTCTCCAAGACTTCTGGAAAGCATCCCTGGTTTCCCGGGCCTCTGCTAGTACACCGGGGGGGAAAAATCAAGATGAATTAAAGTTCTTCTGGCAAGTCGTAAAACGTGGCTGTCCTGCACTAGAAAGCTTGCAAGTACTTGGTACGGATGAAGAAACGGCAGTGTACGACGGAATTCTGTCGGAAACAAAACATACCATCCACCTCCTTGGAGTTGATCATGTTATGGCAAATGTTGAGAAGAAATTGGAAGAGCTTCACTTCCCACCCACACAAAAGCGTCAAATCATAGATGACATCTTTGGAGGTCCAAGGACTGTGTCATCAAGAAGCCTTTGTGAAAGCAAGAGTAATGAAGAGTTTGATAACAAAGTTTCCGAGATAAAAGAGCGTCGGGAAGAAATTGAGAAGAAATACACGCGAAACGCCCCTCCAAAATTTGTGAAATATTTCTCACAACACAAAGAAGAAAAAATTCGCAACAGCATGACACAGTATGTCAGAAAGAGGGCTGGTGTGCATGGGGTGTATGGCCAGAATCCTATTGAGTGACAGCACTTCCTTTCAAAGAGCGAAATTAATGATGTTGTAAAAGATTCTGGGCAGACGTATCGCAGTGTTTCCTTGCCTGTCGCTCTGGATGCCTTGAAAGGACGGACACTAAGACTGTACACTGACTCCGTGAAGGCACTCTACGGAGAGGGTCCTTTCCGTGCTTCAGCAGGGTACAACCAATTTGTCAAGTCCTACGAGGAATGGAAAGATCTGAATAAAGATCAAAGGATGGAGTACACTAAGAAGTTTTTTACTGCAAAGCCACGTAGGCCTGCAGTCACCAAGAAATCTCAGCCTCTAGTCGCTGTCAATGAAACCACGAGTTCGCAAGATCCGAGATCGACTGGCGTAGAAGAAGACGTCACTGGTTTGCCTCTACCCAAGCATCTCAGCATCAAGTTTCATGAATGTTCTATACCAGAAGAGTGCATTCCAACAGCCACCTTGAGAGCTATCTTTGAAAAAGCAGAACTTCTCATCAATGAGAAAGGGGCCATAAAAGAGGCGGCGTCTAACGACGAGAGATTGAGAACAGTGAAAAGTAAGGACGGTGGTGACGCACTCATTGTGAAGCCCTTGGGTAAAAAGAGTGACTTATTCCAGTTTGTCTGCAGCACATACAGAGCACTTGAGATATGCCCCGACACAGTTGCTGTTGCCGACGACCAAGGAATCCTGTTCGAATATTTGTATGCCCTTCGTCAAAAGTTGAGTAAGAAAGTATCCAAAGGTATTGCTGGCGTAAACCTCACCGCAGCCATAGAAACTGGTCTAAGAGTTTCAGAAAAGGGTCTGAAGCAAAACGAAGTCCGCAAAGCAGCAAGACGAAAACAAAAACCAAGTCAAAAGTCTTTGTCAAGTGTACTTACTCCTCCCGCTTCGTCTCAGAGACCAGTCTTGTCCAATCGCCCACATACAACAATGCCGTCTACAAGCATGGTACAAGATGAACTTTTCCCTGGTACCAACGAAAGTACGGTTGATTGGCCAGACCAGACAACCTCAATGCTCATTGTTAACCAGTCAGCATGGAGTATGCAAGCGTTGAATTCTTCTTTTCCTCCGGTTTCTTCACAACAGGTACAGATCAGGGGCTCGCCATGGCCACATTAACAGCAAGTGCAATGCCCACTCTATGGTCAGTCAGCTTCACAATCAGCAACTCTCATCAGCCATCCCTTACAGACAACACCAAATTTCACTGACCCGTCATTTCTACAGCCAGCAGTTCCTGGTTTTCAGTCGGAGCAGTCATCATTACAACTAACAGGCAGTGCCCACTCTACATTTCAGCCACCATCTGCTACAAAACAACAAGTTCAGCAACCTCTGTGGGGTGTACCATGGCACTCGGGAATGTCGCCTTATCCTTACACGCTTTGTGCTCTACCCAAAACTGTCAGAAAATGCTACGGCTGTGGGGAAGATTTTGCGCAGAAATACAGAACTGAGCCTAATAACATTATTGTTAAGCATGTGGATCGTCGACTAAAAAGTCGCGACAATCAAACCAGTCAGCTGCTTTTCAACGCCGACTTCTCTAATACATACTACCATCCAATATGTAGTCACGTAAAGCGGAAAAATCCACTCTTCAACAGCACGGTCTACGTGGAATGGAGCGATTACCGTTCAATGTCTACTCAGCAAAAAGCGGTAGTTGATAAATATGACCTTAACATTATCTTTAAAGGACCATAGGGTTGTGCTTTGGTAGAAGTCCATAAGACCTCATTCGAAACTGTCTATATATTTCAGTATAATTTTTTCGTTATATGTTCTCCCTCTTTTT
>OZ026600.1:15043322-15050822 GCA_964020085.1 Micromussa lordhowensis
TGAAGAATACGAACAATACATCTTGACAAAATTGAAAACCCAACAAATTGCGAGGTGTTGCGAGCAATATTGTTTGTCAAAATCTGAACTGCTGTGGTTATAATCACAACGTTTCTCCTCCTTTTTCGACGACAGTAAATCTTGGTGTTTCATTTCAAGAACTTCTATTGGCCTACGACATCTTCATGTCTAAATGGGCCTTGCATTTACAGGACTTATAAAGCAGGAAGCATACAACGGATTAGCCGTGGTTACCTTTATTAATTTGTTCCCCCAGTGTTTGACATCAAGTTCTTCAACTAACCACTCACTATTGTAGTTTTAAAGCTCATACAACTCACTCATCCATACGAGCATCAGAAAAATAATCATAAGTAACGTTCACCTCTACTTTATTTTAACACGAAAATACAGTGGGTGTTGTGAAAGTTTGACAAAGAAACGCATCTTTTGTCTGCTTTTAATGAAAATCAGGTGATGTCGACGGCGAGAAATCGAGGGCTCTGGGAGGAAACTATTATTCTGTATGCTAATTACTCGTCACTCAAAAAACGTGAAATTGTTTTACAACACAATTTGGAGCATCTGGAGAAAAAATTCCACTTAGATAGGCGTTAGACGTCTCCTATAATTCTCTTCTGCATCATCAGTTTCTCCTTGGCGAGTACAGCCTCGACTTCGCGATCAAACTGGATCCTTTGTAACAAGGAAAGAGACCTGCATCAAGAGGAAAACATAAATTCTACGTGAACTTAGACTAAGTTGGATAAGAAGTCGCTTACCTCTGTTGAGCTGTGGCTGTCTATTCGATGTCCGAATGCTTCAGTGCAGTTAAAGAGTACAAATGGCTCACAAATAAAGAATTTCGAAATGAGCAGCGCTTTATGGCAAGCTAAGGGTGTGGAAGCGTTTCCAATAGGCTTTATTTCTATTGGTTCGCCTTTAATGAAAAGACAGTTCGGTTCGTTGCTTTTCCAAAGCAAAACTGAACCATTCATCCATTGTTATCCTTCAACTACAATAACCTTTACGGTATGATGACATCTGATGAGCAAATTTCACCACCAACCCTCCCTTTGAAATCGCAAATTTTGTCCTGCACAAATTCCCAATGCAGCAAAGATGAAAAGAATATCCTCGTGAAAACAACACAAAGGTGCAAGATGCTTGAGAAAATTTCTCGCAAACGAGGCTTGGTGGTGAATTTTGAGCGTGTGACGTAATCATGCATTACGCTATTGAGAGTCGACTGAAAACGGTAATAGTGAGCTTAAGCAAACCACGACGACGACGGCAACGAGAACGTCAAAAACAAAAGGTTTAATGAGAAAAACAATAGCTGTGCACGTGCGTTATAAATCGTTGTACATTTCTTTGCCGTCCTCTGCAAAACGATTACGTGAAGTGACCAAGTTCTGCGTGGTCTGAGGAACGCGAACAACGACGCCTGGCTGAATTTTGCCATTTCCATTTGACATTGAACGCAATCATTACATATTTAGACTAAGCACGTTTTTAGAGCCATTGGCGTACCGAACGGATCTTGACAATCGCGAATTTTGCTAGAACTTAAATCTTTTTAATGTTTTATAAACCGTCGCTGAACCATTTTTCAGGCTGCAATCACGAGCAAATTTTTAAGCGACGAAATTGAAATCTTTGTCTATGAATTCTCGTTTTGAAGACTTTAGCCATCTGTACATGATTGCAGCTTGAAGGATCGGCACAGCGATACAAGGTGAGAATGAATGTGATGCATTTAAGTCAATGGAGTTACGTTGGCGCTTTCTTATACTGAACAAATATCTGTTCGCTGAAGCTTTGTCCACTTCTTCAGTTCCTGAATCAGTTCTGTATTTCAAGTTGTGGTCAAATGTTTCGCGCTATGAGATGATGATCATGGGCGGGGAGAAACGTTTCCCTCTTGAAAACGGTCGCTGTCATATTGGCTAAAATGCTTATAAATATTTTTTCTATCACTTTTTTTTTCTACCAAAAAAAAATCAACTCAACACTTAGAACTTAGAATCAAACCCGAAAACCTTGGCATATTGAAGCACCTCCCATACATTACACTACTTGTGAAATGGCAATTGGGTTGAGGATTTATTCCTGAACGGACACTTGCGTCCAAGAATTGGCAGAATATTTTTGGAATTTTACTGCATTAGCAGAATATTAGTGTACTGTATCAAGAAACAATGGCAAGTTACAGCCTAACCCTAATTGAAATACGACAAAAAGTTATTTGTTTAATCAATCACAATTACAGTATACTATTAACATTTTAACAACATATTCACAGACTCAAGTTACATTTCTGCATGCAATTACAAGCATGAATAGTCTCTTTAATCAATTACTGTAAATACTCTTATCTTTTTCCTGTCCATTCCCAAGTTCTTTGTATTTAATCTCCTTATAAAAGTAGAGAAATGAAGACAACTGGGCAAACATTTAATATTTTTAATCAATTCTCAGTGGTTTTCTAACGACTGTCGTCAAACGGAACATGAATTGAACTCTAAACCAATCAGCATATGACTTGTAGCAAATTCGGTGAAAATGCCGGAAAACCCGACAGACAGCGGTCAAGAGCACTGCACGAGCGTTGTTCCCGCCAAAACTGCAAACTCGTCCCAGAGCCTGCGTGCAAATGGATCGTGATCCCTGGGAACGAGATTGCTAAAGCAGCCGCTTATTAACGTCTCATTTCTTTCCGAAATACTCCTTTCTTTTAAGTTCAAAGTTAATTAAGTCACCGAAAATTGAGCTTTGTAGGCCAAAAATGTATAGAAAATTTAATAAGTGTTATCAACCTGGTTTACTAACGGTTTCGCACAGAATATTTTCGCTTCAAACTCCTACAAACATGGAATCAACGACAACCAGAAGTGGTGTTAAAGTTTTACTTTTGACCGCAGTAACAATCGGTGCCCGACAAGCGCGAGGTAGTCTCCTCCGCAGCCGTTTTTAGGGAGTGTCACTCAACGCTCCCTCCAAAGAAACGGCTGCTCACAACCAAACAACATTCCTTTCACGAAATTAGCCAATCGCAGCTTCCGTTCCATTTGCAAGAATGTTTTCGCGCCACATTTGCCCTGTGAGGCTTGTCCAATCGGAGATCGGTTTTTATCTCTCCATCGCCTGGTAAATCGAACAATGGCTTATACAACACGCAACACATTCAACAGACTTGCGCGTAAAGAGCTACATTTGAGTCATGTGGTGTCAGAACGAACAAAAGGAGAAATAAACCTATACATCGAGCTCGAGAAACATAAGCTCGATCAGATATATTCAAGGAACATAAGAACGTCTATAGACAAACGTGGGGGGGGGGGGGGGGGCTTTCTCGAAGTAAAGCTACGGCGTCTCCGAAGAAAAAAGTATCCGTGATAAGAATCTACATACTGTACTTGCATGCAGTTTTAATCAAACGGCAGGCCCGGCGTCACAATATATGATGCAAGTAAGCAACATGTTCACGGTAAATTTCACATTTTGTCCCTCGAAAGCAAATTCGTGGAAACATATCTTGCATTAGAAATGAGCTTAAACAATGGATAAACACATGGAAAATTACAGAGGTGTCAAACTCTGGAAAGCGACATGCCGATAACAGCGGAAACCATGCAGACCTATGACCTCTAAAATTTGCTATAGCACAGCCTAACGGCTCAGCTTCACTAAAAATTCCTCTTTATAACACAACATGAAGTGCCCTTCATAAACACGAGTGAAGCAACAAAAAGGTCGAGAGACCGAACAGAGAACGGCAAATGTACAAATGTCACGAACCGTAAGAGTCGTGTAGGCTAGTCAACCTCATTTTACCTGATTTTACACGTCTATGTTAAGCGCAGATTTTATAATTTCTGAGAAATTATATGGCTTCTTTTCCCAAAAATAAAGATTCTTTCATCAGCAGAGCACAGCGATGAACACGTTAAGCATTTGAGGCTTTCATTTACAATTTTTTTCGGCGTTTCATCCGCCATGATCAGTACAGTAGTCACAATGTAGATTGTCTGTAACATCATGATTTTTTCGGCTAACCTGCGTCGTCAAGTTCATTATGAAATGGTGCTCCTTCCGGCTCGCCTTTTTCATTCTCCTTCATTTATTTATTTTTTGTTAAATAGATATGGTTGCGACTCAAAAATATAAATGCCGTGATATAGACTTACACTTTACTGCGACTACTCGAACCGGGCAATTTGGAAAAGAGTTAACCAATCAGAACGTTACTTGAGCACAAAGTATAGCGATTTTTTTCTCAAATAAACCAATAACATTGAAGAATACGAACAATACATCTTGACAAAATTGAAAACCCAACAAATTGCGAGGTGTTGCGAGCAATATTGTTTGTCAAAATCTGAACTGCTGTGGTTATAATCACAACGTTTCTCCTCCTTTTTCGACGACAGTAAATCTTGGTGTTTCATTTCAAGAACTTCTATTGGCCTACGACATCTTCATGTCTAAATGGGCCTTGCATTTACAGGACTTATAAAGCAGGAAGCATACAACGGATTAGCCGTGGTTACCTTTATTAATTTGTTCCCTCAGTGTTTGACATCAAGTTCTTCAACTAACCACTCACTATTGTAGTTTTAAAGCTCATACAACTCACTCATCCATACGAGCATCAGAAAAATAACCATAAGTAACGTTCACCTCTACTTTATTTTAACACGAAAATACAGTGGGTGTTGTGAAAGTTTGACAAAGAAACGCATCTTTTGTCTGCTTTTAATGAAAATCAGGTGATGCCGACGGCGAGAAATCGAGGGCTCTGGGAGGAAACTATTATTCTGTATGCTAATCACTCGTCACTCAAAAAACGTGAAATTGTTTTACAACACAATTTGGAGCATCTGGAGAAAAAATTCCACTTAGATAGGCGTTAGACGTCTCCTATAATTCTCTTCTGCATCATCAGTTTCTCCTTGGCGAGTACAGCCTCGACTTCGCGATCAAACTGGATCCTTTGTAACAAGGAAAGAGACCTGCATCAAGAGGAAAACATAAATTATTGAGGTGTTGCATGTGAAGGAAATTACTGAATGACAAATGTGGTATAAATGTTCTCTGTTCTTAGTAATCATCCTCATTCAGGGATGGCCCAGTGATGAGAGCGCTCGCCTCCCACCATTGTGGCTTGGGTTCAATTCCGCCCGTTGCCATATATGGATTGAGTTTGTTATTGGTTCTTGTCTTGCGTTTCAGGACCTGGATTAGAAAAAGGTTTAACGTCAAAGCAAAAAACAAACCTTGTTTTTAGGTTGCTTATGCCAGATAAGTAGAGAAAGTTTCGAAATCTCAAAAAAGTTCAATTTCTAGCGCGTTTTTCCATCATGATATGTAAAGAGGCGTGATATTTGTCTTATTTTATTTGAGTTCCCAGAGGATCATCTCAAGTGCCCTCGGCATGGCTGAGAGCAATTGCTAAAGCAAGCAGCTACCGAGCGTTTTATAAAACTATGAACCAGAGACTTGGAAGCCAGAAAAAATTTCAGTTAAGCATGACGAAAAAATATGCCAAAGCTCACCTCTTGTGTTTTTCCACCATCGGTTTGAGGGCGTTAGCAGCCTTTTGCCACTCCGCCACTATCTCGCCCACCTGGTTACTTGAGCACAAAGTATAGCGATTTTTTTCTCAAATAAACCAATAACATTGAAGAATACGAACAATACATCTTGACAAAATTGAAAACCCAACAAATTGCGAGGTGTTGCGAGCAATATTGTTTGTCAAAATCTGAACTGCTGTGGTTATAATCACAACGTTTCTCCTCCTTTTTCGACGACAGTAAATCTTGGTGTTTCATTTCAAGAACTTCTATTGCCCTACGACATCTGAATGTCTAAATGCGCCTTGCATTTACAGAACTTATAAAGGAGGAAGCATACAACGGATTAGCCGTGGTTACATTTATTAATTTGTTTCCCCAGTGTTTCACATCAAGTTCTTCAAGTAACCACTCACTATTGTAGTTTTAAAGCTCATCGTGACAAGTCACTCATCCATACGAGCATCACAAAAATAACCATAAGTAACGTTCACCTCTACTTTATTTTAACACGACTATTCAGTGGGTGTTGTGAAAGTTTGACAAAGAAACGCACCTTTTGTCCCAAAGCCTTCGCTGCTTTTAATGAAAATCAGGTGATGCTGACGGCGAGAAACCGAGGGCTCTGGGACGAAACTATTATTCTGTATGCTAATTACTCGTGACTCAAAAAACGTGAAATTGTTTTACAACACAATTTGGAGCATCTGGAGAAAAAAATCCCACTTAGAAGGGCGTTAGACGTCTGTCATAATTCTCTTCTGCATCATCAGTTTCTCCTTGGCGAGTACAGCCTCGACTTCGCGATCAAACTGGATCCTTTGTAACAAGGAAAGAGAGCTGTATCAAGAGGAAAACAAATTATTGAGGTGTTGCATGTTAAGGGTTAAAGAAGCTAACTTAAGGAAATTACTGAATGATAAACACTAATCTGGTATAAATGTTCTGTTCTTAGTAATCATCCTCATTCAGGGATGGCAGGGGAGCATGGATGGCGCAGTGGTGAGAGCGCTCGCCTCCCACCATTGTGGCTTGGGTTCAATTCCGCCAGTTGCCATATTTGGATTGAGTTTGTTATTGGTTCATGCCTTGCATTTCAGGACTTGGATTAGAAAAACATGAAAGCAAAAAAAAAAACTCTGTGTCTAGGTTGCTTATGCCATACAAGTACAGAAACTTTCGAAATCTCAAAAAAGTTCAATTTCTCGCGTAAACAAGCGCGCAATTTGTCTTATCTTATGTAGTGTAAGTCCCCGGAGCATTATCCCAAGTGCCGCCGGCATGACTGAGAGCAATTGCTAAAGCAGGCAGCTACCGAGCGTGTTATAAAATATGAACCAGAGACAGAACCACAAAAAATTTCAGTTAAGCGTCGCGAAAAATATGCCAAAGCTTACCTCTTGTGTTTTTTCACCAATAGTTTGAGGGCGTTAGCAGCCTTTTGCCACTCCACCACTATCTCGCCCAGCTGCTTTTTCCAGTAAGTTGCTACTGCCTGTACGTGTTTGGGAGCGTACTTCCTGTCATATTGCTGTTTGGTAAATCCACAGGCATTAACATACCCATAAATAATCCCGAGGCAGAAGTTTTTGGTCTTGTCCGTTGGGAATCCAGTCTTGTCAACCGCCTTGAATTTGCTTGGTCCTATTGCTAAGGTGCAGACACACATCGGGAAGCCTTGAGGTAAAGGCGCACATGCAGGGTTGTCTTTGGGCGGCATGATGTGAGACGCAATCTGAAGACGGATGATCTTCTCCACAGAATGCAAGAAATATGCTTTGAATTCAGCCACTCTCGTAATCAAGGCTTGTGCGTGTGCTGCTGCTTGTTTGTTCTTGCTTCTTTTCTTGGCCACATGAATCTGGTCCAATACTGTGTCCACAAAGAGTTGTCCGTACATGCGGAACAGAGGTAGAGTCTG
>OZ026600.1:15055822-15065822 GCA_964020085.1 Micromussa lordhowensis
TCCTTTTTCACTCAACAAAGAGGACTCTTGCGTTTACTGGGTGCAGCCTTCAAGTTGAACCGTTTAACAGTATCCCTTCACTTTTAACAAGTTGATTGTTCAACAATAATTGCTCCTACTGTTCTTTCAGTTATCATGTGTCACAAAGACTGGTTTTCATTGGTGCACAAGCAACATTCGCAGACTTAACGGAGTACTGCTATGAAACAACTTTCGTTTGGAAATTAGCATAACAAAAAGTGGTAATTATTAAGACTGTGTTGATGAGAAAACGCGGCAGAACAGCCCAGCGCAAATGAAGGAATTCTCTTAAACTTGGCACAAATGTTGGGTTTGTTGAGTATATGATTGTGGGAAAAAAGTGGGTCAAAATATTTTATTACCTTCAAGTTATTTGGACCCTTTGCCAAAATTCCATTTGAGACTAATTTATGCATATTTATTTAGCCCTCATTTGTTTTAGATTCACTACAACAAGAAAAGCCTTGTGAAAATGAAATCAACTGGATCAGTTTTTACAACTATTGGTCTAAAAGCACAGATATTCCTTTGAACTGCGCAATTTGATTTCTCTGCGTGGCTTCATCTTAACTGGTAAGCTCCATTTTTTTGCTGCCGTAAATAGCTTTAATTGATGGCAAATGATCTGTAATGGGCAAGTCGGAATACACATTATTTCAAGATGGATAGTGAGAGCAATCAATAAATTTCTCAAAAAAGCCAAAAAAATTGTAAACTTAAATAGCATTTTTTCTTAAGTAACTTAGACGTGATTTTGACCTCTCTTTCTTTATTCTAGGATTGTTCATCCTTTTCAAAGTGTTCCGTTTTGTGTCACCTTTCCGTTAAGCTCGACGCAAGTTTGAACAAAAAATATTCATTACCGTTCCCCTTTCGTCAACAGTTTGTCGACAAAGTTTCTTAGCATACCATTCAAAATCCAAGAAGAGCAATCACTGCTGCTATAACTTAAGGATTTCTATTTGAGAGGCGACAGAAGCATACTGCCAGCTTAAGCGATTCATATTATGCGGTGTTAGGCAGCGCCTGGTAATTGAACCTACAACAATGAAACACCTTTAACCAGACATATTTTATCAAGCTCTGATCAGGACAAAAGAGGCTTAATTCACGGCTATCTGGAAACGACACTAAGTAAATCCAGCTTTTGATAGAAAAATGCTGGAACAGAAATGATAGAAGTGAATTACAATTAGTCATTTTATTGCAAACAATTCCAAGAAATGCAAAATTGTTAAGCAAGTGTTAGTTTAGGATAATGCTGTTTCACTGTTTATAGGGTGTCTTTTTCTTGCTTTAATAAGCACAATATATCAACTGAATAACTGTTCCTTTAAAGAGTAACAATTCCGAGTTCTGCTCAAAGCTTCCATAAAGCATAGTTTAGTGTCGTTTCGTTGCAAGGATTTTGTTTATGTTGGGTTCTTCAGCCCTGCAAAAGCATTTGAGCAGAAAACCGCAATGTCTGAACAGCGAAGTTTTCTCGAAAGAAAAAAGACGAACAGTAAAAGAGTTCTTTCGCATCCATATTCAGCATTACTTTCATTACTTTCATTACTTTCCATTACTTCCATAAGAAGTATACAAATTTTCAGATGACTGAGCCATGTAATGAAAAAAGTTCTTGGCGAAGAAGACGAAAGAGGCTTTACTGACCAGAGTGATGTGGCTTTGATTGAAAA
Source organism: Micromussa lordhowensis (assembly GCA_964020085.1). Lineage (NCBI taxonomy): Eukaryota > Metazoa > Cnidaria > Anthozoa > Scleractinia > Lobophylliidae > Micromussa > Micromussa lordhowensis. Next base: position 15,057,526 of record OZ026600.1, read on the forward strand.
ACGAGAACCCACTGAAATGCCTCAGGAAACTAACCACAGTCTACATTTCTACAGTCAGATAAATTAACGGACTGAGATATTCGAATCACTGCATGATTAAAACACTTCAATGAGAAGAAAACCAACCTGCTCCTTTTTCACTCAACAAAGAGGACTCTTGCGTTTACTGGGTGCAGCCTTCAAGTTGAACCGTTTAACAGTATCCCTTCACTTTTAACAAGTTGATTGTTCAACAATAATTGCTCCTCCTGTTCTTTCAGTTATCATGTGTCACAAAGACTGGTTTTCATTGGTGCACAAGCAACATTCGCAGACTTAACGGAGTACTGCTATGAAACAACTTTCGTTTGGAAATTAGTATAACAAAAAGTGGTAATTATTAAGACTGTGTTGATGAGAAAACGCGGCAGAACAGCCCAGCGCAAATGACGGAATTCTCTTAAACTTGGCACAAATGTTGGGTTTGTTGAGTATATGATTGTGGGAAAAAAGTGGGTCAAAATATTTTATTACCTTCAAGTTATTTGGACCCTTTGCCAAAATGCCATTTGAGACTAATTTATGCATATTTATTTAGCCCTCATTTGTTTTAGATTCACTACAACAAGAAAAGCCTTGTGAAAATGAAATCAACTGGATCAGTTTTTACAACTATTGGTCTAAAAGCACAGATATTCATTTGAACTGCGCAATTTGATTTCTCTGCGTGGCTTCATCTTAACTGGTAAGCTCCATTTTTTTGCTGCCGTAAATAGCTTTAATTGATGGCAAATGATCTGTAATGGGCAAGTCGGAATACACATTATTTCAAGATGGATAGTGAGAGCAATCAATAAATTTCTCAAAAAAGCCAAAAAAATTGTAAACTTAAATAGCATTTTTTCTTAAGTAACTTAGACGTGATTTTGACCTCTCTTTCTTTATTCTAGGATTGTTCATCCTTTTCAAAGTGTTCCGTTTTGTGTCACCTTTCCGTTAAGCTCGACGCAAGTTTGAACAAAAAAATATTCATTACCGTTCCCCTTTCGTCAACAGTTTGTCGACAAAGTTTCTTAGCATACCATTCAAAATCCAAGAAGAGCAATCACTGCTGCTATAACTTAAGGATTTCTATTTGAGAGGCGACAGAAGCATACTGCCAGCTTAAGCGATTCATATTATGCGGTGTTAGGCAGCGCCTGGTAATTGAACCTACAACAATGAAACACCTTTAACCAGACATATTTTATCAAGCTCTGATCAGGACAAAAGAGGCTTAATTCACGGCTATCTGGAAACGACACTAAGTAAATCCAGCTTTTGATAGAAAAATGCTGGAACAGAAATGATAGAAGTGAATTACAATTAGTCATTTTATTGCAAACAATTCCAAGAAATGCAAAATTGTTAAGCAAGTGTTAGTTTAGGATAATGCTGTTTCACTGTTTATAGGGTGTCTTTTTCTTGCTTTAATAAGCACAATATATCAACTGAATAACTGTTCCTTTAAAGAGTAACAATTCCGAGTTCTGCTCAAAGCTTCCATAAAGCATAGTTTAGTGTCGTTTCGTTGCAAGGATTTTGTTTATGTTGGGTTCTTCAGCCCTGCAAAAGCATTTGAGCAGAAAACCGCAATGTCTGAACAGCGAAGTTTTCTCGAAAGAAAAAAGACGAACAGTAAAAGAGTTCTTTCGCATCCATATTCAGCATTACTTTCATTACTTTCATTACTTTCCATTACTTCCATAAGAAGTATACAAATTTTCAGATGACTGAGCCATGTAATGAAAAAAGTTCTTGGCGAAGAAGACGAAAGAGGCTTTACTGACCAGAGTGATGTGGCTTTGATTGAAAAACGAGAACCCACTGAAATGCCTCAGGAAACTAACCACAGTCTACATTTCTACAGTCAGATAAATTAACGGACTGAGATATTCGAATCACTGCATGATTAAAACACTTCAATGAGAAGAAAACCAACCTGCTCCTTTTTCACTCAACAAAGAGGACTCTTGCGTTTACTGGGTACAGCCTTCAAGTTGAACCGTTTAACAGTATCCCTTCACTTTTAACAAGTTGATTGTTCAACAATAATTGCTCCTACTGTTCTTTCAGTTATCATGTGTCACAAAGACTGGTTTTCATTGGTGCACAAGCAACATTCGCAGACTTAACGGAGTACTGCTATGAAACAACTTTCGTTTGGAAATTAGTATAACAAAAAGTGGTAATTATTAAGACTGTGTTGATGAGAAAACGCGGCAGAACAGCCCAGCGCAAATGACGGAATTCTCTTAAACTTGGCACAAATGTACGTTGGGTTTGTTGAGTATATGATTGTGGGAAAAAAGTGGGTCAAAATATTTTATTACCTTCAAGTTATTTGGACCCTTTGCCAAAATTCCATTTGAGACTAATTTATGCATATTTATTTAGCCCTCATTTGTTTTAGATTCACTACAACAAGAAAAGCCTTGTGAAAATGAAATCAACTGGATCAGTTTTTACAACTATTGGTCTAAAAGCACAGATATTCCTTTGAACTGCGCAATTTGATTTCTCTGCGTGGCTTCATCTTAACTGGTAAGCTCCATTTTTTTTGCTGCCGTAAATAGCTTTAATTGATGGCAAATGATCTGTAATGGGCAAGTCGGAATACACATTATTTGAGAAATAGAAAACATGTACCGTGTTTCTATCGAGTTTTAGTATAAATTTACCGTAGTCTATTGTGAATCCGTGAATTTGATTGGCTATGTTACCGTCGACTATCTGCTGATAGTCAACAGTTACGCATCAGTGCACATCGCGCGTCACGTTTGAACCTGATGTAACATAATAAAACAGTTCTTTTCTACGCGATACTTGACTTTTTTTTCTTTTTATGCAATGAGACTACGGTAAATTTATACTAAAACAATTAGACTACTCGCCCTCGTTTTCTACGAGCGATAGTCAACTCGGCTCGTAGAAAACTCGGGCTCGTAGTCTAATTGTTAAATACAAACACGAGTGAAAGTTTGGGAGAACGAGAAATGCTGTGGGAACACGAGCCGAAGGCGAGTGTTTCCACAGCTTTTTCGAGTTCTCCCAAACTTTCACGAGTGTTTGTATAACTCGATAGAAACACGGTACATGTTTTCTATTTCTTTTAGAAAACACCACGACTAGAAAAAGCAAAACAACTTGTTAACTTTGATTATCAAAATGTAAATTCTCTTTGCTCGCGCCATCACTACGTCAACAGCGCGCGCTAGTTCTGTGTCTCCATCGAGTTATACAAACACGATTTTTAACCAATCAGCGCGCATGCTTTCTTAGGACTGTTTTCTAATTCAAGATGGATAGTGAGAGCAATCAATAAATTTCTCAAAAAAGCCAAAACAATTGTAAACTTAAATAGTATTTTGTCTTAAGTAACTTAGGCGTGATTTTGACCTCTCTTTCTTTATTCTAGGATTTTTCATTCCTTTTGAAAGTGTTCCGTTTTGTGTCACCTTTCCGTTAAGCTCGACGCAAGTTTGAACAAAAAATATTCATTACCGTTCCCCTTTCGTCAACAGTTTGTCGACAAAGTTTCTTAGCATACCATTCAAAATTCAAGAAGAGCAATCACTGCTGCTATAACTTAAGGATTTCTATTTGAGAGGCGACAGAAGCATACTGCCAGCTTAAGCGATTGATATTATGCGGTGTTAGGCAGCGCCTGGTAATTGAACCTACAACAATGAAACACCTTTAACCAGACATATTTTATCAAGCTCTGATGAGGACAAAAGAGGCTTAATTCACGGCTATCTGGAAACGACACTAAATAGATCCAGCTTTTGATAGAAAAATGCTGGAACAGAAGTGATAGAAGTGAATTACAATTAGTCATTTTATTGCAAACAATTCCAAGAAATGCAAAATTGTTAAGCAAGTGTTAGTTTAGGATAATGCTGTTTCACTGTTTATAGGGTGTCTTTTTCTTGCTTTAATTTAATAAGCACAATATATCAACTGAATAACTGTTCCTTTAAAGAGTAACAATTCCGAGTTTTGCTCAAAGCTTCCATAAAGCATAGTTTAGTGTCGTTTCGTTGCAAGGATTTTGTTTATGTTGGGTTCTTCAGCCCTGCAAAAGCATTTGAGCAGAAAACCGCGATGTCTGAACAGCGAAGTTTTCTCGAGAGAAAAAAGACGAACAGTAAAAGAGTTCTTTCGCATCCATATTCAGCATGTTAACCCTGGTTACTTCCATAAGAAGTATACAAATTTTCAGATGACTGAGCCATGTAATGAAAAAAGTTCTTGGCTAACAAGACGAAAGAGGCTTTACTGACCAGAGTGAAGTGGCTTTGATTGAAAAACGAGAACCCACTGAAATGCCTCAGGAAACTAACCACAGTCTACATTTCTACAGTCAGATAAATTAACGGACTGAGATATTCGAATCACTGCATGATTAAAACACTTCAATGAGAAGAAAACCAACCTGCTCCTTTTTAACTCAACAAAGAGGACTCTAGCGTCTACTGGGTGCAGCCTTCAAGTTGAACCGTTTAACAGTATCCCTTCACTTTTAACAAGTTGATTGTTCAACAATAATTGCTCCTCCTGTCCTTTCAGTTATCATGTGTCACAAAGACTGGTTTTCACTGGTGCACAAGCAACATTCGCAGACTTAACGGAGTACTGCTATGAAACAACTTTCGTTTGGAAATTAACATAACAAAAAGTGGTAATTATTAAGACTGTGTTGATGAGAAAACGCGGCAGAACAGCCCAGCGCAAATGACGGAATTCTCTTAAACTTGGCACAAATGTTGGGTTTGTTGAGTATATGATTGTGGGAAAAAAGTGGGTCAAAATATTTTATTACCTTCAAGTTATTTGGACCCTTTGCCAAAATGCCATTTGAGACTAATTTATGCATATTTATTTAGCCTTCATTTGTTTTAGATTCACTACAACAAGAAAAGCCTTGTGAAAATGAAATCAACTGGATCAGTTTTTACAACTATTGGTCTAAAAGCACAGATATTCGTTTGAACTGCGCAATTTGATTTCTCTGAGTGGCTTCATCTTAACTGGTAAGCTCCATATTTTTTGCTGCCGTAAATAGCTTTAATTGATGGCAAATGATCTGTAATGGGCAAGTCGGAATACACATTATTTCAAGATGGATGGCGAGAGCAATCAATAAATTTCTCAAAAAAGCCAAAACAATTGTAAACTTAAATAGCATTTTTTCTCAAGTAACTTAGACGTTATTTTGACCTCTCTTTCTTTATTCTAGGATTGTTCATCAATTTCAAAGTGTTCCGTTTTGTGTCACCTTTCCGTTAAGCTCGACGCAAGTTTGAACAAAAAATATTCATTACCGTTCCCCTTTCGTCAACAGTTTGTCGACAAAGTTTCTTAGCATACCATTCAAAATTCAAGAAGAGCAATCACTGCTGCTATAACTTAAGGATTTCTATTTGAGAGGCGACAGAAGCATACTGCCAGCTTAAGCGATTGATATTATGCGGTGTTAGGCAGCGCCTGGTAATTGAACCTACAACAATGAAACACCTTTAACCAGACATATTTTATCAAGCTCTGATGAGGACAAAAGAGGCTTAATTCACCGCTATCTGGAATCGACACTAAATAAATCCAGCTTTTGATAGAAAAATGCTGGAACAGAAGTGATAGAAGTGAATTACAATTAGTCATTTTATTGCAAACAATTCCAAGAAATGCAAAATTGTTAAGCAAGTGTTGGTTTAGGATAATGCTGTTTCACTGTTTATAGGGTGTCTTTTTCTTGCTTTAATAAGCACAGTATATCAACTGAATAACTGTTCCTTTAAAGAGTAACAATTCCGAGTTTTGCTCAAAGCTTCCATAAAGCATAATTTAGTGTCGTTTCGTTGCAAGGATTTTGTTTATGTTGGGTTCTTCAGCCCTGCAAAAGCATTTAAGCAGAAAACCGCAATGTCTGAACAGCGAAGTTTTCTCGAGAGAAAAAAGACGAACAGTAAAAGAGTTCTTTCGCATCCATATTCAGCATGTTAACCTCGGTTACTTCCATAAGAAGTATACAAATTTTCAGATGACTCAGCCATGTAATGAAAAAAGTTCTTGGCTAACAAGACGAAAGAGGCTTTACTGACCAGAGTGATGTGGCTTTGATTGAAAAACGAGAACCTACTTAAATGCCTCAGGAAACTAACCACAGTCTACATTTCTACAGTCAGATAAATTAACGGACTGAGATATTCGAATCACTGCATGATTAAAACACTTCAATGAGAAGAAAACCAACCTGCTCCTTTTTCACTCAACAAAGAGGGCTCTTGCGTTTACTGGGAGCAGCCTTCAAGTTGAACCGTTTAACAGTATCCCTTCACTTTTAACAAGTTGATTGTTCAACAATAATTGCTCCTCCTGTCCTTTCAGTTATCATGTGTCACAAAGACTGGTTTTCACTGGTGCACAAGCAACATTCGCAGACTTAACGGAGTACTGCTATGAAACAACTTTCGTTTGGAAATTAACATAACAAAAAGTGGTAATTATTAAGACTGTGTTGATGAGAAAACGCGGCAGAACAGCCCAGCGCAAATGACGGAATTCTCTTAAACTTGGCACAAATGTTGGGTTTGTTGAGTATATGATTGTGGGAAAAAAGTGGGTCAAAATATTTTATTACCTTCAAGTTATTTGGACCCTTTGCCAAAATGCCATTTGAGACTAATTTATGCATATTTATTTAGCCTTCATTTGTTTTAGATTCACTACAACAAGAAAAGCCTTGTGAAAATGAAATCAACTGGATCAGTTTTTACAACTATTGGTCTAAAAGCACAGATATTCGTTTGAACTGCGCAATTTGATTTCTCTGAGTGGCTTCATCTTAACTGGTAAGCTCCATATTTTTTGCTGCCGTAAATAGCTTTAATTGATGGCAAATGATCTGTAATGGGCAAGTCGGAATACACATTATTTCAAGATGGATGGCGAGAGCAATCAATAAATTTCTCAAAAAAGCCAAAACAATTGTAAACTTAAATAGCATTTTTTCTCAAGTAACTTAGACGTTATTTTGACCTCTCTTTCTTTATTCTAGGATTGTTCATCAATTTCAAAGTGTTCCGTTTTGTGTCACCTTTCCGTTAAGCTCGACGCAAGTTTGAACAAAAAATATTCATTACCGTTCCCCTTTCGTCAACAGTTTGTCGACAAAGTTTCTTAGCATACCATTCAAAATTCAAGAAGAGCAATCACTGCTGCTATAACTTAAGGATTTCTATTTGAGAGGCGACAGAAGCATACTGCCAGCTTAAGCGATTGATATTATGCGGTGTTAGGCAGCGCCTGGTAATTGAACCTACAACAATGAAACACCTTTAACCAGACATATTTTATCAAGCTCTGATGAGGACAAAAGAGGCTTAATTCACCGCTATCTGGAATCGACACTAAATAAATCCAGCTTTTGATAGAAAAATGCTGGAACAGAAGTGATAGAAGTGAATTACAATTAGTCATTTTATTGCAAACAATTCCAAGAAATGCAAAATTGTTAAGCAAGTGTTGGTTTAGGATAATGCTGTTTCACTGTTTATAGGGTGTCTTTTTCTTGCTTTAATAAGCACAGTATATCAACTGAATAACTGTTCCTTTAAAGAGTAACAATTCCGAGTTTTGCTCAAAGCTTCCATAAAGCATAATTTAGTGTCGTTTCGTTGCAAGGATTTTGTTTATGTTGGGTTCTTCAGCCCTGCAAAAGCATTTAAGCAGAAAACCGCAATGTCTGAACAGCGAAGTTTTCTCGAGAGAAAAAAGACGAACAGTAAAAGAGTTCTTTCGCATCCATATTCAGCATGTTAACCTCGGTTACTTCCATAAGAAGTATACAAATTTTCAGATGACTCAGCCATGTAATGAAAAAAGTTCTTGGCTAACAAGACGAAAGAGGCTTTACTGACCAGAGTGATGTGGCTTTGATTGAAAAACGAGAACCTACTTAAATGCCTCAGGAAACTAACCACAGTCTACATTTCTACAGTCAGATAAATTAACGGACTGAGATATTCGAATCACTGCATGATTAAAACACTTCAATGAGAAGAAAACCAACCTGCTCCTTTTTCACTCAACAAAGAGGGCTCTTGCGTTTACTGGGAGCAGCCTTCAAGTTGAACCGTTTAACAGTATCCCTTCACTTTTAACAAGTTGATTGTTCAACAATAATTGCTCCTCCTGTTCTTTCAGTTATCATGTGTCACAAAGACTGGTTTTCACTGGTGCACAAGCAACATTCGCAGACTTAACGGAGTACTGCT
>OZ026600.1:15068322-15078322 GCA_964020085.1 Micromussa lordhowensis
CAATGAAACACCTTTAACCAGACATATTTTATCAAGCTCTGATGAGGACAAAAGAGGCTTAATTCACCGCTATCTGGAATCGACACTAAATAAATCCAGCTTTTGATAGAAAAATGCTGGAACAGAAGTGATAGAAGTGAATTACAATTAGTCATTTTATTGCAAACAATTCCAAGAAATGCAAAATTGTTAAGCAAGTGTTGGTTTAGGATAATGCTGTTTCACTGTTTATAGGGTGTCTTTTTCTTGCTTTAATAAGCACAGTATATCAACTGAATAACTGTTCCTTTAAAGAGTAACAATTCCGAGTTTTGCTCAAAGCTTCCATAAAGCATAATTTAGTGTCGTTTCGTTGCAAGGATTTTGTTTATGTTGGGTTCTTCAGCCCTGCAAAAGCGTTTAAGCAGAAAACCGCAATGTCTGAACAGCGAAGTTTTCTCGAGAGAAAAAAGACGAACAGTAAAAGAGTTCTTTCGCATCCATATTCAGCATGTTAACCTCGGTTACTTCCATAAGAAGTATACAAATTTTCAGATGACTCAGCCATGTAATGAAAAAAGTTCTTGGCTAACAAGACGAAAGAGGCTTTACTGACCAGAGTGAAGTGGCTTTAATTGAAAAACGAGAACCTACTTAAATGCCTCAGGAAACTAACCACAGTCTACATTTCTACAGTCAGATAAATTAACGGACTGAGATATTCGAATCACTGCATGATTAAAACACTTCAATGAGAAGAAAACCAACCTGCTCCTTTTTCACTCAACAAAGAGGGCTCTTGCGTTTACTGGGAGCAGCCTTCAAGTTGAACCGTTTAACAGTATCCCTTCACTTTTAACAAGTTGATTGTTCAACAATAATTGCTCCTCCTGTCCTTTCAGTTATCATGTGTCACAAAGACTGGTTTTCACTGGTGCACAAGCAACATTCGCAGACTTAACGGAGTACTGCTATGAAACAACTTTCGTTTGGAAATTAACATAACAAAAAGTGGTAATTATTAAGACTGTGTTGATGAGAAAACGCGGCAGAACAGCCCAGCGCAAATGACGGAATTCTCTTAAACTTGGCACAAATGTTGGGTTTGTTGAGTATATGATTGTGGGAAAAAAGTGGGTCAAAATATTTTATTACCTTCAAGTTATTTGGACCCTTTGCCAAAATGCCATTTGAGACTAATTTATGCATATTTATTTAGCCTTCATTTGTTTTAGATTCACTACAACAAGAAAAGCCTTGTGAAAATGAAATCAACTGGATCAGTTTTTACAACTATTGGTCTAAAAGCACAGATATTCGTTTGAACTGCGCAATTTGATTTCTCTGAGTGGCTTCATCTTAACTGGTAAGCTCCATATTTTTTGCTGCCGTAAATAGCTTTAATTGATGGCAAATGATCTGTAATGGGCAAGTCGGAATACACATTATTTCAAGATGGATGGCGAGAGCAATCAATAAATTTCTCAAAAAAGCCAAAACAATTGTAAACTTAAATAGCATTTTTTCTCAAGTAATTTAGACGTTATTTTGACCTCTCTTTCTTTATTCTAGGATTGTTCATCAATTTCAAAGTGTTCCGTTTTGTGTCACCTTTCCGTTAAGCTCGACGCAAGTTTGAACAAAAAATATTCATTACCGTTCCCCTTTCGTCAACAGTTTGTCGACAAAGTTTCTTAGCATACCATTCAAAATTCAAGAAGAGCAATCACTGCTGCTATAACTTAAGGATTTCTATTTGAGAGGCGACAGAAGCATACTGCCAGCTTAAGCGATTGATATTATGCGGTGTTAGGCAGCGCCTGGTAATTGAACCTACAACAATGAAACACCTTTAACCAGACATATTTTATCAAGCTCTGATGAGGACAAAAGAGGCTTAATTCACCGCTATCTGGAATCGACACTAAATAAATCCAGCTTTTGATAGAAAAATGCTGGAACAGAAGTGATAGAAGTGAATTACAATTAGTCATTTTATTGCAAACAATTCCAAGAAATGCAAAATTGTTAAGCAAGTGTTGGTTTAGGATAATGCTGTTTCACTGTTTATAGGGTGTCTTTTTCTTGCTTTAATAAGCACAGTATATCAACTGAATAACTGTTCCTTTAAAGAGTAACAATTCCGAGTTTTGCTCAAAGCTTCCATAAAGCATAATTTAGTGTCGTTTCGTTGCAAGGATTTTGTTTATGTTGGGTTCTTCAGCCCTGCAAAAGCATTTAAGCAGAAAACCGCAATGTCTGAACAGCGAAGTTTTCTCGAGAGAAAAAAGACGAACAGTAAAAGAGTTCTTTCGCATCCATATTCAGCATGTTAACCTCGGTTACTTCCATAAGAAGTATACAAATTTTCAGATGACTCAGCCATGTAATGAAAAAAGTTCTTGGCTAACAAGACGAAAGAGGCTTTACTGACCAGAGTGATGTGGCTTTGATTGAAAAACGAGAACCTACTTAAATGCCTCAGGAAACTAACCACAGTCTACATTTCTACAGTCAGATAAATTAACGGACTGAGATATTCGAATCACTGCATGATTAAAACACTTCAATGAGAAGAAAACCAACCTGCTCCTTTTTCACTCAACAAAGAGGGCTCTTGCGTTTACTGGGAGCAGCCTTCAAGTTGAACCGTTTAACAGTATCCCTTCACTTTTAACAAGTTGATTGTTCAACAATAATTGCTCCTCCTGTTCTTTCAGTTATCATGTGTCACAAAGACTGGTTTTCACTGGTGCACAAGCAACATTCGCAGACTTAACGGAGTACTGCTATGAAACAACTTTCGTTTGTTAATTAACATAACAAAAAGTGGTAATTATTAAGACTGTGTTGATGAGAAAACGCGGCAGAACAGCCCAGCGCAAATGACGGAATTCTCTTAAACTTGGCACAAATGTTGGGTTTGTTGAGTATATGATTGTGGGAAAAAAGTGGGTCAAAATATTTTATTACCTTCAAGTTATTTGGACCCTTTGCCAAAATGCCATTTGACACTAATTTATGCATATTTATTTAGCCTTCATTTGTTTTAGATTCAGTACAACAAGAAAAGCCTTGTGAAAATGAAATCAACTGGATCAGTTTTTACAACTATTGGTCTAAAGCACAGATATTCATTTGAACTGCGCAATTTGATTTCTCTGAGTGGCTTCATCTTAACTGGTAAGCTCCATATTTTTTGCTGCCGTAAATAGCTATAGCTTTAATTGATGGCAAATGATCTGTAATGGGCAAGTCGGAATACACATTATTTCAAGATGGATAGTGAGAGCAATCAATAAATTTCTCAAAAAAGCCAAAACAATTGTAAACTTAAATAGCATTTTTTCTTAAGTAATTTAGACGTGATTTTGACCTCTCTTTCTTTTTTCTAGGATTTTTCATTCCTTTCAAAGTGTTCCTTTTTGTGTCACCTTTCCGTTAAGCTCGACGCAAGTTTGAACAAAAAATATTCATTACCGTTCCCCTTTCGTCAACAGTTTGTCGACAAAGTTTCTTAGCATACCATTCAAAATCCAAGAAGAGCAATCACTGCTGCTATAACTTAAGGATTTCTATTTGAGAGGCGACAGAAGCATACTGCCAGCTTAAGCGATTAATATTAAACTGTGTTAGGCAGCGCCTGGTAATTGAACCTACAACAATGAAACACCTTTAACCAGACATATTTTATCAAGCTCTGATGAGGACAAAAGAGGCTTAATTCACGGCTATCTGGAAACGACACTAAATAAATCCAGCTTTTGATAGAAAAATGCTGGAACAGAAGTGATAGAACTGCGAATTACAATTAATCATTTTATTGCAAACAATTCCAAGAAATGCAAAATTGTTAAACAAGTGTTAGTTTAGGATAATGCTGTTTCACTGTTTATAGGGTGTCTTTTTCTTGCTTTAATAAGTGCAATATATCAACTGAATAACTGTTCCTTTAGAGATTAACAATTCCGAGTTTTGCTCAAAGCTTCCATAAAGCATAGTTTAGTGTCGTTTCGTTGCAAGGATTTTGTTTATGTTGGGTTCTTCAGCCCTGCAAAAGCATTTGAGCAGAAAACCGCGATGTCTGAACAGCGAAGTTTTCTCGAGAGAAAAAAGACGAACAGTAAAAGAGTTCTTTCGCATCCATATTCAGCATGTTAACCCTGGTTACTTCCATAAGAAGTATACAAATTTTCAGATGACTGAGCCATGTAATGAAAAAAGGTCTTGGCTAACAAGACGAAAGAGGCTTTCCTGACCAGAGTGAAGTGGCTTTGATTGAAAAACGAGAACCCACTGAAATGCCTCAGGAAACTAACCACAGTCTACATTTCTACAGTCAGATAAATTAACGGACTGAGATATTCGAATCACTGCATGATTAAAACACTTCAATGAGAAGAAAACCAACCTGCTCCTTTTTCACTCAACAAAGAGGGCTCTTGCGTTTACTGGGTGCAGCCTTCAAGTTGAACCGTTAAACAGTATCCCTTCACTTCAACAAGTTGATTGTTCAACAATAATTGCTCCTACTGTTCTTTCAGTTATCATGTGTCACAAAGACTGGTTTTCATTGGTGCACAAGCAACATTCGCAGACTTAACGGAGTACTGCTATGAAACAACTTTCGTTTGGAAATTAACATAACAAAAAGTGGTAATTATTAAGACTGTGTTGATGAGAAAACGCGGCAGAACAGCCCAGCGCAAATGACGGAATTCTCTTAAACTTGGCACAAATGTTGGGTTTGTTGAGTATATGATTGTGGGAAAAAATTGGGTCAAAATATTTTATTACCTTCAAGTTATTTGGACCCTTTGCCAAAATGCTTTTTGACACTAATTTATGCATATTTATTTATCCATCATTTGGTTTAGTTTCTCTACAACGAGAAAAGCCATTTGAACTGCGCAGTTTAATTTCTGTGAGTGGCTTCATCTTAAGTAAGCTGTTTTATACTGCCGTGAATAGCTTTAAACTGATGGCAAATGATGTTGTTGTTAACCAGACATAGATTTTATCATGACAAAAGACGTTTAATTCACTGTTATTTGCCCTGGAAAGGAGACTAATTAAATTCAGCTTTTGATAAGAATCTTGAAAATAGCGGAACGAAAAAGATGGAATTGAATTACGATCAATCAATTTATTGCAAAGTTCCAAACAAAGCAAAATTGTTAATCAAGTGTAAGTTTAGAATAATGCTGTTTCACCGTTTATGGCGTGTCTTTTTTCTTGCTATAATAAGCACAATTAATATATCAACTGAATAACTGTTCCTTTAACAAGTAACAATCCCGAGTTTTGCTGAAAGCTTTCATAAAACATAGTTAGTATTGTTTCGTTACAATCAAGTTGTTTCTGTTGGGTTCTTCAGCCTTGATAAGCATTTGAGCAGAAAACTGCAATGTCTCAACAGTGAAATTTTCTCGAGAGAGAGAAGATGAGCACTAGCAAAAGCTCTTTGGCATCTAGATTCAGCATGCGAACCCTGGTTACTTCCATGGGAAGCATAGAGATTTCTAGATGACTGAGCCATGTAATGAAATAACTGGCTAACAAGACGAGCGAGGCTTTACTGACCAGAGTGAAGAGGCTCTGATTGAAAAACATGAACCCACTGAAATACCTAAAGAAACTAACCGCAGTCTACATTTCTACAATCAGATAAATTAAGAGACTGAGATATTCACATCACTGATTAAAGCGCTTCAATGATAAGAAATACTACCTGCTCGTTTTTTACTAAGCAAAAGGGACGCTTGCGTTTAGTAGGTGCAACCTTCAAGTTGTAACGTGTAACAGTATCCCGTTAATTTGACTGATCCTACAGCCCTACAACATCCGCGTTGCCCACAAACCTACGACTACGTTACGACACTTACTGACCAACGTTAAAGACAGGGACGAACCCAACAACAGACAGGGAGCAGTTTACAAGATCAAATGCTCCGACTGCCAGGCTTCCTACATTGGTGAGACTGGCAGAAACTTGAACACGAGACTGACTGAACACAAATGAGCCACGAGAAATGGTGATTTCAACAATCACATTGTTGTACATCATCAACTGACAAACCACAACATTGACTGGGACACTGCTCAATGCTTAACCTACAGTACGAACTATTTTCAACGACTGACTCTTGAAAGGTGGTACACTAACTTAGAACAAACGCCTCTTAACAGATGTCAACAGCTACCGGCGCCTTACAAACGACTTATTCACGACGCAAACGAAACCGACAAACGGACTTCTAACAGACCGACTTAATTTGACTAACTATACACGGACCGACCTCAACGCTAGCAATTTGACTAACAAAAGACGGATCGAAACTGACCAATGACTGATGACAAACTTTACACGAGTCTTTCAGCCAATACCATCATGGCTAAAGTGACCAATCACTTTCAACGGACCAAACTTAAAACCATCGACTGACAAACACTATTCACTTGACTCTGAAGATGACTTCCGCTCAGGTTGTCGAAACGTCAGTCACCAACAACAGTTCCTCTCAGAACTACACTCACCCGGACGACCATACTATACGAACTACTGATACTCCTGGGTTCAAACCATTTACTATGAATAGCCTCTTTAATCAATTACTGTAAATACTCTTATCTTTCTCCTGTCCATTCACAAGTTCTTTGTATTCAATTTCCTCATAAAAGTAGAGAAATGAAGACAACTAGGCAAACATTTAATAAGTAATCAATTCTTAGTGGTTTTCTAACGACTGTCGTCAAACGGAACATAAATTGAACTCTAAACCAATCAGCATATACACCGAATGCAAATATGGCGGTCCACTCGGTCGCCGCCCGGGACGAGTTGTATGAAAGCGAGGCTAGTGAGGCCTCTGTATTTTGTTCTGTTAATGCTTCCCCAGAAAAGTCTTGCATCGTTGTCAATATCTGGTCTTTTTTATTTCGCTATGCCTACGAGCTGTTGTGTTTCTGAATGCCACCAGAAGAGAGCGATAATATTACATCGTTCCCCTGTAAGGGAAAATAGTGGATCCATGTGATTCGTTGAGACGAAGGAAGTGAGTTCACGATCACCGCGGGAACGGAAGTTTGTTGGTTACATTTCAGGTAAGAAGATCCTAGAAAATCGTTTAAATGACGAGCTTATGTGGTGTCTAGTGGTGTTCCACACGTACCTTTCCCAACGTAAAGAAAAGCTCATCTTGAAATACATCCTCTCTCTCAAAAGAAGAAGTCGTTTACGTCCGCGTCCACTCGCACGGAATTGCACAAGACAAATATTACAGTGGAATCACCAAGCGAATGAACTTCAACTGCCCTATTCGTTGAAACCAGTGAAAGCAAATGTCAACGACTTGTAGCTAAATGGGATCTGTTACATATTTGCTTAGATCTTCCAGCCTGAAATATAGCGAACAAACTTTTTCAGTTCCCTCGGCGATCGTGAACTCCTTTCCTCCGTCTGTTTTCCTCTCAGAGGTGAACGGGCAAACTAAAAGAAAACACTTTCTCTTCTGTGGAAGATTTCACTCCCTTCTGGTGGCATTCAGAAACACAAAACTCGCAGCCAGGGCGAAATGAAACAGACCAGATCGACGACGAAGCAAGACTTTTCTGGGGAAGCATTGCAAAAGCAAAACACAGAGGCCTCACTAGCCTCGCTTTCATACAACTCGTCCCGGGCGGCGACCGAGTGGTCCGCCATATTTGCATTCGGTGTATGATGTAGCAAATTCGGTGAAAAATGCCGGAAAAACCCGACAGACAGCGGTCAAGAGCACTACACGCGCGTTGTTCCCGCCAAAACTGCAAACTCGTCTCAGAGCCCGCGTGCAAATGGTCGTGATCCTTGGGAACGAGACTTATTAACGTCTTATTTCTTTCCGAAATACTCCTTTCTTTCAAGTTCAAAGTTAAAAAAGGCACCGAAAATTGAGCTTTGTAGGCCAAAAATGCATAGAAAATTTAATAAGTGTTATCAACCTGGTTTCTAACGGTTTCCCACAGTCTTGGTCATATTTTCGCTTCAAACGCCTACAAACATGGAATCAACGACAACCAGAAGTGGTGTTAAAGTTTTACTTTTGATCGCAGTAACAATCGGTGCCGGCGACAAGCGCGGGGTAGTCTCCTCCGCAGCCGTTTTTTGGGATGTCACGCAACGCTCCACCCAAAGAAACATTCCTTTCACGAAATTAGCCAATCGCAGCTTCCGTTCCATTTTCGAGAACGTTTTCGCGTCACATTTGCCCTGTGACGCTTGTCCAATCAGAGATCGGTTTTTATCTCTCCATCGCCTGGTAAGCCAAACGATGGCTTATACAACACGCAACACATTCAACAGACTTGCGCGTGAACAGCTACATTTGAGTCCGACACACTGTCCGAAGAAAAAAGTACGAGGACAAATTTGATATCCGTGATAAGAATCTACATACTGTACTTGCATGCAGTTTTAATCAAACGACAGGCCCGGCTTCACAATATCTGATGCAAGTAAGCAACATGTTCACGGTAAATTTCACATTTTGTCCCTCGAAAGCAAATTCTTGGAGACATATCTTGCATTAGAAATGAGCTTAAACAATGCATAAACACATGGCAAATTACAGAGGTGTCAAACTCTGCAAAGCGACATGCCAATAACAGCGGAAACCATGCAGACCTATGACCTCCAAAATTTGCTATAGCACAGTCTAACGGCTCAACTTCACTAAACATTCTTCTTTATAACACAACATGAAGTGCCCTTCATAAACACGAGTGAAGCAACAAAAACGTCGAGAGACCGAACAGAGAACGGCAAATGTCACGAACCGTAGGAGTCGTGTAGGCTAGTCAACCTCATTTTACACGTCTATGTTAAGCGCAGATTTTATAATTTCTGAGAAATTATGGCTACTTTTCCCAAAAATAAAGATTCTTTTATTAGCAGAGCACAGCGATGAACACGTTAAGCAATTGAGGCTTTCATTTACAATTTTTTTCGGCGTTTCATCCGCATGATCAGTACACTACCTAGATTGTCTGTCACGTCCTGATTTTTCGCGCGAAAGCTTACGTCATTCGCACTTTGCTGTTATGTGATTGGTCTGTTCAACAGACCGCAAGCAACCCGCAAACACAAAAGGAAAGGAATGTTGTTCGGTTGTGAACAGCCGTTTCTTTGGGGGGAGCGTTGGGTGACATCCAAAAACACGGGGTGGCCCGCGGGGGATAAAACATTTGTAACCGATGAAAAACACAAGGAGAAGACATGAAAGCTATGGTAAGCGCGGGAAATCGGACAAAAAGAAAGGCTGGTCAGTAATTCGAGTTCGAGTTTCTCCGAGCATGTTGCGACTCTGTTCCGAGCATGTTTCGAGTTTGTTTAAGTGTAATACGACGCAAATGGCAAAACCCATTCCGAGAGTCACTGGAAAAACCGCATTATACTTATGATTACAAAGGTTCTTCACTTCATTCCACTTTCAGCAAACTAGTTATAAACAACGGTTTCTAACATGGCTGAAAAAGTCTCTTGTCTTACTAAAAATCTTAGCTATGTTTCATAAACTAAAGCTAAACCATGCAAGGATCAGCGATTATTGGACGAAAGTCAACATTTGATTTTAGCCATATAAGGTATTCTGAGTTACTTTTGTTATTCAAGTATTCTTTGCATGGCGTCAAAATTGAAACTTTTTTAACGTTTTTTTGTTTTCATGCGTGGACAGGAATGCTGTGGTAATTGCTAAAAAAAACGAATAGACATTTGATCCCACCAAACACAATGCAAAAAAAAGCCTTCCAATTCGCACTATTTTTCAACTTCGAATTCTGCGGTTTGCAAACAGTAAACAGTTTTTCAGAAGGTAAGTTTTTGTCTTTCAGGTTATAATAAACAACTAATAGATGCGTTCCAGTTTGTTTCAATGGCCTTTTCTATTCTAAAAATTATCCGTCAGTTGTCATGTCACAGTAGACTTTCAAAGGGTTTCCGTTCTTCTCAGGGTCGATCCAGTACTCCCTGTCTCCTTTGAAG
>OZ026600.1:15083322-15128322 GCA_964020085.1 Micromussa lordhowensis
CACTCACTATTGTAGTTTTAAAGCTCATCTTGACAAGTCACTCATCCATACGAGCATCACAAAAATAACCATAAGTAACGTTCACCTCTACTTTATTTTAACAGCAATATACAGTCGGTGTTGTGAAAGTTTGACAAAGAAACGCGTGTTTTGTCCCAGAGCCTTCGCTGCTTTTAATGAAAATCAGGTGATGCTGACGGCGAGAAACCGAGGGCTCTGGGACGAAACTATTATTCTGTATGTTAATTAGTCGCGACTCAAAAAACTTGAAATTGTTTTACAACACGATTTGGAGCATCTGGAGAAAAACTCCCACTTAGATAGGCGTTAGACGTCAGCCATAATTCTCTTCTGCATCATCAGTTTCTCCTTGGCAAGTACAGCCTCGACTTCGCGATCAAACTGGATCCTTTGTAACAAGGAAAGAGACCTGCATCAAGAGGAAAACATAAATTATTGAGGTGTTGCATGATAAGGGTTAAAGAAGCTAACTTAAGGAAATTACTGAATGACAAACACTAATCTGGTATAAATGTTCTCTGTTCTTAGTAATCATCCTCATTCAGGGATGGTAGGGGCCTAGGTTGCTTATGTCATATAAGTACAGAAACTTTCTAAATCTCAAAAAAGTTCAATTTCTCACGGTTTTTTGACATCAAGATATGTAAAAAGGCGCACAATTCGTCTTACGTTTTAGAAAACTATGAACCAGAGACGTGGAAGCCAGAAAAAATTTCAGTTAAGGTTACTTTCCACCTTCGCGGGTGCCCTTCGGAAAAAAAATTGTACGCGCGCCAGTTTCAATAAAACCCGTACAAACTATATATCAGAAGAAAGCTTAATAAATGTACTTTACGAAAAAAATACAATTTCAGCGATATTTTATTTTAGGAAATCTCAGGAGGCGGTAAGGCGTGAAACGACCGAGGGTTCTTGTATTGAATTTATCGGGTATCGGATTCCGCCATACGAGCAAAATGGCTGTACAGTCCTATTCCCAAGGCATCAATCAACAAAAGTGTGTCGGGCTTTTTCGATATTCTGATTGGTTGTCGAGATATCCCCATCTTAAGTTGGAGTAGCTAAAAATATGCGAGACGTGTTGCGTAAATGGACGCCACGGGAAAAATATGTTAAATATCAAAATTTCCCGACACACTTTGGCTTGTCATTATATCTGGAATGTTGTGGCGAAATTTCACGACAATCCGTCAAATCTGCGTACCCTATAAATTCGCTCAAAGTGGATGTATTCCTCCAAAAATCAAATGCGAGATTTAAGCTTGTAAAGGTTCGTAAACAACTCGCGCCACGCCCGGAGATTATCACGCCTGATAAAACCACAAACCAATGGAACAACAGGATCTCCTAGCGTCTGTGACAATAGATCACGATTTCCCGGGAAAAGCATCGCATTGCAACTCGTTTTTTTCTTCTTCTTTACCCAAGGAGTTTTTTCTGCTTTTGATTTTTCCATAGCAGTTAGCGTAAAGAGCCTCCACGTGGGAATTTTTGTCAAGTACGTGATGTAAATACAAATATGCAAATGATATGAAATACGAGCGATTAGCGTTTGCCGCGAAAAATTCTCCAGGGGTCTCGCCCGTTGACAGGATTATGACACCTTCGTAGTTTATTAACTTTATTTGAAAATACGTTTTTTCTAAATAACTCGGCGGCTTTTTGAATTTTTTAAAATTTTTCTTTTGGAAACAATAGATAAAATGATAAACTCAAATTTTGTCAAAAAAAAAGAAAAAACGATTTTTTTGGCCTCTGAAGGTGGGAAGTAACCTTAAGCATGACGAAACAATATACGAAAGTTCACCTCTTGTGTTTTTCCACCATCGGTTTGAGGGCGTTAGCAGCCTTTTGCCACTCCGCCACTATCTCGCCCAGCTGCTTTTTCCAGTAAGTTGCTACTGCCTGTTCGTGTTTCGGAGCGAACTTGCTCTCATATTGCTGTTTGGTAAATTGACATGCATTACTATACCCATAAATAATCCCGACGCAGAAGTTTTTGGTCTTGTCCGTTGGGGATCCAGTCTTGTCAACCGCCTTGAATTTGCTTGGTCCTATTGCTAAGGTGCAGACACACATCGGGAAGCCTTGAGGTAAAGGCGCACATGCAGGGTTGTCTTTGGGCGGCATGATGTGAGACGCAATCTGAAGACGGAGGATCTTCTTCACAGAATCCAAGTAATGTGTTTTGAATTCAGCTACTTTGGTAATCAAGGCTTGTGCGTGTGCTGCTGCTTGGCTGTTCTTGCTTCTTTTTCTGGCCACATGAATCTGGTCCAATACTGTGTCCACAAAGAGTTGTCCGTACATGCGGAACAGAGGCAGGGTCTGCTCATAGGAGCGGGCCATGTCGTTTTCTGGAAGGAAGAAGTGGTACTGTTCTACCATCATAGCTCGCAGATTCTCCAGGCAAGTTGACATGTCATCTGGGTCATCTTTGTAGGTGTCTTTACAGTGTTTAGCATAGCCTAGCATTCCACCCCTGCTTGTTCCAAACACTTTCTTGATTTGGTCTAATTTCAATTCCTCGATCTCCTGGTCCATGTACTCTTTGAGCTCATCGATCTCTTCCTTCAAGGACTTGTAAACATCCTCGATTTCCACGCCTCCTCCAAAAATACTAACAAGTTGATCGAACATCGTGCTCAGCATAGCTCCAACAACTGGAATTTGATCTATTGCAAGTCCAACCATAGCCAGGGCAAACTCTTCGGTTTCTGAGGCTGCTTCTGTTATCGCTTCTGCTAGTTTGGTTGGTTTCCTCTCAATAACTTCCCTTATGGGGCCAGCATATTCCAGGTTAATGCAGGCAACTTGGTCCTCAGCATCGGTGAGTGGAATTAACCCGTACACAATGAAGAAGAAGGCACATAGACGTATGGTTAAAGCTGAAGTCATTCTGGATATAATGGAAAGAAATGAATGTTATGTGTCAAGTAAATTTAGGATAAAGGCAAGTTTGCTTAGGCATTGTTTTTTTTATTTGTCAACCTTGTTTTATTTAAAAAAATAAAGGATGGATTTTATAAATTTACAAATTCAAACACGAGGCGAGTTTATATAGCGAGGTCGAGGTGTTCAGCTTGCCAATCACAAATCCCACCGGGCCGCAATGCTCCCATTTGATTGGTTTATTCACACAGGTCTAATTTTAGCACGTACTGAGTTGCCACAAAATTCTGGAAAGCGTTGTTGTGGTTATTGGAATTTCGGATGCCAAAATTCACGGTAGATGTCAACGGATTTACATACCATGTAGAAAATATCGAATTCAGTTTTTAACAAGAAATTTGTTATTTGGCCTGACGGTCTAATTCTGGACAAGACACACGAGTTATCGACTCGCATCTGATTGGTTTAAAAACAATAGAATTGAATAGGCAACATCATAGCTTGTACAGGCGCCCAACCGTACGCGGGATAATGCGATAAAATACGGGATAATGCTCCACATTAAAAGTACCAGAGTAGAATTCAACTGTATAATTTACATTATTCTAAAGGAAATTCAGATTGGAGCAGACTAAAATAACTGCATGCAATTCCTGGGTATATACTTGCATCAAGATTTCGGCCATCGGAGAATTGATATTTAATTATTGCCAATCGAGAAACTCACCTCGCTTGTCGCCTTCCCGACTATTATTACGTGTCAACTTAATGGATACATCAACATTCCATTTTGCTCGCTAGCCGAAAACGGCCTAGTATGTCGTATGGTAGCTTTCGAACACTCGAGCTAAAGTATCATGGAGCAACTAATCGGCTAAGACAAACGGCCTCAAGAACAGACGCAGGCACGAACAGGCGAAGTAGAGTGTAAAGTGCGAAAACCTAACTGGAAAACGGGCAATGCTTTTGCGTCCGTTCAGTTTATAAAGAAGAATTTACTATACTTCTGTTGCTCGGCGAAAAGATCAGTGTCTCGCTCAAGCGATAACTGCAGTTATTGTTTGACCAGCTAGTCAAAAGGTTTGAAATTGCTGTCAAAATACCTATATTCCTATGTGGGATCAGCAGAAATCTTTACAGCAAGAATTTTCTAGTAAACTGAGTGATGGCTTGCAGCGATGCTTTGCTTAAATAGTGGCTTCTGAGGAAACGAATCGAGTTCTAGTTCGAGTTTCTTTTAACGCCATAAAAATTAAGCATTAGCTTGCATCGACAGTTCTTAAAGAAGAAAAATTCAAATTCTACGTGAACTTAGACTAAGTTGGATAAGAAGTCGCTTACCTCTGTTGAGCTGTGGCTGTCTATTCGATGTCCGAATGCTTCAGTGCAGTTAAAGAGTACAAATGGCTCACAAATAAAGAATTTCGAAATGAGCAGCGCTTTATAGCAAGCTAAGGGTGTGGAAGCGTTTCCAATAGGCTTTATTTCTATTGGTTCGCCTTTAATGAAAAGACAGTTCGGTTCGTTGCTTTTCCAAAGCAAAACTGAACCATTCATCCATTGTTATCCTTCAACTACAATAACCTTTACGGTATGATGACATCTGATGAGCAAATTTCACCACCAACCCTCCCTTTGAAATCGCAAATTTTGTCCTGCACAAATTCCCAATGCAGCAAAGATGAAAAGAATATCCTCGTGAAAACAACACAAAGGTGCAAGATGCTTGAGAAAATTTCTCGCAAACGAGGCTTGGTGGTGAATTTTGAGCGTGTGACGTAATCATGCATTACGCTATTGAGAGTCGACTGAAAACGGTAATAGTGAGCTTAAGCAAACCACGACGACGACGGCAACGAGAACGTCAAAAACAAAAGGTTTAATGAGAAAAACAATAGCTGTGCACGTGCGTTATAAATCGTTGTACATTTCTTTGCCGTCCTCTGCAAAACGATTACGTGAAATGACCAAGTTCTGCGTGGTCTGAGGAACGCGAACAACGACGCCTGGCTGAATTTTGCCATTTCCATTTGACATTGAACGCAATCATTACATATTTAGACTAAGCACGTTTTTAGAGCCATTGGCGTACCGAACGGATCTTGACAATCGCGAATTTTGCTAGAACTGAAATCTTTTTAATGTTTTATAAACCGTCGCTGAACCATTTTTCAGGCTGCAATCACGAGCAAATTTTTAAGCGACGAAATTGAAATCTTTGTCTATGAATTCTCGTTTTGAAGACTTTAGCCATCTGTACGTGATTGCAGCTTGAAGGATCGGCACAGCGATACAAGGTGAGAATGAATGTGATGCATTTAAGTCAATGGAGTTACGTTGGCGCTTTCTTATACTGAACAAATATCTGTTCGCTGAAGCTTTGTCCACTTCTTCAGTTCCTGAATCAGTTCTGTATTTCAAGTTGTGGTCAAATGTTTCGCGATATGAGATGATGATCATGGGCGGGGAGAAACGTTTCCCTCTTGAAAACGGTCGCTGTCATATTGGCTAAAATGCTTATAAATATTTTTTCTATCACTTTTTTTTTTCTACCAAAAAAAAAATCAACTCAACACTTAGAACTTAGAATCAAACCCGAAAACCTTGGCATATTGAAGCACCTCCCATACATTACACTACTTGTGAAATGGCAATTGGGTTGAGGATTTATTCCTGAACGGACACTTGCGTCCAAGAATTGGCAGAATATTTTTGGAATTTTACTGCATTAGCAGAATATTAGTGTACTGTATCAAGAAACAATGGCAAGTTACAGCCTAACCCTAATTGAAATACGACAAAAAGTTATTTGTTTAATCAATCACAATTACAGTATACTATTAACATTTTAACAACATATTCACAGACTCGAGTTACATTTCTGCATGCAATTACAAGCATGAATAGTCTCTTTAATCAATTACTGTAAATACTCTTATCTTTTTCCTGTCCATTCCCAAGTTCTTTGTATTTAATCTCCTTATAAAAGTAGAGAAATGAAGACAACTGGGCAAACATTTAATATTTTTAATCAATTCTCAGTGGTTTTCTAACGACTGTCGTCAAACGGAACATGAATTGAACTCTAAACCAATCAGCATATGACTTGTAGCAAATTCGGCGAAAATGCCGGAAAACCCGACAGACAGCGGTCAAGAGCACTGCACGAGCGTTGTTCCCGCCAAAACTGCAAACTCGTCCCAGAGCCTGCGTGCAAATGGATCGTGATCCCTGGGAACGAGATTGCTAAAGCAGCCGCTTATTAACGTCTCATTTCTTTCCGAAATACTCCTTTCTTTCAAGTTCAAAGTTAATTAAGTCACCGAAAATTGAGCTTTGTAGGCCAAAAATGTATAGAAAATTTAATAAGTGTTATCAACCTGGTTTACTAACGGTTTCGCACAGAATATTTTCGCTTCAAACTCCTACAAACATGGAATCAACGACAACCAGAAGTGGTGTTAAAGTTTTACTTTTGACCGCAGTAACAATCGGTGCCCGACAAGCGCGAGGTAGTCTCCTCCGCAGCCGTTTTTAGGGAGTGTCACTCAACGCTCCCTCCAAAGAAACGGCTGCTCACAACCAAACAACATTCCTTTCACGAAATTAGCCAATCGCAGCTTCCGTTCCATTTGCAAGAATGTTTTCGCGCCACATTTGCCCTGTGAGGCTTGTCCAATCGGAGATCGGTTTTTATCTCTCCATCGCCTGGTAAATCGAACAATGGCTTATACAACACGCAACACATTCAACAGACTTGCGCGTAAAGAGCTACATTTGAGTCATGTGGTGTCAGAACGAACAAAAGGAGAAATAAACCTATACATCGAGCTCGAGAAACATAAGCTCGATCAGATATATTCAAGGAACATAAGAACGTCTATAGACAAACGTGGGGGGGGGGGCTTTCTCGAAGTAAAGCTACGGCGTCTCCGAAGAAAAAAGTATCCGTGATAAGAATCTACATACTGTACTTGCATGCAGTTTTAATCAAACGGCAGGCCCGGCGTCACAATATATGATGCAAGTAAGCAACATGTTCACGGTAAATTTCACATTTTGTCCCTCGAAAGCAAATTCGTGGAAACATATCTTGCATTAGAAATGAGCTTAAACAATGGATAAACACATGGAAAATTACAGAGGTGTCAAACTCTGCAAAGCGACATGCCGATAACAGCGGAAACCATGCAGACCTATGACCTCTAAAATTTGCTATAGCACAGCCTAACGGCTCAGCTTCACTAAAAATTCCTCTTTATAACACAACATGAAGTGCCCTTCATAAACACGAGTGAAGCAACAAAAAGGTCGAGAGACCGAACAGAGAACGGCAAATGTACAAATGTCACGAACCGTAAGAGTCGTGTAGGCTAGTCAACCTCATTTTACCTGATTTTACACGTCTATGTTAAGCGCAGATTTTATAATTTCTGAGAAATTATATGGCTTCTTTTCCCAAAAATTAAGATTCTTTCATCAGCAGAGCACAGCGATGAACACGTTAAGCATTTGAGGCTTTCATTTACAATTTTTTTCGGCGTTTCATCCGCCATGATCAGTACAGTAGTCACAATGTAGATTGTCTGTAACATCATGATTTTTTCGGCTAACCTGCGTCGTCAAGTTCATTATGAAATGGTGCTCCTTCCGGCTCGCCTTTTTCATTCTCCTTCATTTATTTATTTTTTGTTAAATAGATATGGTTGCGACTCAAAAATATAAATGCCGTGATATAGACTTACACTTTACTGCGACTACTCGAACCGGGCAATTTGGAAAAGAGTTAACCAATCAGAACGTTACTTGAGCACAAAGTATAGCGATTTTTTTCTCAAATAAACCAATAACATTGAAGAATACGAACAATACATCTTGACAAAATTGAAAACCCAACAAATTGCGAGGTGTTGCGAGCAATATTGTTTGTCAAAATCTGAACTGCTGTGGTTATAATCACAACGTTTCTCCTCCTTTTTCGACGACAGTAAATCTTGGTGTTTCATTTCAAGAACTTCTATTGGCCTACGACATCTTCATGTCTAAATGGGCCTTGCATTTACAGGACTTATAAAGCAGGAAGCATACAACGGATTAGCCGTGGTTACCTTTATTAATTTGTTCCCTCAGTGTTTGACATCAAGTTCTTCAACTAACCACTCACTATTGTAGTTTTAAAGCTCATACAACTCACTCATCCATACGAGCATCAGAAAAATAATCATAAGTAACGTTCACCTCTACTTTATTTTAACACGAAAATACAGTGGGTGTTGTGAAAGTTTGACAAAGAAACGCATCTTTTGTCTGCTTTTAATGAAAATCAGGTGATGCCGACGGCGAGAAATCGAGGGCTCTGGGAGGAAACTATTATTCTGTATGCTAATCACTCGTCACTCAAAAAACGTGAAATTGTTTTACAACACAATTTGGAGCATCTGGAGAAAAAATTCCACTTAGATAGGCGTTAGACGTCTCCTATAATTCTCTTCTGCATCATCAGTTTCTCCTTGGCGAGTACAGCCTCGACTTCGTGATCAAACTGGATCCTTTGTAACAAGGAAAGAGACCTGCATCAAGAGGAAAACATAAATTATTGAGGTGTTGCATGTTAAGGAAATTACTGAATGACAAATGTGGTATAAATGTTCTCTGTTCTTAGTAATCATCCTCATTCAGGGATGGCCCAGTGATGAGAGCGCTCGCCTCCCACCATTGTGGCTTGGGTTCAATTCCGCCCGTTGCCATATATGGATTGAGTTTGTTATTGGTTCTTGTCTTTCGTTTCAGGACCTGGATTAGAAAAAGGTTTAACGTCAAAGCAAAAAACAAACCTTGTTTTTAGGTTGCTTATGCCAGATAAGTAGAGAAACTTTCGAAATCTCAAAAAAGTTCAATTTCTAGCGCGTTTTTCCATCATGATATGTAAAGAGGCGTGATATTTGTCTTATTTTATTTGAGTTCCCAGAGGATCATCTCAAGTGCCCTCGGCATGGCTGAGAGCAATTGCTAAAGCAAGCAGCTACCGAGCGTTTTATAAAACTATGAACCAGAGACTTGGAAGCCAGAAAAAATTTCAGTTAAGCATGACGAAAAAATATGCCAAAGCTCACCTCTTGTGTTTTTCCACCATCGGTTTGAGGGCGTTAGCAGCCTTTTGCCACTCCGCCACTATCTCGCCCACCTGGTTTTTCCAATAAGTTGTAACGGCCTGTGCGTGTTTCGGAGCGTACTTCCTCTCATATTGCTGTTTGGTAAATCCACATGCATTACCATACCCGTAAATAATCCCGACGCAGAAGTTTTTGGTCTTGTCCGTTGGGGATCCAGTCTTGTCAACCGCCTCGAATTTGCTTGGTCCTATTGCTAAGGTGCAGACACACATCGGGAAGCCTTGAGGTAAAGGCGCACATGCAGGGTTGTCTTTGGGCGGCATGATGTGAGACGCAATCTGAAGACGGAGGATCTTCTTCACAGAATCCAAGTAATGTGCTTTGAATTCAGCTACTTTCGTAATCAAGGCTTGTGCGTGTGCTGCTGCTTGGCTGTTCTTGCTTCTTTTTCTGGCCACATGAATCTGGTCCAATACTGTGTCCACAAAGAGTTGTCCGTACATGCGGAACAGAGGCAGGGTCTGCTCATAGGAGCGGGCCATGTCGTTTTCTGGAAGGAAGAAGTGGTACTGTTCTACCATCATAGCTCGCAGATTCTCCAGGCAAGTTGACATGTCATCTGGGTCATCTTTGTAGGTGTCTTTACAGTGTTTAGCATAGCCTAGCATTCCACCCCTGCTTGTTCCAAACACTTTCTTGATTTGGTCTAATTTCAATTCCTCGATCTCCTGGTCCATGTACTCTTTGAGCTCATCGATCTCTTCCTTCAAGGACTTGTAAACATCCTCGATTTCCACGCCTCCTCCAAAAATACTAACAAGTTGATCGAACATCGTGCTCAGCATAGCTCCAACAACTGGAATTTGATCTATTGCAAGTCCAACCATAGCCAGGGCAAACTCTTCGGTTTCTGAGGCTGCTTCTGTTATCGCTTCTGCTAGTTTGGTTGGTTTCCTCTCAATAACTTCCCTTATGGGGCCAGCATATTCCAGGTTAATGCAGGCAACTTGGTCCTCAGCATCGGTGAGTGGAATTAACCCGTACACAATGAAGAAGAAGGCACATAGACGTATGGTTAAAGCTGAAGTCATTCTGGATATAATGGAAAGAAATGAATGTTATGTGTCAAGTAAATTTAGGATAAAGGCAAGTTTGCTTAGGCATTGTTTTTTTTATTTGTCAACCTTGTTTTATTTAAAAAAATAAAGGATGGATTTTATAAATTTACAAATTTCAAACACGAGGCGAGCCTATATAGCGAGGTCGAGGTGTTCAGCTTGCCAATCACAAATCCCACCGGGCCGCAATGCTCCCATTTGATTGGTTTATTCACACAGGTCTAATTTTAGCACGTACTGAGTTGCCACAAAATTCTGGAAAGCGTTGTTGTTGTTATTGGAATTTCGGATGCCAAAATTCACGGTAGATGTCAACGGATTTACATACCATGTAGAAAATATCGAATTCAGTTTTTAACAAGAAATTTGTTATTTGGCCTGACGGTCTAATTCTGGACAAGACACACGAGTTATCGACTCGCATCTGATTGGTTTAAAAACAATAGAATTGGATAGGCAACATCATAGCTTGTACAGGCGCCCAACCGTACGCGGGATAATGCGATAAAATACGGGATAATGCTCCACATTAAAAGTACCAGAGTAGAATTCAACTGTATAATTTACATTATCCTAAAGGAAATTCAGATTGGAGCAGACTAAAATAACTGCATGCAATTCCTGGGTATATACTTGCATCAAGATTTCGGCCATCGGAGAATTGATATTTAATTATTGCCAATCGAGAAACTCACCTCGCTTGTCGCCTTCCCGACTATTATTACGTGTCAACTTAATGGATACATCAACATTCCATTTTGCTCGCTAGCCGAAAACGGCCTAGTATGTCGTATGGTAGCTTTCGAACACTCCAGCTAAAGTATCATGGAGCAACTAATCGGCTAAGACAAACGGCCTCAAGAACAGACGCAGGCACGAACAGGCGAAGTAGAGTGTAAAGTGCGAAAACCTAACTGGAAAACGGGCAATGCTTTTGCGTCCGTTCAGTTTATAAAGAAGAATTTACTATACTTCTGTTGCTCGGTGAAAAGATCAGTCTCTCGCTCAAGCGATAACTGCAGTTATTGTTTGACCAGCTAGTCAAAAGGTTTGAAATTGCTGTCAAAATACCTATATTCCTATGTGGGATCAGCAGAAATCTTTACAGCAAGAATTTTCTAGTAAACTGAGTGATGGCTTGCAGCGATGCTTTGCTTAAATAGTGGCTTTCTGAGGAAACGAATCGAGTTCTAGTTCGAGTTTCTCTCAAACGCCATAAAAATTAAGCCTTAGCTTGCATGGAAAGTTCTTAAAGAAGAAAAATTCAAAAATAGAACTAGCTACAGTTCAGAACAATTTTTAAGATGAGAATCACCTAAAAATACTGCACTTTTACTATCAACATTGAGGAGGAGCTAAGCATAAAATTGAAAATTTATCATTTGCCAATGGACATAGGAATGCTCTATGTGACATTTCCTAAAGAAGAACTTAGACTAAGTTGGATAAGAAGTCGCTTACCTCTGTGGCTGTGGCTGTCCGGCTATTCGATGTCCGAATGCTTCAGGGCAGTTGAAGAGTGCAAATGGCTCACAAATAAAGAATTTCGAAATGCGGAGCAGCGCTTTATAGCAAGCTAAGGGTGTGGAAGCGTTTCCAATAGGCTTTATTTCTATTGGTTCGTCTTTAATGAAAAGACAGTTCGGTTCGTTGCTTTTCCAAAGCAAAACTGAACCATTCATCCATTGTTATCCTTCAACTACAATAACCCTTTACGGTATGATGACATCTGACGAACAATTTCACCACCAACCCTTTCTTTAAAATTGCAAATTTTATCCTGCACAAATTCCCAAAGCAGCAAAGATGAAAAGAATATCCTCGTGAAAACAACACGAAGGTGCAAGATGCTTGAGAAAATTTCTCGCAAACGAGGCTTGGTGGTGAATTTTGAGCGTGTGACGTAATCATGCATTACGCTATTGAGAGTCGACTGAAAACGGTAATAGTAAGCTTAAGCAAACCACGACGACGACGGCAACGAGAACGTCAAAAACAAAAGGTTTAATGAGAAAAACAATAGCTGTGCACGTGCGATATAAATCGTTGTACATTTCTTTGCCGTCCTCTGCAAAACAATTACGTGAAATGACCAAGTTCTGCGTGGTCTGAGGAACGCGAACAACGACGCCGGGCTAAATTTTCCCATTTCCATTTGACATTGAACGCTATCATTACATATTTAGACTGAGCACGGTTTTAGGGGCATTGGCGTACCGAACGGATCTTGACAATCGCGAATTTTGATAGAAACCACATCACGTAATGATAAAACCACATAAAGAAGATACCAGACCACATAACAACGTAACCACATAACATCATGACAAGAGCACAAAAAATAACTAAACAACCTCAAAACATCATGATAAAACAACACCACATAATGAAGTTATTACACCACAACATGACAAAACCACATCACATCAGGACTACATTACAACACATAAAGAAGAAACCACAACACCTAATGAAGTGACTACAACACATAATGAAGAAGCTATACAACATATGTTGCAGTCAGATTAACACTAGAGATTTCATGCTAGTGTGCTTGCTTATGACGTCACTATAGCAAGTGTTGGAATGCGAGAATTCTTGTTGCGGTCAAACTGCAATGTTAGAAAGTGTTGACATACGTCATCAAAAATTCTGTCAGTTTCCGCGCCAGTTTGTAGTGAGTCGCGATGGCTGCACATTTGGCTCTTTTGCTAATTTTTTTTTATGCTCTACCGATTACGTTGCATACGAAGAAGCATGGCTATCAGACGAAGAAGGAGAAGGTTGTTTTTATTTCTACAACGTGGTTTATTGTCACAGACCCTACCAACAGCGACATCAACCACGCTGACGCTTTTAAACTTTGCACAAATGCACTTGGAAAATATGAAAACTGAACGGCCTTGGACACTTCGTCGTCCACGCTTTGGCTGGTTCGAGTTGATGCTTGAAGACGAGAGCCAGTCCCGCTATTGGAAGGAACACTTTAGGATGCGTAAAGACACGTTTCTTCGGTTAGTTAACCTTGTTTCTCCAGAAATTTCAAGGAGAAACACTAGGCTGCGAAAAGCCATTCCTCTAGCTAAGCGAGTGGCAATTGCTTTGTTGAGGTTGGCTGGAGGTGGAAGCTTTCGCGAAATTTCTACACACTTTGATGTGGGCAAGTCATCCTGTGTCACAATCACCAAAGAATTTTGCCGTGCGCTGAACAGATTTTCAAGGCGTTTTATCAAATTGCCAGTGAACCGCCATGACACGACGAGAGCCATTGCACTGTTTCAAGATGAATGCAAAATTCCCCAAGCAGTCGGCGCAATAGATGGGACTCACATCGAAATAGTGGCCCCAAAGAATCCTTATCGATTATTTTGATCGACAACACCGCTATAGCGTGATCATGCAAGCCGTTGTTGGAGAGAATCTAATGTTCTTGGACACTGCAATTGGTTATCCGGGTAGTATGCACGATGCTCGAGTTCTACGAAATTCGGAGCTGTACAGGAAAGTAGTGAATGGCAATATTCTGAGGGAACCCGTGGTAAACATAAACGGAAACGATATTCGACCTCTGCTGCTCGGGGATGGGGCATACCCTCTTCTTCCATGGCTATTAAAGCCTTATCCTAACAACATTGTTTTAAACACACAACATAATGTAGTAACCACAACACATAATGAAGAAACCACACAAAATAACGATAAACAAACACATAAGAAAGTTATGGCTTTCCATTAAATTAATTCCAAATTGAACTCGAAACCGTATGACTACCTATACAAATATGCTGTTTGTTGTATAGAGCAAAAATCCCAGATCAAATACATGGATGTCTTTATTGATGAACATCTGAAATGGGATGCCCAGCTCCAACACATAAATAACAAATTGACGAAAAACGTTGGACTTTTATTCAAGCTTAGACATTATATGCCTATAAATGCACTGAAACAATTGTACTACACTCTTATATTTCCGTATCTAAACTATGGGTTAATGAGCTGGGGCACTGCATGCCAAACCAAATTGAGAAAAATCAAAGTAAGTCAAAATAATTGCCTTCGATGCATTTTCTTTGCAAACAAAAGAGAAAATCCTGCACCATATTTTACACTATTAGGAATCCTAAAATTAGAAAGTATTTTTAAATTAAAAATTGCCGGCCTTGTGCATAAAATTCAGCTCCAAAAAAAGGAAACACCTCGTGCTCTCTATGATTTGGTACAACTCGCTTCCGATGTTCATAATTATAATACTAGATATGCCACTAACCAGAACCTATATAGGCCACCCTCTAGAACTAATTATGGCCTTGCAAGGTTTCGAGGCATCACAAATCTGGGAGGCAATACCTTTTGAAATTAAATGTTTGCCATTTAATACTTTCAAAAAAGAATATAAGCGTCTCCTACTGGACAATCAGTTTTAATTATTATCTAGCTCTATCAAGTAATTAATTTACCTATTTTACCTAGTTCTCTCCCTTAAATAGTGATTACCTTATGTATATTCTCTCTAGCTCTATCAAGTAATTACTTTATCTATCTTACCTAGTTCTCTGTCTTAAATAGTGTTTATCTACCAGAGTAATTAATTTATCTATTTTACCTAGCTCTCTACCTTAAATATTGATTACCTTATGTATATTCTGTAAATAACCGCCTCTTATTATTAACTGCACTGTGGTAGTGGCCAACCCGAAAGCTCTGCTCCTTTGGCCACTACGCACTATCTCAAAGTAATACCTAGTGAGTACCTAGTGCACATGTAGTTACTTTTCCTTTGTTCTTTTGTTTTTACCATTATTGTAATTTAACATAATTTGTGAGAATAAGTGTGAATAAACTAAATACTGAATACTGCTCCTGATCAAATCAAACTCAAAATGCCCGAGTTAAGCATTAGAAGACGCCAAAGCAACTTTAGCACTGTCTATATTTTTTGTTAGCTGCAAAGAAAAAGACTGTTATCGTGATTTTTCGATAGGACAGGTTGGTTTTGGCAGCCGCTCAATTATGCGAGTGCGGCCAGTGTATGCAATGGCGTCAAGCGAATCTTTTTTTTCGGAGCTTTTTCTATATTTGAGTCGGGAGGTATAACAAAACACTTAATGACTGGCCCCTGGGGAAACAGTGAGTTCTGTTTCCACTCGGCGAACATTGAGGGTCTCGGGGAAACAAAACTCACTGTTTCCCTTGTGGCCAGTCATTAAGTGCTTAATGATCCCCTTTACTAATGACCAGAAGCTCGTCATGTGCTAGGCAACCGCTGTCTCCTGTGAATTTAACTGGCTTTACAATGCCGACTTCAGGTAAAAATAGAATTTTTTTTCAAAAAAAAAAGTTTGAAAACATCTTTAAAAACTGGCTTTGCCCAAATTTTTCTTGCTGCCCAAAAAATCTGAGTTGCCCAAAATTGTTGGGCACTGCAGCCTGCCTCCCCCCCCCCCCCCCCCCCGTCCCGTACGCCTATGTTAATCCGTGACCAGTGATAAGGATCGCTATGTGAGTAATTTAAGTATTTTTTTGTAACAAGTAATAAAGTGTAGTATTGCAAAAAAAAGAGTAGGAATGTTAGTTAGGAGTAGGAAAAAAATTATGCAAAATGAAAGGCTGAACACAACAAAACATGATTTAATCATCTACCAACTGAATGTATTTATACTGCATACAAGTTGTTTTAAGCGTCTTGCAGGTTAAGGATAGCTGGTGAGTCTCGAAGTCTCGTGTTCCAGCCCGCGTGTGCTCAAGTCTGTTGCCTCTCCAACATTTGCATTTATGAATAACATGGGATGAATGTTTGTCGTGGTCTGTGAATCGGATTTTTCAGGTTTGCTATATTAATATACAGTGGAACCTCTACATAACGATGCCTTCGGTATAACGAACGATATTCTTCGCCCAGTAATAGAAAAGAATCTCGATACAATGAAAACCTACAATAACTGCTGACAAATACATATGAGTACTACAAAAAGAATCCAAAAATATTCTGCATCTTTATACTTTGAGAGTGAATGAGGGGCGTTTCTCAAGGGTTTTTTTGGTTTTTCAAGTAAATGTAAATTAAATCATCTTTCATTATTAATCATAACTGGCTGGCCCATATATTACTTTCTGATTAAATGTCGTAAATCTTACAGTGACTGTCTAATCACGTGATGATTAAAAATTAAAAATTACACTACACAGAGTTCAGAGAATTCCAAATATATTTACGTGCTCTGTTACTGTATGTACGATGAAGCACGCGTTTGATATTTAAATCAAACAGTTGACTCGAACTGAAGTTCAGGTTGGCGTTCGCTACCAGTCCCATTAGGGACAATCAGGCTTACTGCAGTGGGAGACTGGAAACCATCCACCAGTTCCTCCTCGCTTGGCTTGTTAATCTCCTCTTCTTGCTGTGTTTCCGGTATGGCCTTCTTTGAATAATATTTTTGGCGAGCTATTTCAAAGAGCCTTTTGGATTCCACCGGTCCTGTCTGAGCTACTAATTGCACAAACGTTGTTCGTGGGTTTTTCAGGAGTGTATAAGGAGCGTCGAACTCTTTTAGCCTTCCTGCATCTAAAACCTGAAACAAATCAAAGTAGAGACACCTTTACTCTACACCGCATTTTTTTGTAGTGTGTCAAAAAACGATTAGTATAGCAATTCTTATCATTCCAAGATGAATTACCATAACTCTGTCTGAATCCATAATGGTATGAAGACGGTGAGCTATCGTCAGTACAGTGCACTTCTTGAACTTTTCACGGATGGTGGCCTGGATTAGAGTATCTGTCCTACAAGCAAGAAGACTTGGTCAGTACCACCACCCATCAAAGACAAGGATTACATTTTCTAGTTATCTTCTAGTTTTCAGTTCAAATATATACCTCTTACTAACCGAGTTCGAGGGCCGTACTGAAAGTCACGGACCGAGTTTTTTCCCCATCGATTTATGGCCCAAACGCGAAGCGTGCGGGCCATAAATCGAAGGGGAAAAACGAGGATCCGTAACTTACAGTACGGACCGAGAAAACGAGGTTAGTAAGATATTTATTATATCTCTACTGTGTGTCTGACGGGTTCGGGAACGATTTCTATTCACGGGAACGGCTTCAAATTTATGACGCACCTCGAAAGCAAAACGAGTCAATTTAAAAAATCGTTAATTGACTCTTAAGTCGTTAGCAGGTTTTAATACACAATTTCAGAAGTAAAAGAAAGTTTTAAACTGTTACTAACTAGAAAAGTTAAGAACGCTTGGCGATAAATCAAGAAACATTTTGGCAACAAAAGCAGCTTCAAATTTTAGCGGGCCGTACAGTAGAATACGGCCCGCTAAATTGACCAATCACAGCGCGCGTACTAACTGAGAGATATAATAAATTGATCAGGCAAACCTCGGGTCTACGTTTGCTGTGGCTTCATCAATCACCAGAACTTTATTGTGCCTCAAAATGGCGCGTGCTAAACAAACTAGTTGCCGCTGTCCCACGCTGAAGTTTGAGCCAGCCTCGGCAAACTCTGTGTCCATGCCCTTCATGCTTTCAACAGCAGATTTCAACTGCACCTGATAACAAAAACAATAGTAACTTTTATACTCCTTCAATAACGTCTCAAGTTAAGAAGTAGAAGTCGCAGTCGGGCTAAACTGGCTCAGATTATCCCGGTTTTCGTATAATGATTTGTTTCTACCCTCCATGGATGGGACGCCAGTCCATGGATTATACCTCACATCGCTCTAACAGTTATGCTCGATTTTCGCTGCGCCCTTAAGACCGATCTACGTTCTTGCCCATTCCTTTGTGGCACGAGCGCGGGCTCATTTCCAGAACAGCGGCTGGCAATTGAGACTGTCTAACAGTTCGCTGATACCGATTTATTCCCCAGGGTGATGACAGCTACCGTAAGGTGTTCGCGCTAAGCATCAGGCCACCGCGCCTTACACATGTGAAGAGGTAAAGCAGGGGCCTCATGAAGAGACCTGTCATAATATATGTAACGGTTGATTAAAACATAACTTTGTGACAGCTGTAAGGTCAGGATTGGGTGCAGAATTCCAGTTTAGAAAAGAACACATGTATCCAGTTGTGTAACTCTAGTTCCCTTCTTAATATGGCGTCAGTGCTACATACCTGTTCTAAAACTCTCCACAATTCTAAATCACTATGCTCACTGAAGGGATCAATGTTCCTTCTCATGGTGCCACTGAAAAGTACTGGCTCCTACAAAGGAAACGACACGATTAAATATCTGAAATGAGAAAAAAAAACAATACGGGACGATAAGATAATTCAAGAAAGGCTCTCTTATGTATTGTAAACTAAAAAGTATTATGTAGCCTTTGGCTTCTAAAAAGCAGTTGCCATCAAGAGATGAAACTGAAAAGCTACCGTTGTTACGATATCATTTCATAGTCACACCCTTCTTCTGTGAATGGCCCGGCTGGGAACAAGCAATATTTCAAAAACACACTTATCCTAAGGTTGAACTGAGAAAAAGCGATGAGAAGTTTTCAAGGTGGCAGCCGTTTGCTGCGAAGCTGACCTGTGGGATGATAGACAGTTTACTCCTCAGGTCTTTCAATCCTATTTGCTGTATGTTGACACCATCGATATTTATAGCTCCTGTTGGTTCTGCTAAGCGGAACAAAGTCGACAGTAATGAAGACTTCCCGGCCCCTGTGCGG
Organism: Micromussa lordhowensis; assembly: GCA_964020085.1. Classification (NCBI taxonomy): domain Eukaryota; kingdom Metazoa; phylum Cnidaria; class Anthozoa; order Scleractinia; family Lobophylliidae; genus Micromussa; species Micromussa lordhowensis. The sequence goes on from OZ026600.1 coordinate 15,102,142, forward strand.
CCCACTACACCGATCTGAAATCGTGAAGAATGAAAACTGTTTTCATTGCACGCTAATACTTTAGAATTAAACCTTGTACCAGCAAACAGCCGTGTATTTTAACCCGTTTACCAGCAAGCAAATATATATTTTATGATAACTGCAGAAATTCTCGCGCGCTCATTGGCTAATTTTTATCGTCAATATGCGGACAAACACATGAATTTGAAATTCGTGCGACGCGTCAGCGAGCGAGAGCGGGCAATTCGACCATTTGTTATCGTAAAAAACAAATTGATGTCAGTTTTTAATGAGTCTGTCCTGTTATTGACAATGAATTTCGTCATCACATTGTCAAAGTAGTCTGCGGATCCACTCGGCTATCGCCTCGTGGATCCACAGCTACTTTGACAATGTGATGACGAAATTTATGATCAATAACAGGACAGACGCATGAAAAACTGACGTCAATTTGTTAACTGTAACGTTTGGTTATTTTAGACCTCAGTGACCAATTAAGCAAAAGCCATATGCCACTCAAAGCTAAACTGAGACTTCCGCTCTATTTTCAGACCAAGCAATACTGAATAAAGTGCGTCACAATAAACACCGACTGAATACAGAATGCTTAGACAAAGAACTTACCTTCTCGTGAGGTTTGATACAGCACGAGATGCTGTGCAGCACCCGTGGTAAAGATTTGTGGTATTTAAAGCTCATGTTATCAAACTCTATTTCGCCTTTGGAAGGCCAGCCGGCAGGAGGTTTACTATCAGTCTCTCTCGGCGCTTCTGGTTCAAGGCTGCAGTATTCCAAAATGCGCTCGACAGACGTCATCTGACAAATAAGCAATAACAACAGAACAGTTACCAAAGACACATTATTACCACACAACATTCTTCATAACAGAAGATTTTGGTTCACTCAGAGAGCGTGATATCCCACCTTCCCGTAGTTTGCCAATGACGGGGACCAATCAGTCACCCGCTACTGTAGCAGCCGCAAGTTCTGGCGAACTAATCAGCACCCCATGTCAACTTCACTCAAATGTACCTACGCCAAATTATCGCAGCGTTATTTCTGCTTAGGGAACCAAACATAGCTACAACACCTATTCTCAAAACTATTGCCACGTGAGATAAGACAAAAAACGAAGACACGCATGATTTTCAACTGACCAAATTTTCGACTTCTGCACTTTGTTTGACGCACTGCTGAAATACTCCTGATATCTTGATGGCATAGCTTAGCGTAAGACCGACCACACCAGCACTCAAGGCTGAAAAATACGAACCAAGGCAAGTTATGTTAACATCCACTAAGCTTAATGCCTACAAGAGCATGAGATAAACTGTCACAGAAATGACACAGAAGTGAGGACTGACTTTTCACATCATCATCATCAACCTTCATACCAATATCATTTGAATCAGTACTCAGAAGAAATCATTATTTGTGCAAGATCTCTACTCCACAGAAAAAAAAGAGTTTTACTTGAATGGTTCTGTTTGCTGTTACATAGTTTTTAATCTCTGAATTTCACCCGACTCGATTTTCTTAACCAAAAATTCGAGACACCATTTAAGCAACTATGTATACGACGTTATCCAGGTTGATATACATGTAAAATAAACAGCACAAACATTGCTCATCCTCTATAGCAAACATCTTACGCATAACTTACATGATTTCAAAGCGGGAGAAACTAATGCCACAAAGGCAATGAAGATGACACAGAGTATATCAAGCCTGTAAGAGAGCCAGGCTGAAGTAGAGATGAACGTGAACCAGGCTCTGGTATGTGCGTCTTGGTAAGAGTTCATTTGATCCGTGAACACCTCCTGCACGCCGAATGCACGAATAGTATCCAGGCCAAGCAGAGTGGTAGAAAAATGACCAAATAATGGGCTACGGCCTGTAAAAGAAGGAAACCCAGCGGGAAAGTGAGTAATGTTCGGTGCTTCATCTCTGCACGTTTTTGCTGGTGAACAAGGACACATAGAGCGATGACAAGGCTGGATGCAACAACGTAAGGCAAAGTCCCATATAAATATCGATATTTTACTTACAGCCGAAATCCGAATCCCCGAATTTGACCATGTTCCTAACGAGAGGTTCCTTGCTGTTTTTCTCCGTAGTTGGCTCTTTGCGATTATTTAATGACAGCAGTTTCTTGTAATTTTTGAGGTGATATCCAACGCTCGCCATATCATGTGCATTTTCAGAATTTAAAAAGCTAGCATCTTAATTCATTTAAGCCCGAAAAGATTTAACTATAGGTCCTTTGTAACCAATCCTGCGAGACAGAAGGGCCGCGTTTGTTGTACCATACACGTCCAGCATGGCAGTGATGACGTCACTTGAAAACTAAGAACATATACTTAAAGCATGCTTACTTATTCCCTCGATTCTTTTTACTTCTCGTGATGTTTTCATGTAGTAAGTTCTCAAAATCCAGAAGATGATGACAATGGGAACAACCACAACAAATGTGATGGGGTTGTTACCGGCCACTAACGCCAGAATGCCGACAACAACAAACAAGGTCTGGGAAGAAACAAACAGAGAATTGCACTGACATGGTTGTTACAAATGCATTATAATTAAGAAATAGAAAACATGTGCCGTGTTTCTATCGAGTTATAGAAACACGAGTGAAAGTTTGGGAGAACGAGAAATGCTGTGGGAACACGAGCCGCAGGCGAGTGTTTCCACAGCTTTTTCGAGTTCTCCCAAACTTTCACTCGTGTTTCTATAACTCGATAGGAACACGGAGAACATGTTTTCTATTTCTTTTAGAAAATACCGCGAGGAAGAAAAAGAAAACCAATTTGTTTACTTCGATCATCAAAATGTAAATTCTCTTTGTTCGCGCCACCATTACGTCAACAGCTCGTGCTAGTTCTGTGTTTCTATCGAGTTATAGAAACACGGTTTTAAATCAATCAGCGTGCGAATCTGCTTTGGGTTATTTTCTAATTGTAAAATATCATTTCATAAAATTGACGAACAGAAAAGAAAAGAACAGAGAGACTTATACGCTGTCACAAGTAAAAACTTTGCACTGTCGGTTAAAAAAGATAGCCAAACAGTGTTGCAGTTATCGCAAGGCAACCGAATCATGGTGGAAATCAAACAAGACAACAAACTGCAAGCGACTAGCCGTAGTTCTGTTCTATGTGTGGAGACTTCTATTACCTGCAAAAAGTCACAGTATGTGAACGGCATCATGTCGTCAACAAATCCCATATCTTTGGAAAATCTGTTTAAAATACGACCTGTGAAAAAAGAGAACCCTTCAACGAATGGCAATTAGGCTCCATACATATTCAATTATTGCAGGGAACCATACCCTAACCTTATCTTGTATAGTACGTGCAGCAAAACTTTCAGGACGTGAAAACCTAAGAAACGCAACTTTCACACACATTTTGATTATCTTTTGAGAAAAATCAAAACATTTTAAAGGCGTCCCACTTTTCAATATTCTAATTAGAGAGCATTCTCTAAGGCCCAGTTCAAACGTCGAACTTTTCATGAGCCGAACCTAATAGCTCCAATTAAGTACATGACGAGATCGGCGTTTGAATCAATTAAGTTCGACAGATGTTATTTGGGTCGACCCGAGAATTAAGTTCGACGTGGTCAGTCGGTCAGTTCGACTACGGAGTGACTCCGATTCAAACGTCGAACTTTTCATGTACTGAACCTAATGCATACATTACAAATACATTAAATAAATTATTTTTTACCCAGAGTTCTGCACGTTTCCTTTTTTTGTCATGCGTACACAGCTTGTTTTGATCTTTTGGAACAAAATGGTGGGAAGAGCGGGAAGATATGTTTCCCTCTTGCTTCGAGAACACGAAATATACTTGCTTGATGAGCATAAACCACTTCTGTATGCGGTGCATGTTCCGTATTTGAAACCGATAAGAATGTAGCGGGTTGAAAAGCAGGCAGTTCGGTAGCATACTGCAAGACATGTTTTTGAGAGAAAATGGCAAAATAAATTTATCTTGAAGAAACCGACGACAGGAACGAACTTGACGAGGAACTGTGATGTTCCTTTGGGAATAAGCAATAATAGAAGGCAAACCAAATTCAAAACTCATCTTCGGTTGTTTTCTGCTAACTGCATCATCTGGAGTCGCCTTCTTCGACTTGTTCTACCCTCCTTGATCGCACTGGCAAGAAAAGCAAGCTCTTCATTTCCACCATATGTATTTTTCACATTTGTTCCGCCATTTTGGTCAGCAATAACCGCCGTTTTTAATAGTGTATCTTTTATTTTTGCAATTAAGTTCGATTAAATTGGGTTCGACGTTTGAATCAACCGTCGAACCTAATCATTTGGGTCGACCCGAATTGGTATTAGGTTCGGCACATGTAAAGTTCGACGTTTGAACCGGGCCTAACTATGCTCTGACGAAGACAGCAAAACGTTGTCCGCTACTTATTTCACCACTTTACAATAAGCAGCTGCAAATTCCTTCGTAATTACCCTGGGGCGCGAAAGCAAATCCCGAAAATCCCGGGGCAAAAAAGGCTAAACATTCCTTGTTTTCATCTCCCACACACGTATGCTTGTCAGCCGCTTATACTATATATACTAATTTAGCAGCGTTTTCGATTGGTATACCATCAGAAATATCCCACGAGCCATATGTATGTTCTCGATATACACACGAACCTTGAGGCGAGTATGCATGTATACCACGAAAATATAAGTGACAATTGGGATATTCCATGGTATCGCATGGTATCGCAGATATGCCACGAAAAATAAATAACTCGCTTATCATTAAACTGAACTGAATCTGTCCTAACCTATCGAGTTAGTGTCGAAAAAATAAGATGGCGCCCGCAAGAGAGAACTAAACATCCTCAGGTGAAGCTTTCTTGAGGCTACGATGGTCAGTTTGAAGAAGAGCTGCGTCCTTAGTAATGTGAAGAACAGAAGGCAAATCACAAAGACAGCGTAAACGCCGAGATAAAGATCACGGTCCAGTTCTTGTGGTTCACTGGAGCTAGTGCTGTTATTTGTATCAAGTGTTGCCACTAAATACTCTTCCTCTTCATTACACCTGTAAAAATAATGACAAAACAATCTACTTATCATACAGGCCTTATGAGCAACCTGAAACATTACTATTAGTACGCTTTTCCAATGTTTTATATTTTAAAGGAGCAATGTAAAGTTCCGGATGTGACAAACTGAAATATTGAGCGAAAAAATATCAAGGTCATCATCATTTACATTTTGATTCCTTTTTTTAATAATTTCTGATACGATGTTTTCTCCTCAATATTTCTCTAGCTTTAGAAGTATACTAAGTCATTGCAAAAATCTCCTAGGAAATAGTTCTGACATGACACAGTTTAGCATTGGTGGGGGGGGGGGGGGGGAGAATGGCAATGAGCTTGACAAAAATTCGCGAAACTGAACATGACAAACAAACTGGCCTCAAAGAAATATGAGACAGTATTATTCCACTACTACTAAAATTCAAAACCTGAGAATTTTCTTACCAGTAAGATAACCACACATCGGCCATCATGAAGACGACCTTGAGGACAAAAAGAGAGATTTCAATCAACTCATATCGGTACACCCTCGGAGACCCAGGGGCACTTAGTCGGGCGGGAGGAACTAAATCGGACAAAGAAATGAAGCGTCGCATTTCCGCCTTACTTGTAAACATGCGACGCTTCATTTCTTTGCCCGATTTATTTCCTCCCGCCCCGACTAACTGCCCCTGGGTCTCCGAGGATAGTGTGTCAATATATCAGGTACAAACTCAAACGACCGAGTATACCGTACCACCAAGGACTGAGTACTGGGTTCCCGTATGACCAGCCGTGACTAAGTTTCCCGCCCTTTTTATTTTTATTAAAATTTTGGCGACGAAAGAGCATCAAGAAAAGGTAAATGTTAAGTTTTCCCATATGTTTTCATCCTACAGTTTAGAATCATTACAACACCGATTAAGCGTCAAGTTATGCTTACGTAACTTTTTATGACAACGTTGTCAGACGTTCTCAAAGGCTTCCCTTTAATTTAAAACACAAAATGACGAAATGTCACTTAGCCTAAACAGCGCTTCGGTTAGCCTACATATCACTGACTTTAAGTTAGTTAGCTCTCAATAATTGTGCCATTCCGTCATTTCGCCATTTCGTGTTTTAAACACGTCCCCTATAGAGTGTTTTTCAAGCTCTTTGCAGAAAGTCTGGCCTTCCGAGAACTGTCTTCATTCAAACATAAAGTCTTGTTTATATGCTTATGCGATATAGGTATGACTGAATATTGAACTAGTGATTTGTATTGATTTGCTTGCTTGATTTGTGCGACAAACTTTAAACCTGGGAATACGTGATGAAAATGATTGAGTAGTACAAGTGTCACACCACTCCCCTGTTTGTTCCGCAATTTTGAATGAAGTGCAAACATGGTTTGTTTACAACCACTGCAGAAATTCTCGCGCGCTCATTGGCTCATTTTCATTGTCAATAAGCGGACAGACACATGAATTCATAATTAAGGCGATGCGTCAACGAGCGCCCAAGAGCGGATAATTCGACAATTTGTTATCGTAAAAAACAAATTGAAGTCAGTTTTTCATGCGTCTGTCCTGTTATTGACAATTAATTTCGACATAACATTGCCAAAGTAGTCTGCGGATCCACAGCTACTTTGACAATGTTATGACGAAATTCATAATCAATAACAGAATAGACGCATGAAAAACTGACGTCAATTTGATAAGTGGCTCGTAGCCTTATTGACAAAGATAGCGTCATCACTGTGGGCAAAATTTGTTGTGGACTCACTCGGCTGTGCCTCGTGATAAGAGTGTAGCCCACACTAAACTACATTTCGATTTGTTTTTTTACTACAATATATCTACGTCAGACGACGTTTTCAGAGCCCCCCGAGCTGAAAAAGGCATTGTGCGATACATTGCCGCGAGCCGCGAGTTATCGACAACAGCAAATTAGCCAATCAGATTGCGAGATCAGTAGCAGCTGTGATAAAAAACGTTATTCCTAACTTTTGATAGCTTGACATTCTTAAAAAAATGGAATTAAAAGATTCTTCGTGCAATGGGAGCTTGTTACACATAACTTGCAAATCCCAAGTACCTGCGTTACTGCAAACAAAAATAGAACAAACATAGAAGCTGCCAGGCTATGCAAAGACTTGAAATACTGAAGATACGTATCCATAGTGACAGCTCCCTCTTGCTTAGTTTCTTTGGGAAGGATATCCTCGTCCTTAAAATAAAGAAAATATTGGAAAATTTCTAGCATAAGCTGTTTGATCCAAGATAAAAACACTACGAACCAACCGGACCAACACTCAAGGTCTTAAAATAACTGAGGAGAATGTGCTGCCTTTGTAATTATATCAGCAAATGGTTAGACATTCAAGTCTTCTCGGATAAGGACTATAAACCGTAGGCCCCGTCTCCTGCATCTTCAGTGTTACATGGTCAGCAGGGGACGTTAAAGAACCTACACACTTGTCGAAAAGAGCAGGGGACGTAGTTCCCGGTGTTGTAGTCTATCTGTAGTTTCATTGTTTCATTGTACATTTCATGCATGGGTTGGGTGGGTGAGTGAGGTCAAATATGGACTGATAGCGGCAGCCAGAGGCGCCTTAACAAGCTGACGTCCGATCTCACTCAAGTAGAATTGTAAACCGCCTTGAGACACTAGGTGATATGTGCGGTATATAAGTACACATTCATTTCATTTCATTACGAAAGACTGTATTTTACGACAATTCTCAAGCCATAAACTTACAAAAATGGAGATTTCCGTTTCTGAGGTTAAAATTGATAACTGACTTTCCATCAGGAGGGTTGCCCTGTGAGACGAGCGTGACTGTACACTGTCTGTACGAGCCAGAGAAAAAGTATGACTGTGAAGGCGACTAAATGTTCGTTTCATTTTACGTTCCATTGGATTTGGTTCGTCATCTGATTCGATGGCAGAATCATCTTCTTCTTCCTCAATTAGTAATGCCATGAAGTCAATGCCAGATTTAGAAAGATCTTGATATGTGCCCTGGCCAATGCATTCACCCTTCGACAAAATGTGCAATTTACGATTAGTTTAAGGAAGTGAAGAACGATCATCGCAGTATATTTTCCAATTTAAGCAATTGGAAAGAATTAAGAAGCCTGAAAATATGAAACGTTTCAATAACAACAGTCAATTTGAATACATACAATTTTACTATTTCGCTCATTGTAATTGACCTTAATACAGTAAAATATACATAAGATAAAAGTCTCCCGGCGTTTAAATACAGGTATGGTTTAATTAGTTTTTTACCATCAAAGTGATCAGCACCTAATTTTACCTCTGGAATGTCATTGCATTCATTTACCCCAGTAACGCACAGAATACTGCTTTAGTGCACCAATTCAATAGCCTATAAAACGATTCTGAAATTGAAAAATATGATATACTTACGTCTGACAGGACTAGCAGCTCGTCAGCCTCCTTCAAATACTGCAGCTGATGGGTAACCAAGATACGAGGTTTGCTTGACAAATAACCACAGATGCACCTGGAAACATGCAGTAAGTAACAAAACAATTCTAGGTATGAGAAAGGAAACTTGGCAAAAAGAATTGAACCAAATCCTTGTAAAACTTTGTTTGCAGAAGTTTGGGGGAAGGAACAAAGACTTTACTCCGGCTGTCGAAACATGATTTCAATTTTTTTTGTAGCAGAAAAGCATTTTCCTTCATTTTATACTTGGAAATGTGAACTCGAACTACTGTCTCTTCTCAAAACACTGCTGGGGACAATGCTACTGACACAACTATAATTTCAACTGCACATTCTACAGGACTGACCGTGTAGACTGTAGTCCATCTTTATTCTTGGTAAAATTAATCTCATGTATATAGTGAGAAATTACAACTTTAAAAATGAGGCATTACATATCTCAAGCGAACTAACTTGTCAAACAAATGTCTTCCAACATCGGCATCCACAGCACTGAGGGGATCATCCATAACATAAATATCCGCATCAGCATACACAGCCCTACACAATTAAAAAAAAAAACAATTTAGCACAATATTACAAGCAAAAGTTCAACGATGTTTGAATAATATGTCATTGATGTATGCATTTTAGTTTGAGTTGCTTTTGATTAATATTTTCAGAGGGATCTTGATTACTATTTTCATATTTAATAATTGGAACCCCTCTGTAGGATGCTTGACTGACATCTTACATCTCAACTCTAATAAATAACACTGAGATCAGGTCTCTGACATTAACATCATACACAATTCTAGTTACATTGCAGCCACCCTTAATGAACCCATCCCTTTCACTGTCAATTCATATGATCAAATTCTCTATGATAATATTATATACCTCTAAAAATTTGTTCATACAGTCGACCCCCTATTAAGCAGCCACCTGTTAAACTGCCACCCCTATTACATGGCCAGTGATCAGAGTCCTGATGCAGGCTTTTCTGTGGTTTCTACCTCTATTAGGCCAGCCCCTTTTAGTGGCCACTATCCATTTCCCCAAGGTAAAGGTACATGTAGGTAGGTAAAGTCTGCATATGAGCCTAGTGGCTCATCAGGCCGGAGCTTATCCCGGTTTCAGTAGCATGAAGCGACTAGGAGTATTTCTACTCCCCCCTGGATGGGATGCTAGTCCATCGCAGGGTTACCCCCAGCATTAAATTCACCGGTACCCATTTATACACCTGGGTGGAGAGAGGCACTGTGAGAGTGAAGTGTCTTGCCCAAGAACACAACACAATGTCCCCGGCCAGGGCTCGAACCCGGAGCGCTCGCTCCGGAGTCGAGCGCACTAACCATGAGGCCACCGCGCCCACCACCCCTTTTAGTGGCCACTATCCATTTCCCCAAGGGTGGCTGTTTAATAGGGGTTGAACTGTAGTAGCACTTTACACATTTCATTACGTATGTGGAAGTCTAACTATCATATTTTTTCAATATTGGATATGCATCACACACTGTTGACAAAAGACTATTATTACAAAAATCATAACAAAGTAGAAAAGCTTAAAGTTACCGTGCCAAATTTACTCTTGCCCTTTGCCCTCCACTAAGGGAGACACCTCGCTCTCCCACAAGAGTCATGTCCCCTTCAGCTAACAAGTCAATATCCTATGAAAAGTATTTGAAAATTAAAATAATATGAGAGGAGTGTTGAGGAATAAAGCAAGAAAGATCTTCACAGAAGTAATTGAATCATGTTTGTCAACTCATCTGTCCTCATTGCACCATGGAACGTATAAGGCCTACCAAAGTAATTATTTCTGTTATAATTAAATTATTTCCACTGGCCAGCACATGATTTTGAGTGCAATTTGGAACAAATAAACACAAGAAAAAAAAACAAGAGACCAAAGATATGAAGTGCAATTTGTAGTCCTTGAAAAAGATAGAAGGGCTTTTTAGTTCCAAATTGCATGAGAAAAATCATTATTTGATCACTAATTAATATAATAGGCAACTCATATATTAACATTACAATGAAATGAAAGTCCATGGAAACTATAGTCCATAAAAAACATATTATTTCAACTATACCTTTTGCAGCGCACAAGCCTTGATCACTTCATAGTACCTGCCTTCTTCATATTCACCCCCAAAGATAATGTTTTGCCGTAATGAGCCATTATAAATCCAAGCCTGCTGTGATGCATAACCAATTTTGCCCCTCACAGTAATTTGGCCTTTAGACAAAGGTAGCTCCCCCAAAATAGACATCAGAAGAGAAGACTATGAAAAAATGAACAGAAAGTTAAAATTTACAAGTTGAACTAATTATATATGAAAATATTTCCTATTCAAGTGTCCTTGATTGGACGTTTTTGGAACAGGGAGGCAAGAAAATGAAAAAGTAATATTTCCTTTGAAAGGTTATTGTGAATGGCACCAATGAAAAAAATCATACAACAACACAAGGAAAATATATCGAACAAGTCAGATCATGTGTACTGCACACATGTACAAAGATATGTCTCAGAATGAGAATGAGCATAAGTAAAGAAAGCTCTGGTAAGTAATGGTAATAGGACTGAGTGGAGTCCACTTCGGTCTGTAATCATACGAGTGATAACAAAATCGGACGACCACGCAGCGGGAGTCCGATTTGTTTACCACAAGTATGATTACAGACTGAATTTGATGACACGAAGTCCTATTATCAATTAGTCATAAAAATTACAATTTCCAAGAAAACGAAAAATAGCCAAGTTATGAAAAATAGGGGAAAATTCGCAGTAAAATACTGACAAAGGAGGCGTAAACATTCGTAAGGTTACCTGCAAAAACACAAAAGCAAGCGCGCGCGCGCACGCATAATTACAACTTTGAATGTGATTGGTTGATTTAAACTACATCTTTGAATGTGATTGGCTTATTGAACTGTCCGATAACAAACTGTCCAATAACAAACTATCCAATAACAAACTGTCCAATAACAACTTGGCAAAGCGAATTAGTGGAAAATATAACTTTTCTAAACCAATCACAAGCGAGGAAATTGTAATTCTTATGATTAATAGGGCTATCAGGTGTTTCAATAAAATTCTTGATAAGCAGCTGCTGATGATGTAATAGGCAGCTGTGATCACAAAAGTGGCCTTAAAGCCCTAGCTTTAGAGAGGCTGGAGGCACACCCCCAAAGAAAAATTTGACATCTAGGAGTTCAGAAATGCAATTTCTAGCATTCCAGCCATCAAAAGGTTTACTTTGAATACCTTCCCATGCTCATACATGTATCTCTCAGTGACATTTATATCCATTATACACATATTTTGGTGTTGCTAACATGACAGTCAACTATTTTATCACCCTCTCAAAAAATAATGGAACAAGAGACCTTTGCTTTAATGAAAAAGAAATTAACAATAACAATCTTTCAGCTGATATTGTTGCAAAAGTAATCCTTGTTTAGAACTTCTTACTACTTCTTCCACTGTTCATTGTTTACTTACTCAATAATCAACAACTACTGGTAATTTTCTACGTTGCATTTCATGATAACGAAGCTTCCGTTTTCTCCACTGGACATTGAAATTATTGTGCACTTCAGGTGTTTACAATATTGTCTTGCGATTAATCTTCATGAAAAGTGGAATTTAAAACTTTTAGTCGTCATCATTGCAATTTATTTGTAACCAGAAGTTGTGTTAATTAAAAGCTATTGTATTACCCATGATGCTTAGAGAATAAAGCTGCTGTGTTGAGCAAGCCACATGAACTCGTGTTGTTATGACACCAAGCCATATTCTTGCTAGTAGTATGTTTCAATTATTGTTGTTTTTATAAATGGAAAAGCTTTTAGATGACAGACAGACAGACAGTGGTAAGAGACCCCATATAGGCAGTGATAGACCGCCAGTTACCGGCTTTTATTGAACCCCCTGGGTTTTGATCGTTCAATAGCACATGATTCATTATTTTGGGTCAGAATAGTTTTCAGTCTGGTTGTAAATTATGATGCCACATTGTTAAAGGAGGAGGTCATTCCAAAAAGCTTACTTTTTTGTCTCCACCTATAGCAAGTTAAAACATTAGGTTTTTCCACTCACCGAAGTTTCAGGCTCTAAAGTGCCTGCTATCCTGAAAACATTTGTCTGGAAAAATTTCACTTCAGTTCAGAGGCCCCCGTTATGAAACTGTACTTGACAGCCAGGCCATGTTTATGTGATGCCATTCCATCCAACTCGAAATTGGTGGGAAGCAGAAAAAGCTAGGAAAACCTGTAACCAACTTATTGGCATCCTTCACAAGGTCAGCAAAATGTATTGTTTTCAAACTGATTATCCACTTGACTATCTTCAATGCTATCATTTTTGGGCTTTGGAGCATGTTTGGCTCAAAATATTATGGCTCAAGAGTTAGAAGGCTTTAATTGCTAGGGGCCATCAGACAAAAACGACATCACGAAAACGCAGCCTGGCTGCTGAGTGCTGTTACAAAATGGCAGCAAGGATGTCAAATTTTGGGCTTCTTTGGAGGCGAATTTCATAAGAAAAATCTGAACTTAAATTAGAGGCTGAAAGTTCGGTAAGTGGCTTAACTTAGGACGAGATTTTATTAGGTTAACAAAAAACGTTTTTTTGGGAGTGACCTTCTCCTTTAAGGTAATAGAATTTTTACCTACCATGAGATTGACACCATTTTTTGGAGAAGTACAGTTTTAATTTCTTGTAGAGTAATTGTTTTATAACATGCTGTATTTAAGCCTGTGTAAACACTACCAACCTTTCCTGAGCCAACTGGTCCAATAACTGCTAGTAGTTCACCCTTTGAAAAAATAACAAAAAAATTAAAACAAATTGATCAAATCAAATGAGCCACCTTCAAAAAACAACTGGGACAAAATCCTGAGCTTACCGGTGCAACTTCAAAGGTAAGGTTGCTGAGGGTCGGTTGCTGTTCCTGGAATTTACAGAACAATGAGCCTCATTTAGAAAATACAACCAAAAAATTGATCAAGAAAGTACTGGTGCTATATTTATACAATTTACAACATTACATATCGGTATCTGCCAGATAAAGTTTTCTAATTACTGTACAAATATAGACCAAACAAAAAATATTCCTACAGGCTAATGGCTCAAACCCCTTAAATTGGAAGAAGACAATGTTGGAACTTTCCACTCACACTTAGTATAGCTGAAATGGCAAAATAGCAAAACAATAACTCCTACAATATTCACCCTTATTTCACCACAGTTCCTGAAAATGAGCATCACATTCTTTAAAAAGTGACATGGTAATGCAGATTTAATGAGTACCACAAAATGTCCAATGTACATGTTAACATTGAAAAGGTCAGGTCTAACTCAAGCTAACCATGGCCGAGAACACACATACTTGTCATGCAAAATTTTGATGCAATTTGGACTGTTGACATGATGTTTCTATCTTTAGTAGAGATTTATGTAGCCTATTCCAGGCTCTCAGTCAGTGCCAATGATAAAAAAAAACAGGCGGGCGACAAGCAGGGTCTGGTAGAGAAAAAGGAGGGGTCAAGAAAGCCTGTAAGCATCATTTTAAAAACCTCATTCCGGTATACCAGCTCCTGATATACCCTCTAATTGGTTACTATCACACAGTTTATATCAACACCTTGTCTATTTGTCTGAAGCCAAGTGAGGCTTAACATGGTGAGCGTGTTACACGCACATGATTTCGAGTCTTTACTGCTTACATAACCGGGGGTTCAAAATACTAAAGAGTCAACATTTACTCAAGTGCTCAGAATAGAGCAAAGAACATACATGCCTGATCAATCTGGCCAAGGGAATAGATGTTTCTGCCATCGTTCCCACCGATTTCAGGAAAAGTTTGCAATTGTTTTAGAGGTCACCAGTATGTTGGTTTCCGCTGTTATCCGCAAGTCGCTTCGCAGAGCTTGACACCTCTGTAATTTGCAATGTGCTAATACTTTGTTTAGGCTTATTCTCATTGCAAGATATGTTTAAAGTTCTCTTAAGATTAGGTCTCAAGGGGCAAAGTTTGAAATATTTTGTGAACATGATGCTTACTTGCATTATATATTGTGTACTGTTGCAAGTACGCGGATATCATATTTATCTTTCCTGGCTTCATATTTTTCAGCGGTGTGAAACAAAAGCCGAGAATCTGTCTGTGTTTGCAAGCCACGTCTGAGCCTGCTTTAGCCTTACGATAAAGCCATACATCTCAGAGACATTCCTATATTTCCTGCATTAGTTTGATCGAGCTTTTGTCTCTCAAGCTCGATGTTTAGGTCTGTAACTCCTTTGTTCATTTTGGCATCACATGATTCAAATGTGGCTGTTTACGCGCAAGTCTGTTGGCCAGTTTGCGTGTTATATATGCCATTGTTTTAATTTGGCTCTGTTCATGCAAGACCATGGCTTTGAACCTCCATATGAGTCTAATCATTTGCCGGTAGTTAATTCTCTGTAGACCTGCACAGAGACTTTCACACATGAAGAGATTCTCCAAGACACAGAAGACATGAACAATCACAGAAGAACCCAACACACTGTGAAGATCAGCATGGCCTCGAGAAACTCGTGTGAATAACTCGATACTGAACATACAGAGATTTTGACTTTTGACATTTTGTCAAAAGAAATGGTTTCTTTTTTCAAGTGGGTGGAATGAGGTTTTTAAAAACTATACGCTTACAGGCTCTCCCGCCCTCTCCTTTTCTCTACGTGGGCCCTGATGCTGGCACCAGAGGCACGGCAAGCGCTCATCGGCTGGGAACCAGTCAATTCCCGCATCATCGCAGCCAAGTTTATCACCTAGAAGGAGGACATCAGGCTGAACATCATCGAGTGCTATGCTCTCACCAACGATAGAGGAACAAGAAAGAAAGGAGGAATTCTACCAGCAACTGCAGGCAGTAATAGACAGAGGAGGAGCCAAAGATATGACCATACTGATGGGAGACTTCAAAGCCAAGATCGGGTCAGATAACACTGGCTACAAGGACATCTGGGGACACATGGACTGGGACAGATGAACGAAAATGGTGAGTGTTTTGTGGACCTGTGTGCCCTGAACCAGCTGGTGATTAGAGGATTGAAGTATCTTTCCACACAAGCTTATCCACAAAGCCACATGGAGATCTCCAGATGACAGAACGGAGAACCACATCGACCATATCTGCATCAGCCGGAAGTTCAGGAGGTCATGGTGGGATGTGAGGGTGCTGAGAGGTGCCGGTCATCAGACCATCACCTGGTTGAGACAGCAGTAAGGCTCTGGCTCAAGAAATACACCGACGCCAACAGTAACACACGGACAAGATACAACTTGGGACTGCTCAGGAACAAAGACACACAAACAGCATTCCAGATCATCCTTTCCAACAGGTTCCAGCTACTACAGGGGCTGATCGACAACAGTGAGACAGACCTTGACACAGTGGGAGGAGAGCAAGAAACTCTGGCGGGACAAGAAAAGTCCTGGGCAAGAAAAGGCCCAGCACAAGGAATGGATCTAGGCTGACACCATCCAGAGGTTAGAGACAAGGAAAGAGAGGAAAACTGCGCTGAAAACAAGCCAGACAAGAGCAGCTAAGTCAAAGCCACAGGCAGAATACACAGCTGCAGACAGGGAAGTGAAGAGGAGCATCAGGAAAGACAAAAGGGACTACATCGATTACCTGGCCAGTCAAGCGGAGAAAGCAGCCTGTCAGGGTAACTTTAAAGACCGGTACCTGACCACCAAGAAGCTGGCAGGCAAGTTCCAGCAGACAGACATGCCAGTGAAGGACAAAGACGAAAAACGACTGATGACAGTAGAGGAACAGCTGAAGTGATGGGCAGAACACTTCAGAGAGCTGCTGAACTGCCCCGCCCCTGAATTATTACCCGACATCCCACCTGCAGAGACAGAATTACCCATCAGCTGCAAAAAGCCCACAAAAGCAGAGATCAAGAAGGCCATCATGACACTGAGGAATGGGAAAGCGGCAGGACCGGACAGGGTACCAGCAGAGGCCATGAAGGCAGACATTGAAACTACGAGCAGTGTGCTGCACAGTCTCTTCAGCAAGATCTGTGAGAAAGTGGAAGTGCCAGCTCGGTGGCGAGAAGGGATCATGCTGCCCAAAAAAAGGAGACCTCAGGGACTGTAACAACTACCGAGGGATCATGCTCCTGTCAGTGCCAGGCAAAGTGCTCAACAGAATCATATTGGAGAGGGTAAGGGAGGCAGTCGACCCCAACCTCCGAGACCAGCAGGCAGGCTTCCGCAGAAACAGATCATGCGCGGATCAGATCGCCAGCCTACGCATCATAGTGGAGCAGTCGATTGAGTGGAACTCCACCCTTTACATCAATTTTATTGACTAAGAGAAGGTGGATAGAGAGATACTGTGGAAGCTGCTAAGGCACTATGGAGTCTCTGACAAGATCATCTCCCTCATACCAAGACATGAGTTGCAAGATCGCCCACTATGGCCTATGTTCCATTGGGAGCGACGGGCCTAAGTAAGTACACTTAGCTACTCCATGGGTAAAAATTGCCCAGTAGAAGGTCAATCACTGCCACAAAAAGATAAGAAAAGGTGAAAAAGGAAAGGCGAAAAAAAATTTAAAAAACCCAGAAAGCCTAAAGACCATTAGGTCACTTTCTCGTCCAAAACTCTCCAAATTTTTATTTCTGCGCATGCCCGATCAGAAAATGTTGTAAAACACAGTGCTAGTGGAAAGAAAGGCATGCTACCATGTTGTAAACGCCTTTTTGAGTAGATTGGAGCTAATTTGGCTCATACATGTATCCAGGCTGAAAATCTCCAAAATGTCCAAATGAGTTTTTGGATGCATTTGACTCCGGGAGTCAATGGGTTAAAGCTTCATACATTTCTTTACATTTTTGGTCATACAGAACCCCCATTCACTATTGGGGGGGGAGTATGGGTATTTTCTGGAACTGCACAGTGATAGTGTGGGTCTACTAGGTTTAGCACTGCCAACATTATGTTGCAACTAAAACAATAAAAAATTATGAATTTAACAGTTCTAGGGTAACAAGTACATTTACCATATTCCAGCTAGCATAAATATTTTCAGCTTTAATACCACAGTCTTCAGGTTTAGGCCTCAAATTTGATGTTATCAATCCTGGAGAGTGTAACTCATCTAGAAGTAGTAGTCTCTAAAAGTATAAGAGTTCATGCTAATCAAATAACTTTTACACAACTTTTATTACAAAAACATGCAAGCACATTGTCTTAACAACAAATATGTATGCAGCTGATGCCAAATCCAGTTGTGATATCATCAAAGAGTTATTAGGGAATTTATACAAACCACAACAACAAACTAAGGCAACAAGAACATCAAAAAGGTTTAATTAGCAGGATAACAAGTATGAATTCTGAAATTGGCTTCATGTATGTATGCCCTTAAAAAAAACAAGTTGGTGTAACTTAACTGAGTTCTTTCTTTTGTTGAAAATGTGAACCATGATCTGACTTAAGGTGGCTCAAAACAGTTTCCAGCACTTATATTTGGATAGGTCGTTATAACTACTTTTTATCATTTGATGCTACAATCATGGTATCAAAAAACGGCCCAATCATTGGTGAACACGTTGTCATCATTTTCTTGACACAATAGGTTACCATAGCAACAGTATGGCCGCTGAAAAACACCCTTAATTACAGCTTTAGGGGCTTATAAGTCAAAAACGGCACGGTAAAATTTTTTTATATTATCAACTTTTGGTAAGCATGATAAGATGCAACTTTTGGCAAAGTTTAAAAAAATTCTGTACATGGGGTTCAGAGCCACCTTAAATTTTCAAAAATTTAAGGTGGCTCTGAACCCCATGTACAGAATTTTTTTAAGCTTTGCCAAAAGTTGCGTCTTATGCTTATCAAAAGTTGATAATATAAAAAAAATTTACCGTGCCATTTTTGAATTATAAGCCCCTAAAGCTGTGATTAAGGGTGTTTTTCAGCGGTCATACTGTTGCTATGGTAACCTATTGTGTCAAGAAAATTATGACAAGGTGTTCACCAATGATTGGGCAGTTTTTTGATACATTGATTGTAGCATCAAATGATAAACAGTGGTTATAACGACCTATCCAAATATAAGTGCTGGAAACTGTTTGAGCCACCTTAACATGATTTCTAGAGGAACTGAATGCTGTCTGTAAATGTTGAGCTGAGCATACACATACTGTAATATTCTAACACCAATACCCATACCAAATAGACCTATAGAGATAAATGAAATTCTCATGTAGAGTATAAAGTAGTCTTTCGATCTATGTCGTTCTCAGCATTGCAATAGACCAATTTCAATATATTAATATTCAGTCTAAAACAATAGACCTCAATACGAGGCTCCAGGGAATAACTACAGACTGAGGTTATGGGGTTTATTCCGCAGAGCCTCGTGCTGAGGTCTATTGTGTTAGGCTGAATTTTAATATATCAAAATTGGTCTATTGTGCTTGTGTAAACTCCCCAGTGCAAAAGAACAGTGATACACTTACTTGAATTCGCTCAATGGAGACTCTTCCTTCATTCATGAGAGTAATGGCAACAGGAAAAAACAGTGCCATTACAATACGAACAGAGTTGAATAGTGATAGACAAGTGAAGACCTTCTGGGCAGTTAAAGTGTTGCCAGCTAACACATAGGTCATGAATGTCACAAAAGTAACCAACACTGAAGAACTGAAGAAGAATGACATAAATGCACCACGTACATAGGCCAGCTTGCGAAACCACAAAAGCTCAGAGCTATGTAGAATAAAAATTCATAATCAATTGAAAAATCTGTGGCAGCTAGGGCAAATACTTTGAGTTCCCCTTAGCAAAGAAATGAAAGATGGGCCAAAATCAATCATGATTTAAATGATTGATTTTGGTAATGTACAGCCTCTGTGAAGAAAATTAGCTCACTTCAATATGTTGATATAAGTTAGTCTTGCCTTGACCTTTTATCAAACTAATTGGCTCCATAAACTTTTGGCTACAGCTTTTGCATCACTTTTAAGTCCATTTTTTGGACGAAAATGAATCCAATTCTTCTGTTTGCATATTTGAGTCTATATTTTCCTATTAATCATATTTAACAAAATTCTTGAATGTGATTGATTTCCCACACAACTACTTGTCAAATTGCTGCCCTACCATGTGGGTGTCCAGTTACCAGTAACCAATTACAACTTTTCGTAACTGAATACCTATGTCATTTTCACATCAATAATTATTATCATGTTTTAATGACCTCTTAATGTTTCACAGGTAGCGTTTAAAATGTATAGAAAGCACAACTGTCTTTTTTGCTGAAAAGAAATTCTCAAAAGACTTTTGATCTCAAAATTTTTTTATTGGTAGGAATAATCAGTAATCACACCTCATATCATACAATTCAGACAGTAAGTGTTATTGTAATTTGAAAAAGACGTGTCTCTGGGCACCCATTCGATTTTGAAATTATTTATTACTTCATGAATAGTACTCCAATCGGTCCAGATACTGTTACTGTTATTACTGTCCAGTTACTGTTATTGTTATTTATTACTTTTACTAATAAATCATGCCAGTGTAATAAATAAATAAAAATACATAATAATAATTAAAAAATAATATTTGCAAGTAATACTATGTACTTACATCCTTATTTTGCTGATCCACTGAGTTATTGAATCTTCCCAAGTATACAATTTAATCACTCGCATACCACTGATTACTTCATTCATCACTTTCACACGTTCATCAATTAAACGAGAAACTTGACGCCTTGGGGATAAAACAAAGTCTCAGTTCTCAGCAGCACTGGGGAAAAATAAGCCAACATCCAAACTTTCCAACAAGGATCATTTGAGTCCACTCAGGTTTATAAATACACCCAGTAATCTCATCATAATCTGTTTGGGACAGACAGATTCTGCTTCTTATTCTACTTCTATCTCATCCATTCCCAAGCAGATGATATATAGGTAATCTCTGTCTTGAAGGGCATTAGCCATAGACCATAAATTCAAATGTCAGAAAAAAACAAACCCTCATTTGACTTACTTTAACATAACTAAATTAGTCTATTCATCATAGAAAACATTCATGGCTAGGTTACACACAGCTAGGAGAAACTTGACAAATTTGAACCAGTCCTCTCAGGGATAACGCTAAGAAAAAATTAAGCTGGCTTATCAAATAATAGTATAATAATAATAACATTCATTAACTTCTATTGCGCCAATATCATTTTCATTTTCATTTTCACAAGTCCAACCAACTTTTCTGGCCTGTTCACCTTCAATTAACCCAAGTCTTGGTTTCCTAGTAAAATTTAAGCCAACTATAAGCTCTCTTTTGGCTGGCAAAGTTAGCCAGCAGCCAGCTCTTAGGCAAATTCCTGCGTCCAGGGATTTCATTAACGTTTTCACCAGGAGGGCAACTGGTTTTCATAGGTGGGCAAAACTACATGTACTAGATTTGAACTTCTTAGTACGAAAACCTTTCCACCAGATGGTCAAACCAGCCGGGCAAAAAATATCCTCACAGCCCGTCAATTTGTCCAGTGCCCGGCACTTAATGAAACCCATGCAATCTGCATTGTGCTATTATCATACTGAGTTTCCCACCCTGATCTTTGTTACAGCAAATAAACAGCAACATTTTTTTACCACTCATTTACAAGTTTTGATGATCTCTCCTTGTAGGCCAAAACGAATTATGTACAGAAGAGTAATATGTAATCATCACAGGCCTACAATGCATGAAGTGGGTTAGGCCAGCTAGTATCATAGGACTGCAACATGTGCAAAGGGTTATATAATCCAACATCATAGCCTATGATGCAGGAATATCACAGGGCTGTGATTCCATTACAGGCCTTCAATGCATGCACAGGGCTCGATAATCTAGCATCATAGACCATCAGTACAATGTGTGCAGAGGGAAAAACTAGTATCATAAGCCTGCAATAGTAATGCTAAGGGCTTTGTAATTTAAATATTTTAATTTTGACAGTGCAACTCTATACACAGTAACATACATCTAAAAAACAGAATACAGGTGACATAAAAAGAACTTACATGTACAGTTGGGTATATTTTGTTAAAAAGGGCCTAATAACATAACATATAATTCTCATTTCTGTCAACAGATTGCATTTCTAGGGTGGAAGAGACCTACCTGAAATACATGAGAGCATCACCCATTTTAATTTGCATGGGAACCAAAATAAACAAAAGCCCCATGCCAGCAAG
This sequence comes from Micromussa lordhowensis, assembly GCA_964020085.1. NCBI lineage: Eukaryota > Metazoa > Cnidaria > Anthozoa > Scleractinia > Lobophylliidae > Micromussa > Micromussa lordhowensis. Next base: position 15,123,885 of record OZ026600.1, read on the forward strand.
AGATGAGGCACCAATCTCTCTCCACAGAAGTCCAAGTACAGCAAGTGCCTCTACTGGCCCAAGTATCAGGTAATGGAGGAAGAAACAAGCCTAATCAAAGTAAAACAAAACATACTGATACAGATCACCGATCATTAATTCTTGTAAAAACAATTTACAGGAAAATGTTCAGAAAACACAAAATGCTGTGTACCCAATCAAACTTCTGAGTGTCAGAAGAAACCAAGTTTACAATGTTGCCAGTGGTTGTACTTTGCAACGCTGCACTGCTCAGTCTTAGCACCTAGGATTGCAAAGAACGGCAAGTTAAAATGTCATTTTATCCACTATTTATCAAATTTATTTATTCATTTAATATGTAACTATTTATTTACATGTCCCCAATTAGCTCTTAAATCTTAATATTATAGACCCTCAAATAAAGTTGATGTTGTTAATTGTTGTTTTCACGTTGTCATATGCCATGCAATATTAATATACTCAGCTGGTTGGGGATTGTGGCAGACTAAGATCTAAAGCTATCAAAGCACTTTTAAAATAACAAAACGTCATCACTATAATAGCTCGCAGTTACGTGTGTAGATGTACCTTGTGAACACAATTCAAATTTGAAATAGAAAACTCAAAGTAATAGCCATTACTGAACTATCAATATTTATTTTTCCATAACAAAGTTAACAAAATAAACAACATCTTAAGTGTGACAAATTTTCTAGTCATTTCTTCAAGATGAGTACATGTACCTAAAATAAGCCTTGATCTTCTGTACTAGATGTGTTACACTTGTACAGTGCTGTATATCCATGAAAAAAACCCTTAAGGTTTATAAGGGGTGCCTTCGGGGAAAATCTTTCTGTGACCGCTGCTTTAAAGAAAACCTAGATAAACTGTATACCATTGTAGAGTAATAAACTGTAGAATCTGAAAATAACAATAAATTTTGCCAGTTCTGTTTTGGTAGGCAAGCACAAGCCTTTAAATGCACAAGCCTTTATGACACTGGAATAAAGTTTATTATTATTATGCAAAAATGACCATACTTGCTAAACTGAATTACCAGCCTTTGTGGACACCCAAACCGACTAGACTATGTCACATGGGAGATGATGGGCTAACAAAGTGTGTGAGACTTTTTCAATATTTCTATTGGTTGTGTAGAAAATCCCTTTTAAAGTTGGAAAATAGAACATGTTCTGACTGCTGTTACTCAATGGGACATCACAAGAAAAATATTTTGATTTTTAAAAGCCTCACACACTTTGGTGCACTATTATCTGATGAACATGTTGGCCAAGTTTTGTTGAAATCGGATAAATCTACATACAGTATTATTTCATTTGAATAGAGGTAATTCACGTAAAAATAAACCTCAAAAACCTTTTTACCTCAAAAGAAATTCACAGTTCTTGCACCTCACTGAGGCAGTTGTCAATGCAGCAATGCTGCTAACCAATGAAATGCAACTTAGAACACCCCAGTGAGTTCTGTGACAAAGAAGGCTACAGGAATGCTTCCCAGGAAGGGTGCATTGTTTATACATTTATAGGAAATATTACATTGGGAAAGGCAAGGTCTGCCATGAAAAATTCAGCAGCTTATAAAGCATCGAATCAGCAGATAAATGGAAAAGAACGAAAAGGGAAAAAGAGAAACAATAGCAAGATAGCCGTTGAATAAGCCTACTTGGAGAGCCAAGCCAATTGCGGGTGTTTGACTTGTACACACACATTAAAACAAAATGCATAATTCATCGGCCTGTTTGTTGTATTAGGATATGGAAAAAATTATCCTCGAAGCAGAGGATAGGAGCATCTGAAAAGGCTGCTATGTCAGATGGCAGCGATTAAATTTGGCGATAATTCCGCAGCAATCCCCTTGTGTAAAAGACGAGGGCAGCAATGAAACTTTCTTGCGATTTCCACTTGCGTTGAAATTTGGGAATGCGAAGACGGCACAAAATTGCCTAATCATAGTTATTGGCTAATGTATCTCTGTAGATATCTGTGTAACAAATTGAAAGACCCAGGAGATAAACAAAAGAGACAGAGAGAGAGAGCATGTGGATGACATTGCCGCAAACAATTTCAGTGGTTGACACATTGTAACTGGCTTATCACAGTTTGCAGATTGTTGACTAAAAATCACGTTTTTGTGGATAACTTGTTTGTGTTTTAAGTTTTTAACATAGTTTTTTTTTAAAGAAAATTTAGATTAAGTAGTAGTCTTGAATTTGGCATAAAAAAATACTTTGGACAAAATCGGCCCTTGAAGGTCTACAGTAACCTTACAAATGTTTCACTTACCTTGTTGTACACAAGAGATGTGCAGGCAATTCTCACTCTCATGCCATAGCACTGTCGTAGGAATGTGAATGGAGTCATCAGAAAACTGGACAACATGCTGCATACACAAACTGCCAAGGCATACAGGAAGGCTTGTGTCTGTGTTGTGGTAGTTTTTTGGTTGAAATAGGTTATAAGGAGGCCAAGGAAGATGGGTTGAACTATCCTTAATGTGTCCTAGATCAAATTAAAGATGCATCAGATATTTAACATATAAGATAGCTATATGCGTATGAAGGTCCTTGATTTGAAATAAAACATCTTTATGTTTATTTAGCAATAATTAATCCTTGCAAATACTTTCTAAGAAGAATTACCCATGATCCTCACAGTTGTCATATGCCTGTTACCATACAATCTTAAATAGATCTTGCAAGATCCATTTGTGAGGGTCCAATAAATTCAACATCAAACATGCCCGGCTCCACTATTGCATGCTCTGTTAAGGACTACTAGAACTTTTCTATAATTTAAAGACTACAAATCTGATGTCTCATCCAGTTTACAGTATAAAAAATACTGTGATGACAATGATGATGTAATAGTCAAATAAGAAGAGGGTTTTACTGTACAATTCAAAGATTTACTTGAAAATAAGATTTATCTATTGATTTGTTCGCAAGAAATAATTCAAATAAGTTACTGCAGACGTTGCAAACTGAACTCACAGTGAATATTGCCAAAATACCAAGAGCTACATAGCCTTTTCCAAATGCCCTGATAACAGCACGCAACAGGCTTGGAGTTCTTCCTTTTTTTTCTGCATTGTATTTTTCTTCTTCCCACTCACTTGAAATAGTAGACAAAAAATAGTGATAAGGGGTATGCAAGAGGAAAAAATAATCCCATCATGTTACTTTCATTTCAAACATTAAAATTATTATATGGCAAGGTTAAGCCTTTCATGAAACCAGTCAAAAGCCATATATTTTTGTTTTCAAAAGCATGGCACAAGTTCCACATCTAAACCACTTACTAAGTGATTTTGCTTGATCAGTGCTGAGAGAATATTGCCCCCCAGTCATTTTTATACGGACCTCACTATGCTTGGTCTGTATTACCAAGACTTGGACCAATATTCCCCAGTATAGCTCTCAAGCTCAGTTAGTAAGGAGGTTTATATTTAATTCTGAACTGGCTATTGTCAGCCCATGCTCTTTAGGACTATTTTTCTTTCTCCTTGACAGTTCCAGAAGCCATAAAAATGGAACCTTGTTTCAGGCCGACAAGGGAATTTACATTAATATTTAACAGTATTGTTTTCCAGGATAGTTCTGTGAAATCACATTTCTTCATGGGGGCAGTGGCACATAGATGTAGCCAAATTAATTTGTTTTTATATGTAATTGACCACTATTTGACAAAGGATATATCGAAATACACAGATCTATACCTCTGAAGTTGATCTCCAACTACTGCAGTTGTATCATGTGATCTAAGCCCATAAAAATCCTCTGCTTCGAGGGGTCTTTTACTTCCGAGAGATAAGAGAGGGTTTAACCACCTGATGAAATATAGCAATAATAAACTTAATTTTAATTTAAAAACACTCCGCTCTTGAGTGTTTCTGCACCCATAAGATTGACTCCCATCAAAATGCCTTGTAAAATAAGTTACTTGTTCTATGTATTTTTCTAGTTTCAGAACCAGATGAGAATGGATCCTATTAATTGTGAACGCAGTATACATGCATCATTACATATGCACATACTTGTACAATGAACTTTCTCTAAGGAAAACACCCTTTGACCTTTTTGGAGAGGTGTCCACCTTAAAGAGAGTTCAGCTACAGAGAAGCAAATAAAATTCAGTCTGGACCAGACAGACAGCCGTGTCCACCTTAGTGAGGGGAACGCCATACAGCAAAGTCTGCATTCAGGGAACTGACTGTAATTCTTTCAGTAATTTCCATTGTTTAACATGTACAAGATAAAACTAGTTTGAAAGACACATTCTCACCACAACTACAAATCCCAAGTACCTTTAATCTCAAGTACCTTAAATCTCACCATGCTTACCAAAATGTTACAAATCTAGAAAGAAGATTGGCCCCAGGCATGGGTGAAGGCTTAATTCCTGGATCACTGTCTCTTCTT
>OZ026600.1:15135822-15138322 GCA_964020085.1 Micromussa lordhowensis
TCAACAAAAGTGTTGATTTGTCACTTTGTCAGATTTCTGAATGAAGATTTTCGCGCGGTTCGCAGGATCGATAGGGAAGATGTTAAAAGTCTCAATGTTATAAAAGAAATGATAAGCGTGCAGCAGTGCAACTATCGAGTTATGGATGCACTTGGGAGGTTTGCTAAGCACTCAAGAAGCTAGAGTCGCACTCGGCTATCGCCTCGTGCGACTCTTACGCTTCTTTCGTGCTTAGCAACCTCCCGCGTGCATCCATAACTCGATAGTTGCACGCTGCACGCTTACCATTTCTTAATTTGTTTAGTGAGAAACTTCTTAAAACGATTAAGATGCACGCTCGCACGCGCAAGGTGTATGTGTGATCTTATTTGTTATATTGTTGAACTTTACTTGACAATAGGTGTCAGAGGCCCGCGTAAGGTAAGTGCTATTTACTTTGCTATTGTTTATACTTGCGAGTTTCTTGAATAGGCTAATTACGCTTTACTGATCCCAAACAAAGGAGCGTAGTCGAGGCTGAGGGGAATGATTTGAATTTTCTTTTGTTTTATTCCCCTCAACCTCGACTTCGCTCCTTTGTTTGGGATTAGTAGAGCGTAATTCGAAACTAGCCTATTGAATTGGACAGTGGACGGGTTCACGCTTAAAGGGGCATCATGGGTAATCAGGGCAAGATTTTAAGGAAGCAAGGCAGCAAATTTGGTAACGAAACACATACAATATACGGAGAAACCTCTTTTCAATGTTTACCAGCGTTTTTGAGTCAATTGAGTGAATGTTGTGGACGCACAATTTTTTTTTTACGGTTAAAACCAAATGATTTGATCAAGTCTTAGCTGCTCAAGCCACATAAAAAGCATCTCAGTTATTCTGATAAGAAGGCTAATGCCTAGCTCAATCAACTCGGAAACGCTAGTAAATACAGAAAATGGGTTTCTCCGCTTACAGTAATAGTTTCTTCTCGAAAATGAACTTCAGAACGGAAATATGGTGAAAAACGTACATTTTGCTGCCTTGTTTCCTTGAAATCTTGCCCTGATTACCCATAATGCCCCTTTATGCGTTAACCCGTCTATAACATCAAGAGAAAAGCCACTGATGACCTGTTCCGGCCAGCATCAGCGATCGTCGATGAAGCGAGACTAGTGTCGCTACATCAAGTCGCTACAAATTCGTCTAGTCTCCGAGTGCAAGCTTAAGCGAATGCAGAGGTCCACCTATCATGAAGTGCGAAGGTGACTGTTCGAACTTTGGGAGGCCTTAAACAATAACGAGGCGCTGCGTGGAAGTAGTGAAAATATATTAGGATAGGTCAACTAGGTCACGATTTTTCATGAGTATTAACTAAAAGATAACTTTTCAATGTTTCTGTGATTAGAAAGTAGCTTTTCTGCGATTATTAGGATAAATGAAATAAATGTTTATGTTTGTTTTAAACATTTTGTGTCATAATTTGTTGGGTACGAATCGACCAGAGAGTTGGGTATGAACTGATCAAAAAGTGGGTACGAAACGTCTGAGCCTGGGTACGAAAGATCCATGGGTACGAAACGACTGGTAAGCTCTGCACTTGACGATTTCTCGGTCCTTTGCTATGGATATTTTGCTGTCATTTTGTTTGAGGTGTCTGCCGATGGCAGCTAACATAACCCTTAGGCTGCCCTGCTCATAGTCGGAGCCATCGCTTTTGCGAATTTCGGCAAAGAATCGCGAGAGACATTCATTCAGTTCTTTAGCTTCGTATTTGACAATGTCATCGTTAAGACCTTTGCTTTCTGTCCACGACTTCCAAACATTCATTCACGTCTTAGTAGTTTTTACTGTATTTTTGTTTACTGCTTTTTCGGCAAGCTTTTCTATTTCCTCACAGGAAATTTCCGGGAACCTTGCCGCCATTTTTTTGAAACGTGATTGCCCCCGCAGGGTTTTGAACCCGAGGAGGCATTAATAGGACCCCCCGCGTATAAAGAATGTGAAATATTGGTGTAGTATCGGTAGTATGCGAATTTTGAAGAAACTAGGCGCGCACGGCGGTCCCGGTTAATTTTTCAGTAAGCTCGCAAGGCAACTCTGGGTAATTCATGCAGCCACGAGGACGAGGAGAGGTATCGTGTACGCGACTTGATTTGTTAGACACAAATCGGCAACGGGGTCGACAGACTCGATCCAAACACCACACGTATAAAGTAAACAGATCAGGATTACAAATCAAAACTCAAAACCCACTCAAAGAAACAATAACAAAATGTTTCCTTTTGTTATCTCAAGGATCAGAAGTTAGTAAAGGATTTATAAACGGTGTCGTTTCAATGATTGTTACATAATTCTTGAAGCCACGTGCACGAGTGTAGTCGCGTTGGTTCGCTCTGACACGAGCACGAAGAGCACGAATAACTTTTTAAATCTATCATCACTTACTTGAGATAACAGAGATTTTTGTTCATTTTGTGTGATTTGAAGGATTACAACGAGAGTAAAAGGTCAGATCAGCCTGTTGTTT